>JAHLSL010000062.1:6373626-6565607 GCA_025920805.1 Petroica traversi | reverse complement strand
AAAAAGAAAAAGAAAAAGAAAAAGAAAAAGAAAAAGAAAAAGAAAAAAAAAGAAAAAAGAGAAAAACTGAGTCCATTTAAGAGTAACAGTACAAGAGCAAAACTGATTGTCTAAACCCTGAATGCTTGAGGCATTATACAGATGTGTATTGTTTTAAAGGTGATTTGCTCACTTGACTCAGTCAGGGATTTATTTATTAGCTGTAATCCAATCCAGCCTCTTTCTTAATTTGTGCTCTGATCTGTAGTGTTTAGATATTAATTCAGAGGGTACCCCTCCCCTTTAGAGCAGACAATCAAAAAAACCCAAACAAATCCGCATTAAGACTGAAGCATGGGAACAAGCAGAGAGGTGGGACACATCATTTCAGCCCCTTCCTCTGAGGAGACAAGTGACAGCTTGAGGGTGAGACCAGAAGGTGAGACCAAAGACTTGGGTTCAAATCACCTGAACCACTGTTTAAGGTTACTATTCTGACTCCTTTGACTTGTGAAGAAGCTGAGGAGAAGCACAAAAGTCAGTCTCTATTACCATGTTTCTGTATATTTTTTTTTTCCAAACTCATTGCAACACAATTTATGCTTTAGAATTTACCTTGTTTCCACAGGTCTCTTTTCCTTCAGATAATGAAGCCTTATGAGTAATTTTCATTTTGCTGTTTTTCCATATTATATACAGCCAGAAGCAATTTTTCATTCCTCTTCAAACCCACACATACATGGAAAAGGCCAGTTTAACTTTAGGGGTGTATCTTAAGTTATAGGTTGATAGTGGTACATACCAACTTACACATAATATGTGTAAAAGTTGGTGTTGTTTGGGCTAAATTTTAGGTTTAGAAACTCCTCCCAGTGCATCAGCAAGAAATCAGAGAGCTCATAAAGATAGGTCTGCTACAGATCCTCGTCACAAGATGATCCAGACCTCCTACGAGTCGATCAGCACCCTGATGGAGGTACTGGAGCTGGTGGTTATGGCACTCCTGAAAGAAGGTGGGAATGTGTGCCTTCATAGAGGCTTTAAACTTGGTTCCCAGAAGTTACATGCCCAGCTGGGAGTTATTTGAATAAGGCAATCTCAGCCATGTCGCCAACAATGAACTCCTGCACAGCCAGGAAAGAGAACACTGTGCAGTCTGCAGCAGCTAGGAGAGAAAGCACAGGAAAACAAGGACAATATCCTGATGAGCCATGGTTGAGAGACATCCTCTGGAAGGCTCCTGCCAAGAGAAGGAGGGCCAGAGCTGTCATTCATGGGAGTTTTAAAGGAGGTTCAAATGTGCAGAAAAACCCACAAGAGACCTTTGACGTAAGAAGGGCCATGAGTTTCTGAAGAATTTTCTATCTGACACACCGTTTGTTTTGCTGTACTCAGCCATTTCCAGTTTTGAAGCCTTTGTGCCTTTCTTCCTTCACATACAAAACTTAAAGTAATAATACTTTAACAAGTCTACATGTCTGACAAAATTCAACACCTCTCTGGGTAAATACATCCCACTGCGCCCTGTAGCTTTCATTGTGAATCAGAAGAGATGACTAATGCCATAACTGCTTATTAAAAAGAAAATTATTAATTTCTTTGTGAGCTAAAGTCTTAGAATTCTTTTTAACACTTTAAAACCAAAGAAAATTAGTTTTGGTGATATAAACCACCGGCATCTGGGTTTTTTGTAGATGTAAAAGAGCATTTTTTTCTCAAGAGCTATTGCTGATTTTTCTTTTTGCTTGACAGATGAGCTTATCAAGTGTCACTGACATTTTTGCAGCACTGTGCTAAAATATGCTTCATTTGCTACTCATCTAAGCACTTCAGATATGTGTCATTCAGATGGCACTAAAGGCCTGATCCAGCAATCATGTGGGCTGGAAATGCCTCAGTTTCCTAGAGATCTCTTGGTTTCACTCCCAGTGCCTAAACCAAGAGTACCAGGTAACCTGGTGAACAGAGCTCTTTCCCAGACAGTGGGAAGTGATGATTTCAACCTCCTCAAGCTGATCCAGAATGCCTTTTACCCCCTTTGGTACACTTTGCTCAGTCAGTAAGGCAGCTCAAGGAGGTACTTAGGCATTCAGTGCTCTTCTAGGCAAGAAGAGAAGGCTGTATCCATTACTTGCTGTTTGCATCCGTGAGCACTTCATCCTCAAAAACCACCATCCATTTGAAACAATACTGTAACTGGGGCCTCAAACAACAATACCTGACTGAAAAGCTAAGTAGAAATTATTAGAAAAAAATTGGGTCATAGAGACCACTGCAGTGACTCATCCAGCCCTGTACTGAAAGGAGAGGCAACTTCTAACCTAGATCTGAGGGTGGGGGGTCCTGTAAGTCAAGATGTGATTATAGCCAAGGATATAGGTTTCTCCAGTCTCTTTGGACAACCTGATCCAGTTCTACAGAAGCAGTTTCACAAGTACCAAATGTAGAGGAAAATCACTTCCCTGAACCAGCTGGCATCTGCTGGTGCAGCTCAGGATCCTCCTGACGTTCTTTACCCAATTTCTTGTCCTCCTGAACCACCAGGTTGCTGTCTGTAGAGCTGCTTTCCTGGCAGTTTGTCCACAACCTATAGTGCTTGTTGGGATTATTACACATTTGCCCTAATCTTCATTAAACTTCATGAGGTTTCTGCCAGCTTGTTTCATCAGCTTGCGGACACATCACTGAATAGGAGCCCTACTTTCTATTTCCTCTCCCCACTTTGGTGTCATTGCTGTGGGTTCACTCTCTTCCATTATGCATGATATTAATGAAGATATCAAACAATATCATCCCCTTTATCAAACACTAATGTTGTCACTCACAACTAGTGATCAGTTCAAGCTATTGACCTTTATTCTTTCAGTGGGAAAGCCCAGGTAGATTTTCTTTGTTAGTTTTGTGGTCCACTCACTAAGTCCAGACTTTCCCAATTTGAGCACGATGGGACAGTGTTTAGCCTTGCTAACAGCCTTTTGTTTCCTGAGCAAGTCATCTCACCAAAGAACACAATCAGACAGGTCTGACAGGTCTGACATGACCTGCCCTTGGTACTGGGGCTTCTCCTGGAAGCCATGTCCAGGCACATGAATTGTTGCTGTCCTGTGCAGAACCATGAGTTGGGCTTTGATGATCCTTGTGGGTCCCTTCCTACTCAGGATATTCCATTATTCTGTGATTAAGTGATGATAATTCTATGATCACCTTTATCTCCTTCATATCTAGATATGGCCTCCAGAAGAATTTGCTCCATTGCCTTCCCAGGGACTAGGGTTGAGATGATCTGACCAATAATCAATTGACTATTTTGCTACTCATTTCATAGCAAAGCTTCATACCCTCAAACCACTCTTTCATCCAAAGTGAAAGCCCCCTCTCAGCTCCTCCCTCTGACCTTTTTAAAGACCATCCATGGCACTTGGCATTAGCCAGACTCTGTTATTGCATCCCTCTGAACCTAACTAAAAGGTTGTGGCAGGGATACATTTGTTGCTGTAGATTTCTATTTACTTCTCTCTCAGCAGCGGATGCAAGCTCAAGTAGAAAACATCCGAAGGGCGATATTTAGTTCCAGAGGTTATATTTGCAGTTTATATTATGAGATGACAACACATGAGCTCCCTTGTCTTTCAGTATTGGTTTTCATGTGCTTTGCAAAACTTGAGGGCTCTCAAATGCTGGAAAACAGTCTTGATGTGTTGCGCCTCTGACAGTAAATGTGTCCTTTCGTTGAAAAGATTTGGTTGTTAAGTTTCTTTACTTTATGGAGATTGATGAGATTTACCTTACACTTAGGGCTTGATTTTGGAGTTCACTGGCAGAACACAGCTAAAGCCAAACCCAATATTTTGAAGGCTTTCTTGCCAAAATAAAAAGCTGAAATATTTCATTTTCTTTTTGAAAAGAACATTGAGCTCAATCGGAAACCGAATGTTTCACTTTGTTTTATTTTTAGTAAAAAAAAATATAAAAAGAAACGAAGCAAAACCATCCCTCTCTAAAACCCCAGAATGCACCCCAGCAAAACACCAACAACTAAGGGGTAAAGTCACAAAACCAGCATGGGGAAAATTGTCCATTCTACCTGGTTTCCATGTTTTGCCAGCTTTTCCAGATCTTGTAAGGGACTTCTGGAGATCCTTTAGGCCTGTGCTCAAAGTAAGGCAGATGAGAGCAGCTTAATCTGCAAGCAGGGCCCACACTTTCCATAGGACCTGGCTGGGGACAATCCTTGCACCTTTCTTGCCATGAGTATGCAATGTCACATTTCTGGCACCAACCTGAGTGGCTGCAGGAAGGCTGAGCAGATCATGAAACCTCAAACAGGCGCTAGGATATAGGTTTTTACACATATCATTAACAGCGTGGAAATCCCTATCAAATAATTTTTACTTTTTTAGAACGATGGAAGAAATCTTAGCTATTCTGCTGCAAAGAGAAGATACACAGCAGAGACAGGGTAAGGCAGAGCAGTTCCCCCACTACTGAAGAATCTTATATAAAGCAGGCTATTCACGTCTCTTACAAAGCATAAGTCTTTGATTTTTTTTTGCTGTTTGGTGCTGATTTCCCATAGTGAGACTACTTAAAATGAAGAATAGACCCTTGAGTGGTGTGGTATGATCCTGCAGGGCTCACTCTGCTCTTGTTCCTTGTCAGCAGGAGAACCTTGTGTGGGAAGAGGTGGCTACCCAGGTGAGGAGGCTGGGTCATGTATTGCTGTTCATTTGTAGCCAGCCACAGACTCAAGGCTATTGTACCGTGCATCTCTCATTATCATAAGTTTGGCCAGGGCTGAACTGTGGGAGAAAGGATTGACCTTGGCCACTTTGAGGACTTGCTGCTCATACAGCTCAGGTTGACAAGGCACTATGACAAGTAAAGCCCCAGCTTTTACCCTGCTCACAACACATTTGGCTGCTCATTTGGTGCACCCTTCCCTCAGCTTGTTTGCAAAGATAGAGACCCAGCAAGTCTCTGAACTCCACAAGAACCAGATCTAGCCAGATCCTTGCACCTGCTGAACTTTTACTTGGCTCCACTTTTTTAAATAAGGAGGTTGCCCGTTGCCATACCTGAACTGTTTCACATTTGGCTGAAAGGTTTTGGGGGATGGCTTAGGCCAACATTTGCCAGGAAAGACAAAGTCTTCCACTCTGGTGTGGTGGTGCAACATACATGACTTCTCCAGGCTCTGTTGCTCTGGTGCTTCTCTTCAGCTTCATCCAGAAATCCCTTGTCCTTGTTTCTCCCCCTCCACAGTATATTCATCTCTGATGCTGGCAAAAGGCACATGGGGAACCTATAGCTTTTCCAAATATCTAATATATAGGCAGAAGGATCAGAACAGAAGGAGAATCCTACATCCATTTTTTTCTTGTGCCATAGTCACAGCAAACTGCTCACAGTATCCAAAATTTCTGTGGCATGTGGTGGATGGAAGAACAGCTTTACTGTTTAGGTTCGAGTTAATGCTGAAAAGTGTTAGACTAGTAGATTCACTTTGTAAAATAGCTCTGCAATGTCCTCAGAAAAAAAACAGGAATTTTCACCACAGCCATAAATTTGAGCCTTTATTTATATTGAAGGAATTTTAATGGATCCCCAGATCACTGATGTTGGGGGCCCTTAAGTAAAGAAAATGAAATGACTCCTCAGACAGCACTATTCAGTGAGTCATTAGCCGGAGTGGATTCAGAATTCAGGGACTCATGATGTTGAAGCCTGCATAAAAACCACTTGTTGCCACTAGGTCGTCAATTTTTTTGGCCTCTCTTTAGACATGACCATAGAATGGCTCACAAACAGGGCTGCAGACACGAAGAGTAAGACTTTAAGACAGTTTTAAAGACAGAGAGAGTGTTAAAGCTGGTTGCAAGTTCTTCTGATAAGTGACTCAGACCTGTTGGACTCGACAAAATTAGTCATTTATTAAAAGGTGTAAGAATCATTTCTTAATCTATTAATGAATGCGCTCTACTGTAAAATGTGACTAACTTCCCATAAAAAGAGATCAAAACTGTGGGTGCACACAGTGGCTTTGTTATCTTCCAGCCATAACTCAGTCTGTTTCTGCACTCTGCATAGCCACATCAGGACAGGAGTCCACAGGTGCCTGAAGGCACTTGGGGAGGGCTGACAGACTCACTCCTTGAAGGGAAACCTTTTCTTGGAAAGTCTGACTCTATACTTATTCAGAAGACAGGGAAAGCAACTGCAGCCTCTCTCATTTGCTTCACCAAGCCTCAACCTGTTTCCAGTCAAGCTATTAGAGCCAGAGACTTTTTAACTGTTGTGGTTTTTCTGACCCAGCCTTTATTTTATATTTAGGCCATTTTCTTGTAAGAAGTCGCAGCTGTGACTGTCATTTTACTACAGTGAAATGTGTCAACAGGACCAAGAATAGCAGCTGTCTGTCAGACCTGCACCTAGTGTGTTAATGGAGACACCAAGCACTAGAAACAAAACAAAAGGCACAAATAGAGAATGCAGAAACAGAGAATGCAGTTCTACAATGAAAGCAATTTTTGAAATTGTATGCTTACTTCTTTTCTTCCCTAAAAGAGAAAGTAGAGATTTTTTTTCCTAATTAACTGAGATGGGCTTATCATGTCCAGACCAATCAAAGGTAATGGAATTTACTGGGATAAACCTTCTGCTGGTAGTGTTGGAAGATCCAGAGTAATCTGTACCTCTTCATCATCAGCAGCAACCTATTCAGATTGGCAATAGCTGACAACTTGTGACTTCCAGCTTCACAGAAAAATATATATGGTCTGGGAGTCAGCGTGAGATTTGGGAGGAGGTTGTCTCAGCTCTGTCACAGCTGCCTCAGTTCCAGACATAAAAACTTTCACTTCTGCAGGAGCTGCTCGGTTCTGAGATGCTGTGGTCTGTGGTGCAAAAGCCAGCTCTTACTCAGTAACTAGCAGAGTCCCTAAGGGGTCTGAGACCTTGTGACACTCCTATTGCTCAGATGCTCAAACCTTTAATTTGATCTGCTACCTTTAATTTATTCATCTTCTGGGCATAGAAAACTTCTACTGAAGCCTCCAAGATTTCTCTGGCTTTAAGGACTAGTGTGTAGTAGTAAGAGCCTACAAATAATAAAAAATTATGATTAAGTGACCCCTCAGTATCTGACAGGAAAATTTCAAGTGCCTTGAGAAATCCTGTTTTGTAACCCCAAATTAACACATAGTAAGCCAGTATGTTGAGAGGAATTAAGCATAAGCAAATAAGGGAGTCTGCCTCAGCCTGCCTGAGTCACTAGTGTTGGGACAAGTTTAAAAAACCACAGGTTTCCTAAGGCACAGTCAAAGCAGAGGTAGCTGAAAGCACTTCCTTCAGCATCTGGACTGATGCTTAAGTGGTTTATACTAAACGGCTTTAGGATAGGGTTCCTAAGTTGTTTTTGTTTTTTTTTCTGTGAGGGCTTTTAATGAACTGAGGCTGGGAGGGAATTTGGGTGCAGGGCAGGGAGAAAGAGTGGTACAGTAATGTGTACTGTCCCTTTTAGAGAAAGAAAAATACCATCAATAATTACTATCATGTTACTCTAAATCATACAAAGAAAGAGTGTACCAGCTGTAAGGACACATTCCCTCTGGGACTGTGGAAGCAGAGTTTGTTCAGTCTCAGTGCCTCATCAGCATGACGCACCTAGTTAAGAGATGCTGAGATCCTAAAAACTAGGAAAATCTGGCACCTTTTTTGAAGTAGCCTGTAGTGATATATCTCCTCACCCTTAGGTGGTTCAACACTTGGGTCTGGTTAAATATTTATTTTTTAGAACAATATGTAAGGATGGCAAAACCATCACTTTTTTCCGTAGCTTGTTCCACTGGCTAATCCTATTTGTCTCCTGACATCTTGGCCTTTCTGATCTGATGGTCACTGATTTCTGCATCTCTGCATTGGCCTGAGTTCTCAACCAAACTGAAAGCCCTTCCCATATGTTTTGCTCTCCCAAGAGACAACAGTACTTATTATGGTCATTCTCCAATAACCAGGTTGCAGCTAAACCTTGGTTTGGAGAAGTGGACCTAGCTCTTCCTATACAGCATTTTTCTCAGACCTCAAAACATTTTACGACTCGTGTTATAACCTTGGACACAAATACTGTGCTTTAGGGAACCTCTGGAGAGTGCAGGCTGAACTCATGGGAGTGTGGCTCTGCTTCAGATACTCTGCAAGAGATTAAAGATCTGGGATGAAAAAGATATGTGCTCCCCAGGAATGCTGAGTGGTTCCTTTGGGGGAGAGTTTCAAAGCAAGGGATCTAGAATACCAAAAGCATCTTAAATACTGATATTTCAGCAAAGAAAAAGAAAAGACAATTCAATTCAATATACAAAGAGTTAAATCAGGCAACACAGATGGATAATAACTAAAAAATGAATTTGTATTTATGAGTTTGTGTTCACAATCACCACTGTCAACTGATTGCACCATGTGTCACTAAATAACAGGCAATGTTGAGATCACACTCTCCTATTATTAGAAATGTAATAGTCATATCTTTTGTAAAAACCTGTTTTTAAATCTGTTGCCACCTGGAAAACTAGATTAAACAGATCAAGAGTTAAGGTTATCTACAAATATTCTGGGCAGAATCATAATTAGGGCTGTTACTGGGATTATCATTTAGTAGGCAGTGTAGATGAGACTGAGTAGATAAGCCACTATCAGTTGCTGTTGAGGGCTAAAGTGATTATTAAGCTTGTGAGTTTGGGCCATGTGTTTTCCTGGCAATGTGGACATAATGTTGAACAGCTTCCAAAAACCCAAGGTAGGACTGCAGGTGGTTTCTCCTACAAAGCTTTTCCAGTGTGGCCCCATCAGCAGACAGGTACAGTGCTGGTGTGTGCCAGACCCTGCTTGCAGCTCTCCAGCACCAGGGCAGTGGATCATGCAGGATGTGTTTGCAAAGTGGGGCACAAAGCTGCATGCCAAGCAGCCCTATGTGTGTGCCTCCTGATTTGACCCCCTTGGGGCTCACACCTTCCATCCCAGATGATTCACTCTGGACACAAAGCACTCAGCACTGCTGCACAGCACCTGCAAGGGCAGGCTGTGATAAGAAATCCCAGCTAGGATGGAAGATTGAAATAATTTTTGTATCAAACCATGGTGGATAGGTTGAACCTTTAACCAAATATATTTTAGGATGTGTAACAGCCCAAACACTCTACATGTGCCTGCAGTGCATGACTGGAGGGCATACAATCATAGAATGGTTTGGGCTGAAAGGGACATCTAAAGGTCATCTAGTCCAACTCCCCTGCAATGAGCAGAGACATCTTCCACTAGATCAGGTTAATGTTTCTACCTACATGGATTTGAGCAACCTGGGCTAGTGGAAGATGTCCCTGCCCATGGCAGAAGGATTGGAACTAAATGATCTTTAAGGTCCATCCCAACCCAAACCATCCTATTATTCTGTGTGGGAACATGACTTGGGGCATCTTCTCAAGCAAGGAGTGCAGTCAGCTCTGCAGCACCAGGTATCCTTCTCCTCTGCTACCTCTCACCTCAGTGAGACAGACAACACCCCAGCAGCCTGGCCCTCCCTTGGAGCTGCATTTCCCAACTTCCCCAGGCCATTAACACACCTGCCACCAGGGATCTATTGCTGTAACTCCTTTGAGTTACATTTCCATGGAAATATTCATGGGATTGGGTGCCTGTGTGCTTCCACTTCTCTCCCTGGCCCCTGAAGGGGGAACTGGTGGCACCTGCAATTTGATGCCTGCAATTTGATGTCTGCATTGCACCAGGGACATGAGGAAGGCCCCAGACAGGATCTTCCAACACACAGCAAAGAGCACAAGAGCTGGCAAAGAGCAGCTTGGGGCCAAAGGAAACTGGCAGAGGTCAGCATGTCTCTGCAGGCACTATAAAGGTTAATGTGGCTATCACTTGCTCAAACAGGCTGACGAATCCAGAAGACACAGGCACTCCCCAGCAGCCGTCTCTTTCTGCTGCTGTGGCTTCAAAGAACCCAGGAGATATAAGAAGGGAATTAGAAATGACACAGGTTTGATGGGGTTGGTAGGCTCTTCCCCAAACAGTCCTGTTCCTTGGAGCAGACCAAGCACTGCTATTGAACACAGCAAACCAGTGGCAGACCCTGATTCTTTGAAGTTGCTGTTTTGCAGCTTGTTGAGCTGCTTAGAGAGAAATTCTCATTTTGTTTTCAGAAACAGAAATAAATTGCTTTCCTTCAGAAAACTGATATTTTTCTTCCTCTTGAAATACTCAATGGACCTGTTTTTATCTGTGCGGTGTTTACTTTCCAGGAGGCTTTGCCACGTTTGCAACTTCATGGGATTTTTTGCCTCAAGCTTCTCCACAAAATACACAGAGAGCCCAGGGATGATCTCTGCTGTTGGGAGGGTAAATCTGCTCCGGAGACAGAAAGGATGGCCCTTCTCATGACTTTTTCTTTTCTTGGTTCTGTTTTGACATTTTATCTGTCTTCATGCCACATGAACAGGAAGCTATAGGGACAGCCACAAATCATCTTGCTGCCTTATGTCCTTCAGCTCCACTATTTTTACACTTGTTTTTGTAAAAGTGCCTCTACATTTACAGGATGAAATGGTGATGGCAGAATGTCTCTGATTACAAATTCCATTATGTCTAAGAAGACCAAGTGCTGTTATCCTTATTCAAACCCAGCCAAGGATCTTTCCTTCTCTGAATTTATAGTAACCATAATTCCAGAAGATCCTCAGATACCTCACAGTGGGTTTTTTTCAGCACGAATAGATTTTACAGCTGGGCGAGGTCTTACATTACAGAGAAATTTATGCCTAAACATCTGCTCTTAAATGTCCTTCAGCTACTTGAGGTGGTTACAAATCCATCCACAGCACCCAGTGGAAGTTATAAAAAACCTACTCTGCTAATTTAATGTAGAAAAGTATTAGTTATTCCACCAACAGTCTGAATAGCAGGAAGGAAGATGTCAGGAAACTTTAGATTCATGTCAGTCCTCTCAATTTTCTCAGTGGTAGGGAAAAGCTCTCCTCTTTTTTTTCCCTCTTTGTACAGTCAGTGAAATGTGACCAGTTGTAACAGTTCAGTGTTGCTGTGAATGGACAGTCCTAGAGGTCCTCATAGATAGAAAAGTGCACTCACTGATTTCTGCTTACCATAAAACTTTTGATAAGGTTTTGATGAAGACTATTGTGGCAGACTGACTCTACAGGCATAATAAAAAAAAGTCCTTGACACAAGAAATTCATAGCTGGGAGATGAAACCTAAAGAAATTTTCATATGGGGTTTCTTTTGCTGTCATGAGAAGTGGCTTGTTTGAGATGATAGGGCTAACAGGTCTGTAAGCACTGCTGATTTACCGAATTCATAAAAAATCTCCCTTGCACATCTTTGCCTCTTTAAAAAAAAACAACCCTGTCCAACCAACCAACAACAAAAACCTAACAAACCTGGAGAGCTGTCATTAAGTAGACCAGCCTGGCTTCATATGGTTGACCACAGGAACAAGGTACTGGACCAGATCTTCCCAGTGGTTTTCCTAATTCATTGCTTAATTTGGCAGTGTATTGATCTAGACCAAATCACTGTTGTACCTCAGCATCTTTGATGTTGGTCTTTCCGGTAAGACAGTCTATAAAGCCTTCCTCAAATCCAATGGCACAAAAAATCCTTGTTGCCCAAAATGCTACCCTGACAGATTTCCAGAAATAGCATACAACAGCAGTTTCACTAAGTCAAAGAAGCTACGTCAGTCATTGCAGAATTATATACATTTTGCTATAGTAATTACGTGAATTGAAAAATAGGAATATTTATAACTGAGAATGTAAACTTCCCCAAGCTGGCCTCATTGGGGTTCTGTAAAAGCTCAAAATAGTTTTTATTTTCTATGCCACAACCTCTATTTTTCTGCCAGCACATTTAAACATGAATAGCTCTTGTACAATGCTGCTGTGGAGTCTCTACATCTGCAACAGAGCCAGATTCAACCTCATGTTCTCTTTGAGCATTTCATATAGTGAATTTCTTCTTTAATCAGTTAATCCAATGTTGAAATAAAGCTAGCATTTCACATGGGCTACACATTCAGAAGGGTAGACAGATGGAATTATGCCAAGTGACACCAAGCAAGGATAGAATTAAAGGACCATTTAGGTTGGAAAAGAACTCCAGGACTACCCAGTACAACTATTGTCCTAACACCATGAAAACTCCCATGAAACCGTGTCTCCACATGCCACATACTCGAGTCTATTAAATTCCTCCAGGGAGGGTGACTCTGCTACTTCCCTGGGCAGCATTCTTCCACCTTTTTGGTGGAGAAAAAATTCTTACTATCCAATCTAAGCCTCCCTTGGTGCAACTTAAGGCCATTTCTTCTTGTCCTATCACAAATTACCTGGGAGATGAGACCGACCCCACATGTCCCTACAACCTCTTTTCAGGTGGCTGTAGAGAGCAGGAAGGTCCCTACTGAACCTTTTTTTCAAGCTAAACACCCCCAGCTCCCTCAGCTACTCTTCATCAGACTTGCTCTTCAGACCCTTCCCCAGCTCGATTGCCCTCCTCTGGACATGCTCCAGCACCTCAACGTCCTTCTTGTAGTGAGGGGCCCAGAACTGAACACAGGATTTGAGTCCAGTGCCAAGTACAGGGAAATTATCACTGCCCTTGTTCTTCTGGCCACACTACTGCTGATAGAGGCCAGGATCCATTTGCCTTCTTGGCCACCTGGGTACACTCTGGCTTCTGTTCAGCTGCTGTCGACCAGCACCCCCAGGAGCTTTTCTGCTGAGCAGCTTTACTGCTGACTGTAGTGTTACACGGGGTTGCTGACATGCAGAACCTGTCATTTTACCTTGTTGAACCTTATGCAGTTGGCCCAGGCTCATGGATCCAGGATCCAGCTTGTCCAGGTCCCTCTGTAGAACCTTCCCTATAACCAGCCAAGGCTGATCTGCTGATCAATACTCCTGCCCAGCTGCAAACTGACTGAGGATGCACTCAGTCCCCTTGTCCAGATTGATGGTAAAGATATTAAATGGAACTGGCCCCAACATTGTGCCCTGGGGACATGATTAGTGACTGGCTGCCAACTGGATGAAACTTCATTCACCACAATTGTCTGGACCTAGCCATCCAGGAGGGTTTTTACCTAGTGCATCTGTCCAAGCCATGAGTTTCTCTAGGAGAATGCTGTGGGAAGTGGTGTAAAAGTCTTTATTAAAGCCCAGGAAGACATTCTACAGCCACTCCCTCATCCTCTTAGTGGATCACCTTTTCATAGAAGGAGATGAGGCTGGTCAAGCAAGACCTGCCTTTTACACACCAGTGGTGGCTGGGCCTTGTTACCCAGTTGTCCTGTACATGCCACATGTTGGCACACAAGATGATTTTGCCCAGTACTGAGGTCAGATTGTCAGGCCTATAATTCCTCAAACCCTTCTTTCAGCCTTTCTTACAGATGGTGTTATATTTTCTAGCCTCCCATCACCAGGGACATCTCCCCATCAGGCCTGCTGATAAATGATGGAAAGTGGCTCGGGGTGCACTTTTACCAGCTCTCTCAGTACGGTTGGGTGGATCCCCTAGGTAGATCCCATTGGGCCCTAGACTTGTGTAGATCTCAGTGGCGTTCCATCTTGGATTGTGGGGGCTGCATTCTGCTCCCTATCCCCATCTTCCAGCTCCAGTACCTGAAAAACAACCGGTCTTACAATTAAAGACTGAGGCAAAGAAGACATTAAATACTTCAGCCTTTTCCTCATCCTTTGTCACTCTCTTTCTTCCCATATCCAATAAAGGATGGAGATTTTTCTTAGACCTCATTTGGTGGCCGATGTGTTTATAGAAACATTTTTGTTGTCTTTTATAGCAGTGGCCAGATTAAGTTCCATTTGGGTTTGACCCTTCTGATTTTCTCCCTGCATAACTTCATGTCATCCTTGTACTCCTCCTGAGTTTCCTTTCAAAGGTGATAAGCTCTTTTTCCCCCAAATTCCAGCCAAAGCTCTCTGTTCAGCCAGGCTGGTGTTCCCCACCAGCTCACCTTTCAGCACATGGGGACAGCCTGCTCCTGCACCTTTAAGACTTCCTTCTTGAAGAGTGTGCAGCCTTCCTGGACTCCCTTACCCTCAGGACTGCCTCCCAAGCGAGACTGTCAGCCAGGCTTCTAAATAAGTCTTAGAAACCAAAATCTCTCTAATAAAAGACAGGAACCCACCTCAGCACTGATTAAAGTAATTTGGATTTTTTCTATTGACTTTACTAGTACATGTATTAAGTTGTCACATTTTTTTCTCCTTTTCTCTCAGCAAAGTTTTTCTTCTTTGGTGCACACTGTGGGTCTCTTGTTGGTGATGAAGAGCTGTATAAGACATTTTCCACTCTTCTTTTTTTGATTTTTTTTATAGCATTTTGCTTCCCTGGTGTGTGGGCCTTACGTGACTGGTACAAGTGCAGAGCTGGCAGAAGATGCTACAGATGTAGATGAGAAGGAAAAAAAGCACATGACATCATTTAGAAGGAAGAATTTCTATATTAAATAGTCACTGCCTTGCCAAGCTGCAAAAATATCAGTGTCTGGAAATAACAGATATCCATTTTTTATTTAAAAATGTGTAAAATAGATAAAATACAAACAAACTCAGCATGCCCAGCACTGAGAGAGTCTAGATGGAGGTTACAAAGCTTGAAAGAGTCACTGACTTTCTAAATAAGCCTTAAATCCATGGTTAAAGCCAATTTCAGGGATGTAAAATCATACTATAGAAGAGCAAAATTAGAGCCTAAATATTATGCTAGGCTGAGCTTGCTCTAATCAAATTCATTTAACCCCATTATTTTCTTTCTTGTGTATCACAGATGAAAACAATGGAGCCCTCTTGGCAGGAAGCCAGTCTGAAGCCATCTATTACCCTCCATACTGAAGTTCTGACAAGGAGAACAAGACAGCTACCCTTACAGTAATTGATATTAATGACTCAGGTTAGAGACCATTGTGCCAGCTTGGGGCTGACAACAAAGAGAAACCACAGCCCAGCTCCATGGTAATAGGGACAGGAGTAGTCTGAAGACAGACGGATATAATGGGAGCAGAGCAGTGTAGTCCTTTAAAAAAACATTATTTTGTCTTGGATGTTATTTAGATGAGACATCAATATATATTAAATGAGAACAAGAACTACTATTGTAATTGGCAGTGTCTTTCTGTGCTATTTCTCTCATGTGTCCTGCACTGCGTTCACGGGCTGGAAAAGGCAGATGTGGGGTTGGCCACTTCCCTGGACTGGGTGCACACTGGACAGGCGGATTGCATCCCTAGGAACATGCAGTTTGGGGGTGAACTGCCTACAGGTTCAGCCCCAGCTGTTCCCCAGCAAGCTCTGGGCTGAGCCTAGGGCCTGTCTAAACTCCATTCCCAGGCTTCTTACAGCATTTGTGGTAAGGTTATTTTCAGTGCTTTGTGGAAGTCTGTTCTAGTTTTATCAGATGCCTGCAGATTTCACACATTTTTGCTGAAAATTAGCTCTTGCTTTCAAATTAGGTGGAGCTATTCTAGCCAGCAGAAACAGTGATTTGCCTTGGTGAAAACCAAAGTGATTGCACCTACTCTGCTTCACTTGTAATAGGCTCTGCTCTGACAAAACATGTCTCAAGGTGGAAAGGAAAGGATGGAGAGGCAGCCCTTGCAGGATGAGAGACAGGGTTTACACCTGGGAACAAAAACTTTGCAGTGCTGCTTGGTTTAGTTTGTGACAGGCTCTGGGTTTCAGACTATTAAGGGCAAAAATGTAAAAGGGAAAAACATATGTGAGGGTATGTTGTGTTGTGACCTTAGGAGTGACCACTGTGAGCTGTCTCAGGCCTAACTCAAGTTTCCCTGGTCTTCTCCATGTGCTTATTTTCTCTTACTACCTTATGCTGCTCCAAGCTTTCATATCCCTTAGGCCCCAAACCGTCTGGAGTATCACGCAGATCATGTGAACAGTGATTACCACATCCCACTGCTCTGCCTCTTGGGGTGTTGTGTCTTTTGGCCATCTTATCATCAAGGTGTTGAGAAGCTCAGAGTTGCAACATGTGCTGTCTGTTAAAATAAATGTAGTGTCTATGTTGTCACTGTTGTTGAGTAAAAGGCTTTCCTAAGTAGGTCCTTGAGAAATACATTTTCTTCTTGACCTAATTCTCTTCAAAAGACTGAGAGATAGAGTCAAGTGTATCACATTTTAGAAATGAAAATAGCACTCAAGCCTGCCCTATAATTTCTGGTCTCTCATGTAAACATCTGCTGACATTCCCTTCAAATTTTGCCTGCTTTTGCACCTTTGGAGTACCTTAGCATAAAGTGAAAAGGATGAAGTCTTTCAAAAAGAAAAATTAGTCTCTATGTCCCCACTATTCAGGAAGAAAACAATTCTCTGGCTTACTTCACAAATATCAACATTAGAAATGCTCTTGCTTTCCCAGCCTATTCTCTACTATCACACCTCTGAAGTCCAATTAACACAAAGCATTTACTCATTGTGTCTGGGATGGTATTTATTTAATGACACAATAATGTGAAATGTCAAGACACAATTCAAATCAGATTCCAACTGTTACCTTTAAGCCACAAGAGATTCAAAACTGTGATATAGTTTCCTGTTTCAGAGAGTAGGGTAAAATTTCAGGAAGCAAATACTTATCTGGTAGAGAAGACACCAGGACCAGGCAGGTAGCTTTTCCCAGTAGGAAGCTCACCCCCTGAACTACCTTTTTTTTTTTTTTTTTTTTTTTTTAATTATGGATCAGATCACCTTTGAAGATATTTCAAAACATACTGAAGGGAAGTAGGTTATTATACAAAACCAACCAGGTTCCACCAAGGGCAAATCCTGCCTGACTAATCTAGTGGTCTTCTAAGATTAAGTGACTGCATCAGTGGACAAGGTAAGAGCTATAAATACCCTCTCTGTGGCCTTTTGTTAGTACCTTGATAAGGTCCCCACTGTTGGGGAAGGTGAAATAGGAAAGCCTTACAGATATGATTACCTTGCAAAAGATGCTGGAAATATGGAAAGTATAATCAAAATTGAGATGAAGACAAGGTTTGAGTTAAAGAGTAACTAAGAAACAATGGTATAGCTGGCTGAAGGTAATCCTCCTTCTTGATAGAACAATACCCTCTGCCTAGGCAGGTCCAAAGGTCAGAACAAACCATACCTGCCTGGTAGGAGATTCCCAAAAGCAGTTTTTTTAAGGTTTAAAATACAACCCTTTATGGTAATGTAATGATTCTTATAGGTTGCATGCAAATATTGTAGAGTTTACAGCTTGTTTCAGATTGGTTAAAGAGAATTAGAATATTCAACAGAGAAGATGATTTATTGTACTGTAAACGGCAAATCGCTCTCTTTTTACTCTCTCTTTTTGCCTCTTTCTTTCTCTGGCCTGCTTTGAGCTGCGTCTTGTAACCCAGCAAGCCTCTCACACCCATACTCTTTCACAATAAACTCCCATGCCCTAAACCCATCTTTAGAGATCTCTCACTTCTATTTTACCCCTATAACCAAATTCCACAGAGTTAAATCCTACACCCCACAACATTCTTATCTCTAAATTGGGTTTGATGGATGAACTGTTAGATGGGTAAGGAATTGGCTGGATGTCCACTCAATGTCTCAAAAGACCAAGGGTAAGTGTTGGGTCCAGTACTGATTAACATCTCCATAAGTGTGGCGGTGCACTTGACACACCTGGGAGAAGAGGTGCCATGAGCGGGATCTTAGCAGGCTTGAGGGGTGAACTTATGTGAGGATCATGAAGTTCAACAAGTGCAAGGTCCTGCACCTGGTTGAGCACAATCCCCAATACCAGTACAGGCTGGGTGAGGAATGTATTGAGAATCATGGAATGATCTGCCCTGTAGAGAGGAACTTGGGTATACTGGTGAGTGTAAAACGGGACATGAGCCAGCAGTGTGCATTTGCAGTATGGAAAGCCAACTATAAAAAGTACAACCAGCAGTTTGAGGAATTCCATCCTCCTCTATTCTGCTCTGGTGAGACCCCACCTGGACTACTGCATCCAGCTCTGGAGTTCTCAGCACAAGAAAGACATGGGCCCGTTGGAGCAGGTGCAGAGGAGGATCCCAAAGTGGTCAGAGGACTAGAACACTTCGCCTATGAAGAAGGAGTGTTCAGCCTGGAAAAGACTCTGGAGAGGCCCTCATGTGACCTTTCAATATATAAAGCAGACTTCGAGAAAGACTTTTCACCAAGGCCTGTGGTGACAGCATGAGAGGCAATGGTATTAAAATGAGAGTGAGTAGACTTAGACTGTATATAGCAAAGACTTCTTTTTTACTATGGAACAGGCTTCTCAGAAAAGTTATGGATGCCCCACCGTTGGAAGTGCTCAAGGATGAGATGGAAAGGGCCTGAAGCAACTTGATCTTGTGGAAGGTGTCTGGGCAGTTGGACTAGATGATCTTTAGGGGTGCCTTCCAATGAAAACCATTTTAGGATTCTAAGAAATCCACTATGTATGGGTATGTGTATGCATATATATATATATGTCTCTGTGTGTGTGTGTGTGTGTGTGTGTATCAATGAAAAAAAGTTATGTCCCAAATAATTCTGGAAATTTAGTTCCTTTCCCCCCCCTTTCTTGTGTTTGAGATACTTTTGGAACCTTTCCATTGTCTCTAGGATGCCACAGCTAGAGAATATTAAAAGACTCAATGGTATAGTGTGACTTCTGGGCCAAAATCAGCCCATGAGGAATTCATACAAGGCCAAAGTAAAAGACCATAGCTGCAGTAAATCTGTACAGGTGGATAATCCTAATTCCCAGATGTGAAAGGAGACATAGGTGCCCACATTGCCACTGCCATGTCCTTATGGGAACATCTCCCAGATTATTCATAATCTCTCAGCTGTCTGTGGTCTGCCATAAATGTCTTGTGGTTGTCAAACTTGGACATCCTGACTGTGTTTTGCAGAGTAGAAAAGATCACTATCTCTGTATAACTGTATGTGATGTTTCTTTTCTCAGTCTTGGCAAATTCACCTCCCTCCTGAGTTTTGGCTCTCCTTTCTCTTTATATTTGCCTTTTAATCTTTATTTACACACCTTTTTACACTCTGTCCTCTGGACTCTGAATTTCTTTCCTAGGGGACCTGGCAATGTCTCCTCTCAGATTTATAGAATTCTACCCTGCTATGAATTGCTCAGATACAAGACTGTTTTTTTTTCAGTTCAAGTGTTCAGAGACAGAACCTTCCATTATGTCTCAAGTGAAGTCTTGTCGTCACAACAGAATTACTGACATTGTTTCAAAACTCCAGATTGTACATTAACATGAATTCTCCACTTGTGCCAGATTCTGCAAGAAGCAGCTCATAAGACAGTTCATAAAAAAAATTAATTAAAATATAGCCATTTCAGAAACAATAGCATTTACTGTTTGGAGATCTGGATCATCCTACTTAAATCAGTTGCTTATTCTTAAGCAGTGTGGATGCCTGAAGGCACCATATGAAAATCATCCACATGCCCATATTTTTCTGAGCAAAGGTGAATCTCACTTTTGCTTCAAAGAGGTATTTGACAAATACTGAAGAAATGCCTTGGTGTAAGAGACTGGCATACTGAGTTTAAGTCTTGAGGTTCATAGGCAACAGTAAGCCCACCTGTTACACTATAAGTGTGCAGATATTCTTCAGTTTACAGTGAAACAAATGGGTTCCAGCATAATATGTTGTCTGATCTGTGACCACAAGACAAATTCAAGGTCATGACTGCCCTTCAAGCCTGGAATTCGTGCGTGATGGGAGCTGGAAGAGTTGTTTGATTAGGATTAGGGTAGGTTGTTATTGAAGAAAAAATCCTTAGTTATAATACTTAACTGTGCTAGTCAAAGCCTGTCAAACCCTTCAGATAATGTAATGAATCCTGTAAATGGAGTAAGTGATATGCCTCTCTGAGCGTCACACTCAGCTAGTCTTTAAAACATGAGAATGACACCGATGCTGTTAGTTACTGGGGACTACATGTTTACAGAATCACAAGTGGTCTTCCCAGGCCTCAGTAGTGGGGCCAGTTCTGATTCTGTTAATTCGATTCAACTCGGCTGATTCTGTTAATAACACAGAATCAGCCGAGTTGGAGCAGATCCACAAAGACCATCAAGTCCATCTCATGGCCCTGCACAGGACCATCCACAGGAATCACATATGTGTGAAAGTTGTTCAAACACTTTCTGAACTCTGTCAGGCTGGTGCTGTGACCACTTCCCTGGAAAACCTCTTCCAGTGTCCAACCACCCTCTGGTTGAAAAACTTTTTCCTGATATCCAACCTAAACCTCCCCTGACACAGCTTCAGGCTGTTTCTGAAGATCCTGTCACTCGCCAGCGCAGAGAAGACATCAGGGCCTGCCCCTCCTCTTCCCCTCAAGTGGAAACTGCAGACTGAGATGAGATCTTCCCTCAGTCTCCTTTTCTCTAGGCTGAACAGACCAAGTGACCTCAGCTGCTCCTCATACAGCTCATACTTGAGGCTCTTCGCTGTCTTTTTTGCCCTCTTTTGGATGTTCTCTAATAGCTTAATGACTCGTTTATATTGTGGCATCTGAAGCTGCACTCAAGGTAAGACTGCTCCAGTGCAGAGCAGAACAGGACAATCCCCTCCCTTGCCCAGCTGTGATGTTTTGCCTGATGCACCCCAGGACAGGGTTGGCCCCCCTGGCTGCCAGGGCACTGCTGGTTCATGTTCAACTTGCCATTGAACAGGCCCCCCTAGGTCCCTTTCCTCAGTGCTGCTCCCCACCCTCTCAGTCCCCAGTCTGTACAAACATCCAAGGTTGCTCCAACCCAGGTGGAGAATCCAGCATTTTCCCTTGTTGAACTTGATATGGCTGGTGATTATCCAGCCCTCTAATTTTTCAAGGTCTCTCTGCAGGTCCTCCCAGCCTTTGAAGCAGTCAATAGCTTCTCCCAGTTTAATATCATCTATGAACTTGCCTAGTATCCCTTCCAGTCCTGCACCCAAGTCATTAATAAAGATGTTGAAAAGCACAGCGCTAAGGATGGAGCCCTGCAGAACCCCACTAGTGACAGGTCAGCAGTCTGATGTCACTCCATGCACTGTGATCCTTTGCCCCTAGTACTCAGCACTGGTGAGGCCACACCTCAAATCCTGTGTCCAGTTACGGGATCCTCACTACAAGGACACAGAGATGCTGGAGTGTGTCCAAGGGAAGAAATGGCTTCAAGCAGCACCAGGGGAAGTTTATATTGTATGTTAGGAAAAGTTTCTTCACTGAGAAGGTTGTCAGGCATTCAAACAGGTCATTCAGACAAGTAATGAAACCACAGTCCCTGAAAGTGTTCAAAACCTTGTGGATGTGACACTTGGGGACACGGTTTAGTAGTGAACAGAGTGGTGCTGGGTTAACAGATGGACTGGATGATCCTAGAATTCTTTTCCAACCTAACCACTTCTACGAATTTAAGTGCAGCATTAGAAAGGTCATAAATAGCTATTAAGAGCCCTTATATCATATCTGAGAAGACTTAAATACATTAAAATGAGAAGTGAAACAAAATTTGTATCACCTTCCACCAGCAATCCATTGAAGTACTTGATGTTAAAGGCACAGGTTTTGCTGAACTATCATCCCCATAAAAATAATTTAATTCTAGCTGGCACTGATTTTTAGATTTGCTGTTGCAGAGGTTTAGAGAGACCACATATTGTTTGGCGAAGGGAAGCCCTCCATTTACTACTTGCCTGCCAACAAATTGACCAAGAGGGTATAGTCAACAAGCATGTTTTTCGGTATTCTGCAGTGTTTAAAGCCCATTGTCATTTATCAAGGGTGAATTGAATTAATGTGCAATTTGAAGAAGCAGCTTCTCTCCTGAAGAGATGACCCATGGTATTGATTCACAGTTCAGTTTATTCAGTAATGCACTTGATAGAATTAGGATGATAATTTGTACATTTCAGTGTCCACGTGATTATTACTTCTTTCCTCAGTGATTTAAACTGCTTTCTGTTACTCCAGCTTACTTGCAGCTCAGAGGAAGCATAGGTTATAAGGTCTCAATTGCTAAGGCTGGACCTGGACAAACAGTGCAATAAATGTTGCTAATGTTGATTTGGAAAGCTTAGGTGCATGATTTTGGTTTATACTTCCTTGACACAAGGTTGCCAAAATTACCGAAGCCCTACCAACGTAAGACAGAAGCACAGTTTTCTCCTGCTGTTTTTTATTTGGTAGACACACACACAAGCAGGAACTCAAAGTCCCTTTTCTTGTAAAGACGTCACAAGCAAAATGTTAGGCTATAGTATTACCTGGTATTATAAAGCCCTCTGAAGCAGGCAGAGTCCAGTGAGTTCTCAGCAAGATGGGAACAGTGGCTCATTCACGTCACAGCTATAAGCTATTTTTGGCATGCAGTTGACTTTTCATTATTAGAAAAATAAAAACTATTCAAATAGAAAGTTCTTCTAGCTTGGTGTATGTACCAATTTGGCTGCTTTCAGCCATACTGATTTCCTTTCACCTGCAAAAACTTACTTTTTTTAAAGTCTGCAGAATTTTGTTTGAGGCTGGTTCTTTTCAAGCTCCCTTCGTCTCTGTGCTTCCTCTCTGACTGTGAAAAAGTATTTTCCCTTGGGAATGATGATGGATCTGGTTATGTGCCCAGAGGAGAAGGAGTTAAGGTAGATAAACAAAGGGTGGTGAATGCTCAGACTAAATCTAGCTTTCTGTGAGCAAAGCACATACCCATGGACAGAGGGGGTCCCTCATACAGAGACTGTGGGGATGCCACATCTAGGCAGTGTGTCCATTCCACACTCAGTGTTTCCCTTTTACATAACTTCTCCTCAAACTGAACCTCTAAAAATGAGCTCTGGAGCTGGCTGGGCCAAGGATTTTCAAAGAACTATGACAATGTTTATTTTGTGCCTTCCACAGAGATTAAGCAGAAAAATTTAATTAATAATGTCTGGAAACCTTGTTCTTTTTATTGTTTTAATTGAAATACTGCATCTGAGGACTACAACTAGGCCTGATCCATGGCAAGTAAGTTCTAATGGCATCACACAAGGTTGGTTTTTGCTTTATCCATACCAATCCATTTTTGCACAAAGGTAGCAACTTAACAAATTAATATTTACTGACGTACATGAACATAATAGATAAGGTGTAAGAAAAGAAGTGTTGGTCTATTTTTATAGGCTTTACTGAGGGAATGACATTATACAGTTGTATAACATGACTTTTCCTTTTTAGGAGAATAAAATCTCTAACATTGGAAAGCATCACTTGGTCATCTCCTGAAGTATTTAATATTTTCTCCAGTGTCATCTCATTATTTAAAAGGAATGTAATTCACGTCCATAGTGGTCATGGGTTATTTTCTGGACTACGTCTCTGTCATGATGGCAGGCATATATTATACAGTAAAATCGTGCAGGGCCAAAGGTAGTTTCCATTTTATTCTGAATGTATGGAGTGATAAATGAAAGATGGAAAGTTCTATATTTCAGTATGTGTTTATGGACCCAGTTGGAGATCAGCTCCCTTCCAGACTAACACAGAAAAGAGAACTGAATTTTGTTGAATTTATCCAGCTTTTAAAAAATATATCAATATATGGAACCTAAACTGCTTTCTCAAAGTTTCTTTGAGTTTAACCAGAGCTAAACAGGAGCAACTTACTTGCAGCTGAGCCTGGGCTGGAACTCATCCACAGTAGGTACTGCTTCAATTTACCAGCTTATAGAGGAGCTTAGCATGTCCTGACACCACTTGAGCACTACAGGTGCCACATCTCTTGTCAACTTGGCTTGAACTTGGTCTTAGTTGGGGTTATTTCAGAGTATGAGTATTGCCTTTCTGCCATGCTCGGCCTAAAGATGATGACTTCATGAAAAGAGGGATACACCTCAGCTCAGAACTCGGCATTTGATTCAAGCTACTGTCTTCTCCATTTGCAGTGGTAGACAGAGGGATAACCAGAGGAAGATTCACAAAGAGCCCAAGTGACTACTTTAGACTAATTTCATGATTACCTGGAACTGCTGGGCAAAAAATTCAGTTAAAATATCTGCACATGTGCAGACATCTTTTGATATTACAACCAATTGCTTCTTCGTTCCATAACTCTCCATCTTCCCTCTTCCTGAGGCACCACAAAAGAGCTTTGTGAAGTGACCGGCTTCCATGTCATGTGGAAAGTCCACATTTTTCAAAAGATGGCTTTTTTTCCTCTGTTTTATTACAAACTGGTAGCAGCAGTTTGAACAAAACTAATGGAATATATGCACTGGAAAGTCATCATGAAGAAGTGACAGAAGGAGATTTTTTAATGTCTATTTTAATTTAAGTTTCCATGATTGGAAGAAAACAGGATGGTGAGAATCTCTCTTGCCTTGTTCTTGTTCCATCTGTAACTAGTCAGGAAGAGATTACAAAGAAAGAATGGGTTGTTCAAACATGTTTCTCCATGGAAGTATATGTTGCAAGAATTATTTTTCTCTCAAAGATCTAAAATTCTTCATTTTACCAACCAGACTGGATAAATGCTGTGAAGTAGTTATACAAAAACAGTTGAATTTTTTTTAAACTAATCCACTTTAGTTGTGTTTGCATCTGGTCTGGTTTTGTTTTCCACAAATATTCATGCAAATAATTTCTGGAAAAAAGCCTTTTTCAAAGTAAGTATTAATGATGAGCAGTCAAATGTACATGCAAAGGAAAATTCACATTGCCTTTCTTCAAGGCTTCAGAAGCAAAAAGCTTAGGAGTATTAGGTTTATTCCTGATGTCAAGGACCAGTAAGAATACAGAATAGCTGAATAGACATATCCAAACTGAGAAATCCAGGTCTTATTTCAAGGCTGAAATCCTAGTTCTCCTGAATTCATTAGTGGAATGCCCACACATTTCACAATGACAAGATTTTATCACACTTCTAAGGTACTAAGTAAATTCTTTTTTTAGCCCAAGGGTTAGGCAATTCTGACTTAATAAATTCAAAAAAATCCCTTTATATTTTGGACACCTTTAAATGGCACGGAGTAGGCAAATAATCTTTTTCCAGGTTAATCTTGGACAATTTTTGGGCTGTGTGACTGCCAGAAAAGGTACTTTGCCAGCCCTGGCTACGGTCTCCCTTTCCTCACACCTGGCACTCTGGTCGATTTGTTTAGCTTGACTGATGAGCTGAGTCAGCAGAAATAAAAGGTTGTGAGCTGGCTTATAGACAGATTGGTTTTGTTGTGATAAGCCCCCCTGGTCTGGCTGGCAGCTTGGCTGTGCAAAAAGAGAAGTCTGTGGAGGAAAGGTGGCAGGAACACCAGCACTGGGGAGACAGCACAACATGGGGCAGCCTCTACATTAACTTCAAGCCAGAAGTGTAGAAAGGGACACCTTTAGGTACTCCTCTGACTCTTCTGGACATTTTGCCTCCAAAAGGTCAAAAAGCAGAGACACAGTTTCCGTTTTCAGTAGTAGTTGAGGGTTTGTTCAGGAAGCAGGCAGTGAAACTGCACACAAAAACATCCCCATTTGGGAAATGAGAGTCTTCAGGCCTGTATCAAAGACAGGGAGGCACAGTCTCCTCCTTCCTGGTATTGGCAACATTTGTTAAAACAAATGGCCCCCCTCCACACCATGTGCTTTCCCCTTGGGCTGGGCCAGTGCCCCAAGGGACTCACAAGTTCTAAACTCAGCTGGTGCTCCAGAGCTCCAGAGTGATGGATCTGAGGTGCTGTGTTGCTCAGTTCTCCTCTCCCTCTCCCACAGCACAGCCTGCCAGGCTGCTCCTGCTCCCCTGCTTTCAAGGATACACTGCTACTGAATTCACGTGTACATCACTGGATTCACAGCTCTGTTACCTGTCTTTGCTTTAGGAAGCAGCCCTGTACTGCCTCTCCCAAATGTCAGTTTGGAAGTCAGTGCCTCCACAGAAGCAGGGCAACTGCCTCTTTCCATTACCAGTGGAAATCCCTCCAGCATCAGGATGTTTAACCTTTGGCCTTAACCTAATCTTGTCCGTCCACCCCTTCCCACCATTCACTATTGATGTCTCCACAGCTGTAGATGTGTTTTGCTGCAGCCAAACTCAGTCATTTCAGGTTCCCACAGGAGTACGGTTTCTAGACCCTTATAATTTTCCACTGTGCCTCTGTTGAAACAGAGAACACTGAAAGTCTTTTATGGAGGAGGCTTATAAAATATGAACATCTGTTTGTTATGAAACTTAATGCTGTCAGCTTGTAAGAGCCTTCTAGAAAAGTATTCAACTCAAAGTGCTCTTTGTGTGTATTGAAACAAAAGGCTTCTACAGGTATATTGGAGGAGACACCTGCCTCAGGTAAGATTTATTTCAAGGTAGTGCCACTGGGGACTTAGAAAGAATTCAAAACAGAGAATGGGAATCCTCCTGAGACCCCTCTCCAAGGTGCGCTTAAAATGCCAGATTTTCTTGGCTCAAGACCACTGTGAGACATGTTTTGTTACCTAGAAATACCTGTATTTCTTCAGTTTTGGCTTTCCAATATGGTTGCACTATGAGGTGAAAATCACTGGCATTCACCAGCTACAGGTGATGGTTGACAAAATTATGTGTTAATATTCTGTGACCACAAAAGGCTGCGTCAGGTGACTTGATTCCAATGGAAAGTTAACAATATACTTATCTTTTAAAAGATATTCTTTAATTATATTTGGTGTAGCAGGTGGTTTTATTCCTTGCTTTTATATCAAATCAGTTTAATAAGCAGCATGAAAAGAGGAAAAGAGTAAACAGTGAGCATTGTTCAAAGCATTCATCAGCTTATCTATGTATCCAAGAGGGATGAGAGAGTTATTCTTACAAAAAATACATCTGTCATATTAATAGATGTATTTGATAGACCATTTGATACATTGCCACATGTGAGTGTCAGATATTGCCAACACTGGTGACAGTGGGATCTTAGGAATTAGAAATGGAAGAAGGTCATTAGATTTACAGTCTGTCCTTCTTGCTGATACACTGCTAAATGACTTTCTCTGGAGTGTTCTGCAATTGCATTTTAAATTAGTCCAAAGTTATACTCCGTTAGTCAGTAATCAGGGCTGAGGAACTCAGAGCCAGAGGAAGTGTTCAGGTTAAGTGTCAAGTCAAAAGAATTTGTTCCTAGTAGAGTTTTTTTTTCAAAGACTATTTACTGTTTTGCATTATTTCAAATGGGAGCCAAGAAGACTCAAATTGACAAAGCTGTGCCTCAGAAATAAAGTGCAAAACAAAACCTGATGGTGATGTTTTAAAGAAACATTGAAATATAGTTGGACCATATTGTGTCTCTATGTTATCCAAGGATTATTATTTTTTTATCACGATTTGTGTACTTTCCCCCCTTTTTGCATTATAATCAACACATAAAAAGAGGAGAGTACAGGAGACACAAAATAACTGTATCACACACACAGAGCTGAAAAAGGGAAAGTTTCTTCTACTCTGTTTAGTCAGATCATCTCAGGTATAACTTGAAACACTAGGAGACGCAAAGGGAAACTGAACAGAGGGTAAATTTAAACATTTCAAAGAGATGGTATAAAATATTTCAGCTTGGACTTTGACGAACCTATATTTGTGTGCGCAGTGCCAGTTTAAACAATGATGTTTAAAAAAGTAATTCAAAGAGTAACACAGCCCATAATTCATTGTCTTTCATTCCATCCTATGAAATGTCAGCTTAGCAAATACTATGCTTTTGTAAGATTTACCATTTGTCTTACAAACCAAGACAAACCTCTGGTGCCACAGCCAAGCTTAGTTCCCAGTTGCTGGACCACATGTGGGCAGGCTCATTTGTGAGATATGAGTGCATATGTATGCAGGGCATGCAACATCTCCTGTTGTTGTAATAATGCATTGATATGATTATCCCTGGGTCTGTTTGGGCTGGCTATTATTAAGCTTCCAACATGCTATCTTTTATCTACAATTTGTAGCTTTGATAGCCTCAAATCCCTGAACACACTGAAGAGACTACTAGGGTTAGGTTCATCCTGGAGGGTACCACAGCTAGGAGACATTTGGAAATGCATTTTACCCTCCCTCCCCTCCCCTCCCAAGCTGAAAAAGGCCAGGATGTGAGGATGTACGCTCAGGTCTCACCCTCACAGACCGCAGAGCTGATTCCAGCTGTGCTCTGCAGACCAGGGCCTCAGGGCATGCAGCCCTTCATCTGCCTCACGAACTCTCCAAAAACTCACGAAGAAAACAAAAGGGCTGCTGCTTAAAGTTTGCATTAGGCAGATCTCTTTACCAGCCCTCAAAACCTCTCAGAAGTGCATCCCCAGTTACCAGCCCTGTGCTATGAGCTCCATAGTTTGGCACAAAGTCAACTGCACTTCAGCATGTAACCACATTAAATGTGATTACTTTGCTCATACTAACTCTCCTTCTAAATAAGCCAGGCTTCACAAAATGAGAAACCACAAAAATACCTGAAGCAATTAATTTTTTATTGACATGATGCTACCAGCTCCAAGTGCCAGATTAAATTAAAACTCACTCCCAGTGATCAAAAGATGCCCAGTCAGCCTACTGCTTGCAAAGCTCAACTCACTCATCATGTTTGGAAAACAGGAGTAGACAAAATCCAAGAGATTTCTTACAGCCTTCTGGCTGTATTTAAGGCTAAGGGGAATGGACCTTCATCACAGTTTCAAACCACAACATAAACAAGAGTTCTTGTTACCAAGAAAAATTACAGAGACTTTTAGATCAGGTGAAGGAATTAAAAACAGAACAAACCACCTTCCTGCAATTATTCACTATACTATAGCTTCTCTTTAGTCACAAAAGACTTCATGGTGAACATACAGCAAATACAATTTCTGAACAGAAGAGGCAACAAAATGGGTTACTGAATTCTTTGCTTTTTGAATAATCAGTCTTGGTTATTTACAAAACATTTCCCAGGGACATCACTTAAAATACTACTGCAATTGCATTCTCTAACAGTGCAAGTGATGATACATTTCAACTTCTGACAAAATCGCATTAGAAGGGCTAATTCTGTACAGTTTGGAAGGAAATTAAGCTATAGTCACTAATACATTGTTTTGCCTATGGTTTTCTTAATTTTCTTCTGGCAGTACTCTGGGAGTTCGGGTTGGCTTCCACTCCTGGACTGATAAACTCATTTTGGAGAAACAGGGTGTCTGAACTATGTGCAACTCAGGCCGACACAAGAGACAATCAGGGCCAGTTGGGTTCAGAGGCAGCAGGACTATTTGCAACATACTCTCTTTTGCTGCAGCTGAGTTTGCACACATCCTAAGGGAGAGCTTGGGATCAGCTCTTTTAGAGTTTCTATTCAGTGGAAACCCTGTTCCCTTTTCCAGCTTCACAAAGCTCAGCAGGACTCTGCAGGGTGGCTCAGCAGACACTTGGCCATACAAAGAAACCTAACCAGAAGTTACCTACGACAAGTCAGTCTTGCTTCTAATTTCAGGGTGTAAACTGGGAGTAATCCAAAAAAAGCAAACCCTAGATATATCTACTGTGATAAATGCATTGTTTCCAGAGGGTGATCCCTGCAAGCTCCACAGTGATCCATAACCAATAACTGCCTTGGCAGAATGCAAAGAAACAGTTAAAACTCTGCTTGTTGAAATGCTCTCTGGGCAAGGCTCTCCTCCATGATGAGTGTATGTCACACTCAGCATTGATGTTTTGCCTTACCTACATGTGAAGAGCTCTCTCAGTTGACCGTATCAAAGCTCAGGGATGTCTTGATGATCCAGGAATAGGCCTTTGCCTCCCTACAGCAATTTACATGAGGTGCAATGCACACTACGCATGGCATGGAAATAAACTTGTCATTTTCATAGATTCCTTGTGATTTTTCAAACCTCAAAAATAACACCAAACAATATATTTGTGTGGCTGGAACACTCTTGTGCATGTAGTCTCCTGCTTTAACACATTTTTGGGCTCATCAGGTATTCCTCTTTCCAGTGAATCAGGTATTTGAATATTAAGAGTTACACAAGTGGAGAGGTACAGAAATTTTTCATCTTTTCAGGTCTAAGTGTGCTTTCATTTCCCTGACTTTTAATTTTTTTCCCCAGGCCTACTTGTTCCTCAGTGTTTTGCACACTGCTGTTCTGAAAACAAACACAAACTAGATAAGACTCTGTCTATCAAAAATTAAGTCTAATCTAACTGGGAGGAAAAAGAAGGGGAAAAAAATATCATAAATATGCTTGCAGCCATACTTTAGGGCAAACTTCAAAGTAACTCCATGTGGGGTTCCAGGAGGTACTTTGCTACACACATAGAAGCAGAAGCTCTGTGCAGAGCTGCATATATGAACATTAAAAAAAAAGTTAGGCTACTTCAGTAATTTGTCTGTAACTTTGATGTAGATCTTAAATTGCTTACGATATGTGTGCCATGCCTTTTGGGAACTGTGTTTTACACTACTAGGCCAATATTCATTGGTATGTCTTCTGGCCCTTGGAAGAGGTACTTCTATGAGAGGCAAGCAAAGCAGAAGAGGAAATACTATGTATTTTTTTTATTTGAGGTCTTAGACATTCTAATATCTCCGAACACATGAACATCTGTACTCATGTGAGAACCTGCTCCATAAATAAGGCCTTTCACTCTGTAAAGATTCCTTCATAATCAAATTTGAGGGAGAAATGGTGAAGGTTCATTTCTCACCCAAGTTTTTCCATAATAAGCCTCAGGAGGAAAAAAAAAAAAAGAAATAAAAAAGATTCCTTCCAGAAAACTCTCTTTCTCCAGGCACTCACATCCCTGTAAACTTATTGAACTCAACAGATATAAAATTAGCCTTACTGGCTCTTCTCCCAATGCCTTACAATCACAGGACAGTCCTGCTTCTATTGTATCCTCACTGGACAGTACAACACATACCTAAAGGAGTAGTGAAAGAGAAAACATAAAGTTTAAAGAAAGGGTAAAAGTAAGAAAAAAACATGCAAGAAATGCAGATGCGAGAATGAAGACAACAATTTCAATAAGCACAGCATGAAGGGGCTGATGCCCAGGGCAGTGACAGGTTTTGGAAAGGGCTGATTTTAGGACTTGAACTTGTTTTGGAGTGGTTTTTCCAGAATGGCAAGCACAAGCTCAGTTACCCTCAGTCAGCACGATGCCTTTCCCTGATAGTTTGACTGTGCAGAAGCAGTTGCTGAGGTTTTAGCTCTAGCTGAAATCCTGCACTGGCCTCTAATTAACTTCAGATTCATTAGGCTTGGGAGAGATCTTCCCTGCAATACAATTTGGTGAAGACTAATGGAAACACAACATAAAATCATTTTCTAGTGATGTTTTTGCAAAGTCAAGATAGCACATTAAGTGGCACACCCATTCCTGACTGCTCTCTTCCCGCGTCCCATTGCAGTGTCAGAGTATATGAAAGTCTCATCCTGGAATCTGAGACCCATGGGTTCTTATCTCCATGAGAAGCAAGGCTTGCAGGTATCTCTTGGGAGAGGACTCCTTGGCAGATAGATGCATTTGTGTCATACCAACAGAGGCAGAAATTGCCTCAATTTCATGTGCACTTAACTACGCCAAACTGACACAGCAAAGAGACCTGGGAATGCAGAAGCCTGGATACCTTTTGTGTGTTGGTGCAAAATAGACAGAAAAACGATTAAGCAAATGCATTACATTAAACTAGGGGTCTTGATGCTGGGGTCATTGGTGAATATAGAAAAAATACAAATTAGGCAAACGTGATTGTTGCATTTGGACAGATGATTGCTTAAAAGACTGAGCAATAAAGATCTCAAAAATGCTTCAAATGTATCTTGACTAACAAAAGCTAGGGAAAGACTAATTTATTTATTTGTTGAGTAGAGCTATACCTTCTAAAATTGCTAAATATCTTCTGTTTTGAAGTGACAGTAATCAAACTTCAAAGAAAAAATCAGGCAAGCAAGGAAAGGGATAGAAATATTTTAGAGACACACATATTTTTTCATTCTCATAGAGTTTAAATTCCTTTTCTTCTTAAGTTGTTATTCAGGCAAAGCCTTCTTCTTCCATGTCCTCTCTGGACTGTCTTCTTTCCATCAAGTTGAGAGTGCATTTGATATACAGGAGCAATTTGTTTTTCCTGAGTTTTAGTATTTAATACCTTTTCCTTCCACCCAACAGTCATACAATAAACTGCTTGGATTGGAAGTGAAGTTCAAAGAGAGAAGCATGCATCCCTGCCTTAAGCAGCTTAATTTGTAACCTCTGTCCTCTCACCTTCCAAAAGTGTGACAAGGAAGCACAATTCTACTAGATGTACAGTATGATGTAAACAGTGTAAATAACTAAGTGTGAATTATGCAACTTAAGTCCCACTTTTCTTTCTGCAAAGATTTTTCAATGCATGCACCCGATCCTCTTGCTAGAAACCCTCTAAATAGGGTGATTGGTAGGATTTGTACAACACAGTGTACACAACCATAGGTATAAAAAAGAAAACCAGGATAGAAATCCAGAGTGGTGATCAATGGTCACAATATGTCAGTGTATTGGTTTTGCAAGACCTGGTTTTGGGCAAGAACTGCCAGTTTTCCTCTGCTGAGATTTACATGGTTTGCTATATACCACTTCAACTAAAGTATACCATTTCAACAAAATTTCCTTTCCCAGCAGAAGATTTTCACCTGTAACTTATTGATATTTTCCCATTCTTCTCCTCTTCAAGTTTAATTTCCCAAACTTTCTGCTTTCTCTTCATTTTGCATTTACTTTCCAGTGGGTTTCAATCAGGGAAACAATGCCTGCACCATTCCTCTCAGAGAACAAATAATGCAATATATTTCTGCATATTCTATGAAGGCCAATTGCATTTTTGTTTCCTTATACATTCAAGGAAACTCATTAAAGAATGAGACAAAGATCTCATTCTCCAGTCAAATGGGCCAGATCAGATTTAGCACAGACCAGTAAGTAAAATGCCACATTCTGGCTCTGCTGCTCGTGCAGACAATAAGGACATTTCCAATAAAACAAACATAAACAGTTAACACAGAGTTGTGAACTCTAATAGGCTTCGGCTTATTGCCTTTGCAGGAGCACACTTGTACCAGTGAAGTACAGAAATTAGGCATTCAGGCAAATGATCTGGGGACTGGTGACAGAGCGCGATCTTTCAGACCTTTGGAGCTATTTAGCTACTCTCAAAACACACACACAACAACTCTGATAATTGCACTCACTGCAAAACCCAGGCATGGTCCACTGGAAGCCTTTTAGGGGCTCTTCATAATTTCCTGCCTTTGCCAAAATAAGGTCAATTTACTCCTATTTCAGCAGGCTTGGGCAGAGTGAGAAAAGAGAGACTGGGTCGCCAGCATTATTGAAAAGATTCATGATTAGTCACACTCACTTGAAGGCAAGTTACTTGTCAGACACTACACCACTCATTAAAAGGCCTTCAAGCTGGCAGCCCTCCAGCAGCTGTGAAACAGCTCCAGAGCTGGTAGACCCAAGAGGAACCTGAAGCCCCATGTTGTCCCACACACTGGAGTGCAGAAGCCCAGGTCAAGCATGCCTGGGTGTGATTGGCACCCCAGGAGTTCAGCAAGTAAGAGTCATGCTCTACAGTGAGGAAAAAAAAAGAAAATATTTCATAGCTTAGCTGTTGCTAATGTCAAGGTAATACCTTTTGTGGCTAGCCTGAAATTGTTGCCTTTGCATGATCCCCATTTCTTGGTAAAGTTCGTGCTTGGGTGGCCAGAAGGTTCTTTCAATGATATGGGAATTTGGAGAGTTTCCTAACCTGACTCAGCTCTGATCTGATTCCAGCAGGAGACACTGAGATATGTCAGAAATGCCCTGCTAGCTCAGGTTCACAAGAGCTGGTTTGCAGTGTCATTTCCACACCCTTGAATTTATGGGAGAACAGAGCATATCCACGGCTTTTATGGGAGAACAGAGCATAAAAAATTCATTCCTCTCCCCCACATGCTTGTTTTGGATTTGCCCCTTCTTGTTCAGTGCCAGCTCAAGCCAAATTGCTCACTGAAGCCAGGAACTTCATGGGTGCACAGGAGTGAGGGTTGGTGAGATGGCCAAGCCAGGCCAGCAGCTCCCTGGCTATCAATGGCACAGTCCTTCTCCTCTCTGTCCCTCTCATCTCACCATCACCCAGTTCAGCTCTCTTATCCCTCTCCCAGCTCTACTTCTCATGTCCATCTGATCCCTCAAATATTCAAAAAGCTTACCAAGCCCTGCTTGCTCCCACAGGAGTCCTCACTGTGAGAGCAGGTGGCTCCAGAGAGATAGTCAAGCCACACCATAATGAAGGTAAATAGTCACTGCACTTGACACCTTGGAGAAACCTTTCCAGCCTGGTGGATCATGGACTTAGGCCAATGTATTTTATTCTCAGCTGAGCCAGGAAAGACCATGGAAGGACTTAATCCCAAATGGAGAGCAGCATATGCAAGTACGTATGGGGAACAACTGCTTTTCCTAGTAATCTGAAGTAGTGTTTCCAAGAGGAAAAGTTCTTTTTAGTTACTACTCTTGCTTTTCCCTACCCCTCTTATAAACAAGCTTGTAATAGAAAACTAGTGCACGGTATGCTCCTATTATGCTAGATTAGTATATTGTATATACAGGGAGTGTTCCTCTTCATATTGAAGAAGTTAAACTGCAGTATATACAGCAGTCCTCACGGAGAAAAAATAAACCTCTTTTTCTTTTCTTTGTAGGTAAAAAATCCCATCAGCACCAAGTTTACACCTTGAGTGGTTGGATGGACTTAAGCTTTGTTCCTGTCTGCAGTGGTGACACTGTGTTTGTAATATCTCTGCTGTACAAACACCTCTGAGGAATCCTCCCAGCAAGGTTGGGGGTGGCAAGGCTGATCTTGTCCCCTCTGTCATCCCACAGAGCTCAGAGCCAAGCCATTCCCCACCAAAAGGCAAGGGAGAACTATTACCAACACAGAATCCTGGATGACAACTCTCCCCCTTTTCCTGACTGCACGATAGCTCGGAAGAACTTCTTGTCAGTTTGCGTATGATGGACACTATGCATTACGTGCTCCAGCTTGGGTTTTTACACACTTAGTGCTTGGCACATTCTCTGGGCCTTTGCATTTAGGACCCGTGCTGGTCACACCTCATCCATTCCAGCTATCTGTCCCCATCCTCACTAGAAACAGCCTGACAGTGCTTCTAGGCCAAGCAAAAGATTGATTGCCTTTGCCATCTCCAGTGGTCCCCATTTCCACTCACTGGGATACAAATCCATGTTGTTCCCTCCATCCTTGCCTTCCAGAAATACTGGTCTCAGGATTGCATTCTGAAGTGACTCAGTGAAAACATTTGAACTCAATGCAAAACTGGACTATTCCCCTCTGTATCTGCCTATCTCTTTGTGTTCAAGAAAGGACTGGATGTGGCACTTAGTACCACGGTGTAGTTGAAAAGGTCTAAGGTTGGACTCCATTTCAGAGGTCATTTGAAACCTAAATGATTCTGTGGTTCTATGACTGACTTTTTATCTGTACATCATCTTTTTGTGGGCGGTTCCATTTTTTTCAGCCTTATCCTTCCACCATCACAGTTTACTGCCTGTGGATGCTCTGGCAGCAGCAGAGGAGGGGATGAGCAATGGGCTGCTGAGACACCAGAGCACAGGAAACTTTAAACTGGATTAAACTGCTGAGGTCAATATATACTGTGTAACAACATTATCCCAGCCCAACTGCGGGACTCTCCGGCAGTGTGTGCTGCCCTGTTCTTTGCCCTGTAATTGCACAGTAGGACTTTCCATGACAAACCTGACTAAGAGCTTCCTACACCTGCCCACTCCCAGCTGCTCGCTGCTGTGTCCTTCCCAGCTGCCTTCCCATGTGCAGATTCAACTGAGCATGTGGCTACTAGCTAAAAATGGATGGGTGTTGTTTCTTTTCCTTTTTTTTTTTTTTTTTTTCAGAAGGAGAGGAAGTGATTTGGGTCATTATAAACAAACATGCCAATCTGAGAAGTGGTAAAATTGGAACTGAGAGGAAGGTTTGGGGAGACAGGACGGAACCATATGATTAGGATACAACATGGAAAGACACCTGGAGAGGCTTGACTTTCTATATATGTGCAGAAACACAAAAGGAATTGGGAAAATCCTGTTGTAAAATATAATGCTTTTTTCCCATTACTGAAATGTCTTTTGACACCTTTATTCTGTTTACTGGCTGAAATTAAAGTTGTGACGGTTTTGGATTCAGCTCATATTCCTTATAAAATGTTACTCTAGTTCAACGAGTAAAAATTAGTTTCTTCTCACTCTTGTTTCTCTTTTTTTCACTCAAAAGCCTCACAGGTGAAATGTGTAAGGTACAGCAGCCTAGACGCCCTCAGCTGAGAGTGGTCTGATTCACATCCTGTGTTTATCCACAGCAATAACCCTGGCTTCCACCTCTCCAAGAAGCAGCCTTTCAAAAAAAAATAACCTACATTCTGAGGAAAAGTAGTTGTCCATATAGATGCTTTCTACAGCCAGAACCTACAGCTGAAAGAATGAATCCCCTTCCTTCAAGCACAGTGTGTTACAGAGGTCTCCACATGTGGGACTCAGGAGTGAGTTTGGGGGGTCAGGGTTGGTGGATAGGGCCCATTCACTTCTAAGGATCCAAATTCATGCACATGTCCAGGGTGTGCATATTCAGCACATATTTTAGACAGCTGTCAATGCTGGTGTGACTTGGACAACATTTTAAAATGCAGTCTCTCCCTTTCCTCACCACTGCTGCATTCAAAGCACTTGCAGTGACAAAATTTCTGACCATTTCCTCGAACAGGAGACCTTTTTTACCTTTAAAAATCCCCTTTTCTGTTCCATTCCCCTTGCTGTCAGCATGGATGCTGGCCATCTGCCCAATCCCACATGGCCAGGCTGGACTTCCCCTGACTAGTAAGGACTCTTTCATTCTGTATAGAAGGTCTCGCTGGCCAAAGCTGAACCTCTTGGTCATAGGTCCATGTCCAGGGTTTTCTGGAAACTGGAAACACTGTGAAGTCTTCCCCAGAGCTGCCACATCCCATGGAGTGGAGAGAGAGCATCCAGCTGGTGTTGGGCGAGGGCTGGTAGGTTTTCAGTGGGCGGAGGGCAGACAGCGAGCGCCAGAGCGTGGGATGTGTGAGCTGCAGCAGAAGGTTAGTGATGAATACCAAAGAATCCCAAAATTATGAGTTGTAACCCACAGGCGGTTCCAGGGGAGTTTCCATTCAGGACTGAGATTCAGCAAAGCTGCTGTCACAGGCAATAGCTTATCAGCCTGAAGTCGCCACTAAAACCATCTGTGGCAGTCAGCCTCTTCTAAGACGGGTGGTTGCCTTTCCCCCATGGTTTTTCACTAACTACCATTTTGTTCTCACATAAAATGTCGACAAGGCAAGAAACCAGAAAACCCAAGGCTCTGGCAGATTTAGTCTCAAAGTTAAAGCACAAAACCCATGGCAAAAGACATCGGCTGCTTTTGGGGCTGTAGACAGGACTCGTTGAGAAAAGCGTCCTCAGGTGCAACCTGGCCTGGAAGCCGGCAGCAGGAAGGAGAGCTGAGTGCCGGAGCCGTGCGAGGCTCGCCATGAGATGGCAGCCTTCCCCACCGCCTTTGCATGCCCCGCATGCCGGCAAGATGTGCCAACACCGCTCCAGCACAGAGCACTTCTGTCTTCCCGGCAGAGACGTGCTGCCAAGATTTTAAAAAAGGGCTCCCAAAAAAAAAAAAAAAAAAAAAAAAAAAAGAAATCAGCCTTGCTTTGCAATACACAGAGCAATCCCTCTTCTTCTTTGAAATAAAACCCAATCCAGCAATTGCACATTTCCAGTGCATGGTCTCCCTGCACAAATTTACCCACTGCAGGTTGGCCCCACAAGTGAACTTGGCAGTCCTGGGCTGCTCCAAGATTGGGTTCAGCAGGCACATCGCCTGGTACTGCTTTGCACATGGCAAAGGCCTCTGAGTGCTGCCAGCCACATCTCAGAGAGAAGGGTTCTGTCATGGGCTGAGGGGCAGCAGAAGCTGGGGCAGACAGGCAGCAATCCATTCAAATATTCCCATGTCTCCAGCGCCTTCTGCAAGCACATGAAGCATGATGCCAACAGAAGGTGCTGGCAAGAAGGAGCAGGAGTACAGGGCTATTGGCCCCACGGCAATCCACTTCAGGAAAATGGTTTGTGTTTCAGCGCCCATCAGGATTTACACTGTGGAACAACCTCTGCCACTCCTTCCTTCAAGAACCAGGCAGAGCTCTACCGCATGCTGGTCTAACCTGTGTGCTGTTTCCTCAGAGAGGATCCAAATGGATTTGGAAACATCAAGATATCTTTTGACTCTTCTGGTAGTTGTACTAGTGGGAGATAACCCAGGGGACAGCGACACTGCAAACCTCCAAGGAAATAAAGAAAAAAATTCATCCACAGACCTGACTTGTCCCTTTCCTTAAACAGATGGAGTCACTCCACGTGCAGGATTGTGTCAATTTTAGCCCATTTCCAATGAATTTTGATATGAAAGTGCACTAAGGTGAATCTGGAGAATCAGCACTGCCTTGGATGAGTCAGAGAAACCCTCATGTGTCAGATGCTGATTTCAGTCACACTTCTGTGACTTGGGTCTCACACCTCTGCAGGTAGCAGTGTGATTTCAGTGGGACAATTGCACAACTGTGCCCAGAATCTGCCTTGCTCACTCCAAGGTGTTGTACTGGTATTACTGACAGCAGCATCTGACCTCTTGCAACTTCAGTCTTCACTGGGTTTATGTGTGAACAGAGGTCAGCCACTGAGCACATGGCTGACAACAGGAGGTGACAGGATAAATGAGCAGGTCTTGCCTCCAAAATCAGCTCCACATATGCCACTGTACAGTTGTGTCAGCAGGGATGTAAATGTGGCACAGCCTGCTCCCCTCTCCAGGCTCTCCAACATTCATTTTCAGAGCTAGATCCAGAGTAACTTCATAGCCTTCAACAAAGCAATTCCCAACTCGCCCTTGTACAGAGAGACGCTGAATCTGTCCCTTTGGTTTTTCATTAATGCCACACTTGATGAGTTTCTAGTTGTGCTAGAGAGTCCCTGTGCCTTTCAAAGCTTTCTTCAGGCTATAAGTACAGCAGGCAACTTTAAAATCATGGGCAGCAGCCAAGCTTGTATACAGAAAACATTCAAATATAGATGACTTTTCACCTTTACTCGCCAGAGGCCAAATTCTTTCAAACAATGATAAACCTTATTTAACCAGGAAGTCTTCAAATTCTGGAGTGGGCCTAAAGGTCATGAGGTCTGAGATGACCTTGAAAAGTGACTTTTATCTTGGTGGACATCCTGGGGACTCAAGGCTTAAACAAATATGTTCTCATATCTAATTAATCCAAAAGCACATCTCTGGTGCCAAAGGTTATATTCTTAGTGAAATATTCTGTGCAGACATGCAGAGATGTATGTATTTCCTCATAATTAACAGGGATTACTCCTAATTAATAAATACAGTCTTTAGGAGGAGGAGGATTATTTGGAACTTGAAGGACGTGCAGGCTTCCTGCAAAAAAGCATGACAATTGGCATGATGATTACACAGGATCAGAAGATGCAAAGCCAGAGGCAGAAGGAGGATCACTAATCCTTAGGTCTGAGCATGGCAATTTTATTATTTTGCAGGAGAGCAAGGAAATAGAGAGAATGCAATTGCACTGAGGACACTTGAGCACAGAGCAGACTGTGCAGGAAGCCACAGCTACAGCTGCCCATGCCCACAGATCTAACATGCAGGCCAGGAAAAAAAGGCAGCAGAGGCAGAAGACAAACCAGGGCACAGGGTTAGGGTTAGGGACGTGGATCTGAGCCCACCAAAGAGATGTGGAGGAGAGCAGCAGCGGGCTGCAAGCCTCCAGCGTCCCAAGGCTCGGCATGAGTAACAGGCTAAGCATGCAGGGCTGGGTGGAGCGCCACTGGGCACTCATCCAGCCAGGGCAGCCCCACTGCAATTCCATTTATCTTAGGACATTCACTCCAGGGATTAATTGCAGCAAGAACCACAAAGGCAGAAAGGCACTTTTGAGGCACCTGAGTGTGGCTGGGCAACCCATGCAGACTCTGGCCATGTAGATATTCTGACATTTGGAAATGCCAGCCTCTTGCTGACTTGTAAAAGTGGCTTCTCTTTTCTTGTAACTGGAGCATGTCTCTCCCTTTGCAGCCTGAAAGTCTGTGATACCTAATCCTGCATATTCTCCTGAGTTCTTCAGTTTGTATTGAGCCTGGCCAGATGGGACATTCTGCAGTGCACAGCAGCTGCTGCGTTTCATATCCAGGGGCTGTGGGTGTCTACAAACCCCCTGTGATTCCTCACCAGCATGGGTTATAAATATATGCAGGTAACAATCTGAGAAGCTAATTCAAGGACTCTTTCTGCAACAATCTTCCTTGTTTTCCTGCGTGCTTTTTCTCCTTCAGTTGAGGTCTCTTTGGCTCTGACTGGTTTTATCATGGCTATCTGCAGACATGTATGTGCATCACACATGCAAACACTGGCATTTCTACACCATCATAAATGCCATTTTTATCGCAGCCAAAGCAGGCATTTTGAAGGTGCTTTACTTAATCTTTCTTCTGTATGTTGCAAACAAAAGGATGCATTCCAGGAACCACAGGCTGGTCTCAGGAGCCTGTTCATTACTACAGAAAGTAGGGGAAAGGCTTGCCTTAAGACAGCTGTTCTGTTGCTGTAGATCAGACCTACATAATGAGTTTGATGCTGAGGGTGCCTGTAAAGAGAATAGAGGTAAAAGGACAAATTGCCAGCAAGTTCCAAGAGGAGCTTATCTCACTAATAGGATATGCCACATAGAAAGCTTGGTCTTAAATCTAGTTTTTGGCAAGGACTTGAGTACTTTATTCTAGTCTGAAAAGGGGATGTTTCCTTTCACTTAGAAACCACAGTTGTACTTTTTTTTTTTTCTGGAGCTAGTTTTCAAGGCCTTTAAAATCTATCCCACAGAACATTCATGAAAGAAGGTGGATCCACATCATCCTCATGTCCATTAGCTCAGCATGTAGAGCATAACTCAATACCTCTATTCCTTGGGCAATGGAGAGAACTAAGCTCATGCCCCTCAGGACTGACCTGCAGGACTGACCAGGAGGGGAGAGCCAGCAGTCACAAACCTGCCATCAATGACAGGTTGTGCTGATCCTCCAGTACTCCAGTAAACTCAGAACTCCAGTAAATCCTGCTGCTCTCACGGCCAAGCTGGGCTGGAAGTCAGACAACACAATAGGACTAGAAAGGAGAGGCAAGAGAGATCCTGAGTTGGTACCACTGTAGTCAAGACAGATTCCTTTCTGAATATATGCAGCCAGAGTCGTGCTGGAGATAGGTTGGTCCCATCTGATTAAATAATGGCTGAAATCAGAGATAAAAACACAAACTGCCTGTTACAGCCTGCTTCAGTGCCCCATTCTTTCTTACTGCTCTTTTCCCTTTGACCACATCATTACCCTTCATTTCAGGGGGCAGGTCCTTTTGCTCTATTCAGTCTCAGATTCATAGATAGATTATGCTCCCCCATGTCCTGCAGTTTCACTTCATGTCTCTTCCCTTGTGTCCATTACCCAAAGCCTCTTTCTCCTCTTTCTGAACAAGGTGTTCTTCAAAGTTTGAAGTGCTCCTGTGGGGAGAAGCACATCCTGATGAATCTGTGGAAATTTACTTGAGCACAAAGGTCACTGGGATGGCAGGTGTCACCAATGTCCAGCAGCAGCACCTCTGAGCATTTGAGAGTCATATTTCTGCATAGAGCATCTAAACCCTCTTGTGGCTCTAGCCACAAATCTTTAAGCCTTGCCCCCCCAGATGGCAGAAACCTTCTCTGGAGGGATATTGGCTGACCCTGTCACCTATATGTTTTCAAGGAAATTGAGTGTTTTGCTGGCCCTCTGAAAAACAGGGACATCCAAAGTAAAAATTTCTCAGCAAAGTACTGTCACTGAACTGGTAAAACAAAACCTGGTTATATTACTTTGTATAACCAGACACTACAACCCGGATGCAGACTGTTAGCCATATTCAAGGCATGAAAGCAGCACTGTTACTCATCTACAAAAATGGTGTCACAGTCGGGTTTCAAGGCTGGGATCATTATTTTGTTTTGCTGTACATCAGCAGATCACATGGAAAAGACATCATTTAATGACAAAGCTCATTCAAAACAGGTCAGTGTAAGATACTGTATTAATAGGGCAATAAGAGTGCCTTATAATTCTGTATCATTCATATGTCACTCCAAATTTATACCTGTAAATTCCTTCTCTAAATTATCCTGGCATTTCTATTAATTCTATACCCTATCAGCTCACCAGTGTGTTTACATACCCTTTCCACACTTATATTGGTTTTGAATCCTTGAGTCAGAAGGTTCTCTGAAGGATGGACAATCAAAGACTAAGCAGGCACTGCACTTGGTAGAAAATGTCAATAATTTACTTTCAGCTGAGGTTTCTTGGGCATGCATGCACGCAGACGTGTCTTAGTTGTGTCTGGGAATAGCTAGGCTAAGCAAGATTAATATGAATGTGTTGATAGGTCAGTTTTCAGTGGCAAGGCCCAATGTAAAAAGGTGGTTTGAAATATTCATATTATTCAGCCCTAAATCCCACTTCTGGTTTTAATTTGTGTGCATCGTGTTTTCAAGATTTCTGAGATATGGGAAATAGATAGGAAGTTTGGTTTGTGTGTGATGGCAAGTGGAAACCCCAGGCCTCACTGGTTTTTTTCTAACCTGTGCTTGGTGCTATTGCAGAGTCCCTGGAGCTCCAGGGTTGATGGAGGAGAGAGGTACCAATGTGCTCATCTGAGCCCTGTTCCGAGAGGATGGGATGACATGCTCAGAGAGCATATGTGGAGGTGGAGGTTTGCAAGCTCTCCTGGGTTTGCTGCTACAAACCTAGGCTGTGAAGGGTGATCCTATGCGTATCTACATCACTTTTTAGTACCCAGCTCTTATGCAGCTGACACTGCAAAATCATGTTTTGAAGAATTGCTGTATATTAACACTCCGCAGCATAGCACTAATAAAAATAATAACAAATAGTAATGAAATAACATCATTTTTGGGGGGGTAAGGAAAAGAAGTATATGAAGCAAGACACTGAAGAAATTTATTGCCAGAATAAAAATGATAGCAAATTGCTTTGAAATCAATTCTGAGGTGAAACACTTCCTTCTTGTCAGCAAAGGTTATTGATGCACTTGGGAAGGACGCACATAAAGTTTGTCTATATCTCCCATTCCAATGGTTCTCTATTGTGGACACCACAGTCCTGCACTCAATTATATATTTGTACTGCCCTGACTACATTAATTCTACAATATGTGTTTCCATTCTTCCATGTGTAAGTGGTGATTGAAACACTTCAGGATATGGGGTAGTGGGAATAATTCATAAAGTTGTTCAGTATGTCTTAGTAAGACTTCCCCCTCCAACCATAAAATCATTTCTGCTTTATGGCTGGACTTGCAAATGCCCAGCATCTGTCTCAAACTGACTGAACTCTCCTCTAACAAGCGCCTCAGCTTGTGGTTCATATTGGAGCTGGGAGAAGCAAGGCATAGGTTGTTCAATGCCATTCCCTCAGAAGCCCACCTTAGCTTCTTTGCTGGACTGCCCTCGTAGAAATCACCACTTAATTCTGGCAATATTTGGGAAATGAATGCTCATCACTAGAAATTGGCCAGATAAGAGCTCATTTGGTACACCCAGCCAAAGTGATCAACTGTGGGCCATAGTGTCTCTTTGGAAGTAGTCTGGTCGGGCTCAATGACCTTAAAGTTCTTTTCCAAACTGAAGGATTCTAGGATTCTTTGACCTACAGGGAAGTATTTTGTTTCTCCCCTGCAACATTGTGTTAGGTTTGAAATTGAACTTCTCTGAATGAGTGTACTCCACTGATTGGTGTGGCAAAGAGACTGTGTGTCATGAATTCCGCCCTCTTACTAACCACAGGCAGACTGTCTTTTGGTGGCATTAAGGCAAATATGGGCTGAAGACAGACAGTATCTTTTCCTGGCCAGTACCACACTGCGTCAGAGCAGCTTCTTTTGAAGCCTTGGGGATCTCTATCAAGAGTTTTAATGCTCTTATAAAAGTGAAAGTCAAATAAATGACTCACAGAATTAAGAGAAATTCAGATTACTTTCTCCATTAAAAACTCCATATTTGTTTTGTCTCTAATCAAAATGATGCAAGTTAATGCATCAACATTATTTGAAGAATCACAAGTTCCCCCTCAAATTATTTCTTAAATACAATAAAAGGATCTTTCAATTTAATCAACTAAAAAAAAAAAAAGTTTGACTATTTCCACATCCAAATATTCTATTCTGTATGCCAAAGAATTTCACTGAAGGCCGTTTAATTTAAGTTACACTGAATGCCTCAGTGAGGTCTTGATATTCCTCTGCCTTTTGTTGTTCATTTTCCCCATTGGATTGAACTACCTAGACAAACTGTACTTTGCAAACTGTGTCTGCAGGACATAGCTACAGCTCTCAGAATGCACAGACAATTTAATAGAACATTTCTAAAAAAGACACCGAAACAAAACAGAGGTTGATTTTCCTGAAGAAAAAATACAGAAAAAGAAGACAGTTATCGAAAGTTTAGATTTTGCAGAAACTACAATTTCAGTGGAAATTTTCCACATGAGCAAGAGCTATTTGTCATACTGACAGTAGACTGGAAAGCTCGGGAAATGGACCTGGACTGTTACATGTCCTGCCCCTTCCACCCACCGTGGCTCCCTCCTTATTCCTTTCTATGGCAGCATTTGCCAGCCCTAGAGGGAAATTTTCCCTTTTCCTAGGAGGAAAGCAGGCAGGTGCCTAAATTACAGGGGAACAGAGGAAGAGTGGAATGAACCTCCTGGAGGCTTCAATTTTCATAGCTCTCCTTCTGTGCAGTCAGAGACAGAAATGCAAGTGAGGCAGGAGTAACTGAAGAAAATAAAGAAAAGACTGCTCTCAGTTCTTCCTTTAATCTATTTGCTCAGGCAAAGGTTAAATTACCATTTGAATGCCGCTGTAGAAGAGCTAATAACGTTGCCTTTATGTTCCAAGGATCCTCTCTCTTAATAATACATTCTTTTCAACTCAAATTAAGGAAAGCTGTGGTTCCAATCATGTCTAGGATGAAGATTTCTGTTTTTGCCATGCACTAGCTGGTTGTCCTGTTGATCCCTCATCGATTTCCTGCAGTGCTTTAGGTGGTGATTCAGGAACAGCTGACTGTGAGGATATGTTCCTGTAGTTAAAAAGAAGGGAACTATACTTTGAGGTCTTTATGAAATTATGCCAAGTACCTTGTGACTTTCAACTTCTGGACCCCAGGGAGAAATCTGAACCCTGGCTGAGAGCTGAACAAAAACCATAGTACTGTATTACTATCCAAGAAAGCTTTTTTGGACCACGTTTAAAGGTACACTCTCCCTCCTGATTAGGAGATTGTGTTTTTATTGCCATTTAGAATGGATTTAGCTATCTATGAGGTTATCCTGCAGACTTTCCAGGCTTTCCCATTGTAAGTTATATGTACGCTTAGGAGGAAATCAAAACAAATGTGTATTTGTCTTCAGCACTGACAATGGTGTCAAGTGAAAGACAAACACAGCCAGAGCAGCAAAAGGAATAACAAATGTACTTACAAAGAACTGAGCCAGTATATATAATTTTTAAAGGGCTGCTAATTTTATTCAGCACAAAAATCCCCAACTCTGCAGATTGCAATGGGAATGGACTTGCAGAGTGGTGTATCGGTGTCCAAGTGAGGACAAGGCCCATCCTGTCACTGGTGTTTCCTTCTGATTTTCCCCATCCTCACAAGTCACTACTGACACTCCCCTGGCTGAGAGGACCCACTGAACCAGTCTTACATCCTTCTGCATTTTTCCCTACACTGCTTTGGACAAGCAGGAGAGAATGTGTCCCACACACCAGGGACACAGCAGAGGAAGAAGTCCACCCCCAGTTCTCATGAATGCCCTAATCAGCTTCTGAGACTTCTCTCTATTCATGAGAATCAGATAGGCTGAACATGTCTGGGAGGATTTGTGGCAACTCTGAGTCAGGCCTCTAGTTTCTTTACTCCAGTAACCCACCCCTAAAGAGAACCTGAATCCAGAGACAGTTATTTCTCAAAGAAGCAAGGCAGAAGTTCATTTAGGCCCTCTAGTATTTTTCTTCCATGAAGGTCTTCTTCATGGTAGCTGAGAGTATTTACATATTCTGTATTCTCATTTATGAACTCTTTATGAAGATAAAGGTAAGCAAGAATGAGACTCTAGGGACAAGTTTGCTGTATAAAATAACAGATCCTCACCCGTACTCCAGCTCCTGATGGCATGACCTCTTTCCCAGTTCTCAGGCCTTCCCAGAGAGGCCACAATAGAGCAGTGTTTTGACTTTAGTATATTAATTAATGGCTGGAGTTGATGTGACTTGTGGAAATGAAGAGGGCCTGAATCTACTTACAGTCTCTGTGCACCCTTTGTAATTTGGGAAGCTCCTCCTGTGAGCATTACCTCACTCATCCCAAAGCCCTGAATAGCTCCACACCTATGCACTGCACAAACAGACCAAGAGAAGCAGACTAGAGGGCTCCCACTTACACAATATCCCTGAAGAGCCCTTCCATGAATCCCACAAAGACCTTGTGGCAACAGGTTTTGCAAGACACTTCTGAGAAAGGTCAAAGACCTCTGTCTTGCAACTGGGTATGTGAAACTGTGCCTCCTCATAAACGCTGCCATTATTACATTGCAGTAGCATTGCAAACACTACGGCCTTGCACACACTAGGAGGAACTTCAGTGTTTCCTGTTATGGCACAGCTCCCTCTTTGGTGGCATTCCTGTGAACCATTGAATCAGCAGCAGGGACTCTGGCTTTTGCATGGTTAGCACATGGAGGCAAACCCCAAAGAGGCACAGGGAAAAGCAAAGCTGCTCCATCTCAGCACCTCACTCAGGCTAAACCCAGCTGGCTGCCAAGAGCTAGAGCTTCCTTTGCTGTTACCCCAGAATTGCTGGCCCAGTGAAGCACACTCTGTACATCTTCCCCACAGACTGACCAAGCTGGAGCCCATGCAAGATTCAGTGACAGCTGCTCAGAATGCCACTGAAGGGAAAGCACCACTTACCTCATCATTTTCTTATACACTTGAGCTAACTAGATAGAAATCTCACCCTGAATGTAACCAAGCAAAAATAAATTGAAACCTCAGTTCCTCCTTTACAAAGGAAGGCTGGAACCATCAAACTTTCATGCATGCAGGACTGCTTCAAGAATGCTGTGTGTAAAGGAATGGATGGCTGAGCTGAGGTGCAAGAATCCCCAGACCTATGTATTACTCTTCTTAGAAAATAAGACATCTTTTGAATCATTTTTGGGTAGAGCACAGATTTACACTTGCCCAACACAGCTCTCCTATGCTTCAGCCACTGATGGAAAGAGAAGCTGCCCTCTTCCTTTCCTGGTCTGTTTCAGTAATACAGGAAAGCACAGAAACACAGGTTTTTATCTTTACGAGGTGGCTCTCATAGCTAACCAAGGTATCAGGCATTACAGAATTTAGTATGGCAGCACCCCAGTCGACCTTTGCATCTGTTTCCCCTCAGTGTGCATGTGACTCTGTTATCTGACAGCTCAGAGGAAAGGAAAGAGGTGCCTTCCCATATGCAGCTTTGGGTTTTTTTTTTCCTGAAGACACTATAGGAAATTCTGATCAGAAGCTTTAAACACAGAAATGGTCAAAAAGTGAAGTTCTCTTTTGGCTTGCATTGCACTGAAGTACAATAATGGCTCACTCTATAACAAAATGAACATCAGACTTGAGCTTAAAGTTCTTAGACAGATACAAATAGCTACAGACCCTTTAATTGTTTTCAGAACCTTTAATTGTTTTCAGACCCTTTAATGCATTCTTTGGTTTTCCTAGTAAATTAATCTATGCATCTGTCAACTCACAATGCAAAAATTCACAGGACTTCATGGCCAATTAAACTCCTCTGGCAGAGGAAGAGTTCCTAATGTTGGAGTAAATTGTATTCAAATCTATTATAAAGCCTTTCCACGTTGTAAAAACGGGAGGGAAGGGTCAGCTTGCATTTGGATCAAAGTCATTTGCAAAAATCTCATTTTATCCAATCAAAAATCTCATATATCTTAAAGGTGTCTTTGCTTTCTGTGGTGGGTTGAGAAGAGAAATGAAGTAGTTCTGTGAGAATGGATGTCAGTGATGCCTCATATCTCATAGATCTGTGTTCTGTGGCTTATAGCAATCTCCAACTAAAGTTATTTCTGTGTCTGGGGCACCTGAATGATCTCTCTTCTTTTGCTGACAACATAGAATTTATTTGCTAGACTTCCTCTACTTGGGCCATTCATAGGAGATCTTTGAGGACTTTTACACCTCCACTTGTGTACTATGTTCTTGAAACAAAAATGTTGCTCTATTACATTTGTTTTCCTTCTTTATCTAGGATTCAACTTGGCCAAGAACAGAAAAGCATCTAGTGAGGGATGATCTGACAGAATGATCAGACCACATGATCCCATAATTCTCATTTCGCTAGAAAATCCAGCTAAAAAATGAGCATTTCATTAAAGCCCAATACTGGGGTTATATTTCTTTTCACAATATGTTAACAGCAACTGGATTTTTTTCCCTTTTATTTTTTTCCCTGGAACAATGAACAGGAGTTATCTCTTATATTCAAGTGAACATGGCCCCAAAACATTTCCTGCATTAATTCCCCATGGAGAAGGCAGGATGTTTAGGAATCGTGGTGTTGAAGACAAAGGTTGGTCAAAATACTGCACCAGTCCACTGCAGAAGTGGAATAATGACTTCAGTGATATTTTTCCATTTTTTGGAGAAAACCAAAAATAAATCTAGTACAACTTTGTTCAGTGGTGAGCCAACAAAAATCACTTTTGCCTCTGACAGAAGTCTGTCTCAAGTCCAGGACATGTCCACACAAGGATGTATTTCTCACACCCCTGATCCCCAATATGAGATTAATAATTTTTTTTGAAAAATCCGTGCCACAGTCGGTTAACACATACATTGCTCAGTGGCAAAGCAGACTGTTTGATCTTTGCTCTAAGGGTAAAGCACCATTTCAGGGTTGCTTGGCAGCTCTGTTTTCCTTCCCTTAGAAAAAGAGATAGATTCATTTAGAATTGCAGGCCATGAAGAAGGGAGTTCAGGTGTGGCAGAAATGGCAGGTGGCTGGAGCTGACTTGACAGCAATTAAATGTACAAATCTTTGATTAGGCTCATGGGAATGGAGTCATTAGCTGCAGCGAATGGACCAGCTTGCTTTCCACTGCCTCATTAGCCATAATACTGATATTACTTTAAAAAGCCTGGAAAAAAAGCCCTCCCATACAGAATTAGGAGAGTTGAGTTTCAAGGGAAAAAAAAAAAAAGCTTGTGCAAGCACTTTCTAGCCGAACAAACAGAGCCTGGCTTTTCTGGTCACTGACAAAAAAAGCCTCATGTTTGCTGTACTGTGAGATAGCCCTGTATCCAGTGCTGCAAGCAACGACTCACAGAGATCAACAAGCTGCTCTTGGACACTGAAATTTGCCTCATCAGGCAGCGTCCTGCTGTGCTCCAGTTCCGAGTACTGGTGCCTTTAACAACATCCTACCCTGCAAGTGAAGACCTTCGGTCAGTCACACACTGGAATTATTGGGCTGGATATAAGTTGCACATAAATCTCCGAGCTAGCAGGCTTAGCCCAGGGGAAGATTTGGCTTGGGCTTTATTTATCTTCCTGTAACATGACTGGTTGAAGAAGGGCTGCAATAACAACGTTCTGCCATAAATTAATATCCTCCTGTCCCCAGCTCTACCCTTGCTATTTCATGGAAAGTTCATAATGAAATAATCTGTACCCACTTGCCCTTTCTCTCCCACTCTTCCTTTGGTATTCTCTATCCCACCACATTAATTTCTCTGACCTGCTAAACCAGAGTCCTCTGAACAAAATCAGAAGAAATATTTTCCTCCAGGGCCCTCATGTAGGATTTCATGCCAACAAGTTGTTGGCATAAAAGCAGTTTGGGACATAGTGAGGGCAGTGGCTTCTCACCTCTCACATTGCTCAAGCAACTGGTGGCACCAATGAAGCAGGGACAGAGGGAAATAATTTTTGCAATTCAGTAACAACATTGCTGGGCCAGTGTTCTGCCCTCTACAGCAAGAGCAAGATAAGAAAAAAAAGATGCCACATTCTCTAGGGATGCATACTGTCCCATAATATGGGACACTGAACTGTCATGCGCTCATAATACCATCCCTTTCTTGCATGTGAAGTCTGGGTTCAGGCTGTCCTGTCCCAGGGGTAAGATAAAATTTCCAGTTCCATGACTTGCTCCTTCCCAGGTTTCACAGGGACCAGATGCTACAAGAGAGCTACATGTCACAGGTGATTTACCCACACAGGCATTAGGTAGAAAATTTCAGTTTCCACATAGGTGTAGTTTGAGAATCTGTCCCCTTGCAGTAGTAACAGCATACTTCACTTTAAGTGTATTTATTTCTCACATGCATTTTGATATGTAAAAGCTAAATATAAAAAAAGGACTAAGCTGAAAGGGATGCATTCTCTGAAGAAGGAAGTTAGAGTTGCCAGAGAAGTATAAAAACTGTCCTATGGATTTACCAGTAGAGATAGATAACTCCACTGAAATAGAACATTCAGCCTAGACTCAGTGTGCCACCAATTCCCGTGAAACATCCCATGTTAACTGAATAGTTCACACTTAGCTGAAAGATTCCCACACCAGAATAGTAATTTCCAAGACCCTTACAGGGGTGATTTGGGGTCTGAGAGAGTATCGAAACAGCTCACAGAATTAACAAATACATATCAATGTCATCAGCTGTGCAGCACCACTTTTCTTTCCAAGATGATGATGTGAGAAATACAAGGTGATATTCAGTCAACATTGTCTTTGTTCTGTTTCAGTGAGCAGTGGACTTCTATGCTGAAACAAAGTCATGTTAAAAAAATAGAAGTGGTCTTTGAGGGAGAGGAAATCCCAGGAAAGTGGGAATGAAGAAGAATAAAGATTAATTTAAAAGGAAGGAGAAAACGAGAAATAGCTGCTAAACAGCTCCTAAATGTTTCTACTGTAGAAAATATAAGCTGCATTGCTTTTGCTTTCCTGTGTCTGGCTCCTCTGCATTTTAATTATAGATCAGGGTCCAGCCTGATTGGAATTTTTACAAGTCTTCCTCGATTCCAACCTGCTTATGTATGCATGCAATTTCCTTTGCAGACCTGAACTTGAGTGGTTTCACCCTAGAATCAGAACTTTTATGGCCCTTCACCACACCACAGATTAATTTTTATGTGGACATTAAAGCCTCAAAAACTTTGACGGATGCAGAAAAGACCAACCTAAGTTACTCCACTCCTCCTATGTTTCCTCCTCTCAGCACTTGCTTCTTCCCAGAGCAGTCAGCAGGAGACTGACTTTGCTTCAGTCACAGTTTATTGCCTGATTTCTTAACTCTAACTGCTGTGGGGATAGCATGGGAAAGACTTTGGTGGGCTGCAATATCTGGAATTGCCACACAGAGTTTCCCTGGAGGTCATTTGTCAGCATGATAAGTGATTTAAAAGCCTCAGAAAAGTTCAGCCTCTTTGACTATTATGGCTTTTCCATCTCTAACTTCTGTGGCTCTGAAGAAAGTGCAACATTTGTAAACAGTGCGGGAGAAAACCTTTCCAGTCAACTCTTACTTTTTCCTTTACTTTCCATTCACAGCAAATATTTTGGTAAAAAGACCCACTGAAACAGAAGACAAAGATTAGGCAACATCCAGAGCTCCAACTGCATAACTTGCAGTCCTCCACCACCATGCTGCCCAGCCAAAAACTGTGTCATAGCCAGCATGGAAACAGGAGGGAAATGTATTTTTTACCATGTGTTTTGACTCTGTTTTGGGGCTTAGATGACCTGTTGGTAAAAATGCCTGTGTCCTGTCTCCATAACAGATCCATCAGTTGTAAATTATCTGTCCAGTTTTGCCATTGTGAGTAGGGCCCTCATGGGACTTGTCAGTACTGTATTATTGTTGTTTTTGGCGGATAGTCTCCAAACAAAACCAGCTTCCCCACTGGCAGGGAGGGGGCAATGCTGGTGTTGGGAATATTTCTATTTGGGGCAGTTGTGTTTTGGGAAGAGATGGAGGCGTGGGGTGCCAAGCTCTCCAGCGGGTGCCCCACGCCAGTGCAGGCACGACTTGCCTGCACCTCTGCCAGCTCCCTGCCGTGCTGCTCGGTGTCCTGTTACACGTGGTGGGAGCCTTGGAGCTGGGCAGCTAGGCAATTTGTAGTCATGTTACATTTCCTACTTCGAAACTGTTTTTACAACTATTGGCCCAGCCTGCCCCAGGAGCGCTGGCCTCCACAGCAGGCTGTGTTGTTTCAGTTCTGTCAGCAGTGGGTCTTTGCTCTCTGCTCCTGCAGGAAGGCTTTTGTTTCATGTCTTTCCTCCCTGCTGCATGCTGTGTTGGCCAGGCAGCCTGCCACGTGCTTGAAAGCCTCCTTCCCATCCCTCTGCCCTGCACAGCCACAGCCTCCCTCCCAGCTCATCCTGCAAACACTCATTAGGTACTTTGGGTGCAGATGCTCAGGACCCGCTCCTGTGTCTGACCACAATGTGTTGTGCGATAAGAGGGTGGACACCTGGACAACGGCCAGTCCAAGCATTACATTATGGCCTTCTCTCTTATGCTGTTTACTTTTGTGACAGTTTCTCCTTTCAATTCTCATGTCTGCTATGTTGATCTAGGAGGGTGACCATCTGGATCCCTGCCTCCACTGCCAACCCTGTCTTCGCCCCATCTTCATCTCCACCTCTTCATTTCTCTGTCAACTGATTCTGCTAAGTTTTCCTCCAGCTGGTCCCCATGTTGGGTCTTGCCATAGCTGAGGGGACCCAGCCTTCATTTTTCACCCTTTCTTCTTGTCCTCCTCATGTTAGACTGACCACAAGGATCACACAGAAACTACCTCAGCTCTCTGCCACAGCAGTGGTTACAGCCAAATCAAGACTAATCCTCAGCTGTTAACAAATTGAGACCCATCTGACCCTCAGTTCCAAAACTGGACAAAGCCTATAGCAAGGGATGGGAAGTGAATGCACAGATTCGCTTTATTATTAGGATTGCCATCCCACAAGAGACCCTGACCTCAGAGGCACTGCCTCCATCTCACAAAGGATTTGAGCTGAGCACAAGTGTCTGACCTCATCTGGGACCCCAGGGTGTGGGGCGCTTTCAGAAAACATTGCCGCAAGTCAAAAAAGCCGAGAAAAATCTGCATGAGTTTTTTCTTTTCTGCTTTCTTCCAAAAATTTTTCTTAGAAACAAGAAGCAGCATTTCAGCCTGCCAGATCCAGCTATTCTCTTCAGTCCTCAGCTGGCCTCTCCACAGATTTCACTGCCAGGGTCCTGGGCTCATGGGAAATGTTGGTGGGACATCTGTACCATGGTGTGGAGATACACGCACTGACTGGGAGCGAGAGGGAGCTGGAACCCACGAAAGTACAACTCTATCAGCATGGCTCCCTGCCCAGCCTAATTAGACCTGCCAAGAAAGGCTAATTAGCTAGGCTCAGTGCCACACTGATGTGACTATACCACTTTCAAGAACCAGCAAGCATCATGTGCAGCTCACTTTAGCATGGGGATGCCATGCGAAGCTGGACAGAGTATCCATTCGCTGGCCTTCCCTCTCCAGCATGAGCACGCTGAGCCAATTGCACGTCACTCCGTGTCCATTTGTGTGGCAAGGGGTTTTACAGCAGGACCTCCATGGGCTGAAACTTCATGACACCCACGGTGAAAGAAAGAGAACTAGATCTTCTCCTCTGCTGGAGAGGAAAGCCGGAGCACAGGGAACACGAGAGGCTGGCTGGAGTTCCCCGAGGGAGCCTTGTCTGGCAGCCCAGCCTGCCCGCCTCGCCCTTCCCTGCCCACACCCGCCCTGCCCGCCTGCCCAGCGGCGCTTGGCTCCTTTCCCTTCCCTTCCCTCGCCTCCTCTGCAGCCGGGGCCACTCCTGCAAGGCTCTCGCAGGACACTGCCGAACGTGCTCTGGACCCTGCTCAGGCCTTTCTCAGGATCCCTTCCCTGCCTCGATGGACAGCCCCACTCTGTATTTTTCCCCTGACGTCTGCTGCCATACAAACTGCCCCCTGCAGCCTCTCATGCTTAGGGGGGACACTTACAGGAGGGCAGTGGTTCCACTGTGTCTGCGGTTCCCCACAGCCACAGGAGGGTGGAGAAATCTGCTCTCAAGGTGCGTAAGAAGGCAGTGAATCATAGGAGCAGCAAGCTCTTGTTTACCAACACCTCGCTCTGTAAAGATCTCTTTAACACAGTAGTTTGTGAGATAGCCAAAGTCTGGTTTCCAGTTGAGACAAGGTAAGCCCTGTGCTCAGCTGGGGGAAAGGTTCCTCTTGGCTAATGTAATGAGGACAGTGACCATGGAGCAGGAGGGCTCCAGCTCCTCTGGTAGCCCATGTGCAAAAGACACACACACACACTCTCAGAGGAAAGGCTACTAGAGTAAAGGCTCCAGAAACTGTCCCTTTACTTCCCAGGTCCGTCTGATAGTTTAGCAGGGGTAAAATAAATGAGAAGGTGCGTATGGAGGTAGTTATATTCCTACCTTTGGACCATAATGGGGAAGCATAGCAAGAGGAAAGCGTGGGTTACACAGGCATAGAAATACCATGACATATATTACCGTGCTGCATAATGCAAGCAAGCGTAGCAGCAACTTGTTACCCTGACTGAAGGCTACAGTGTAATTAGCGTAATTACAACGCCGCTGGCTGAATTCGCTCCAGAAGTATGGCATTCTCTGTGCCCTACAGGGTAATGCATAATCCCAAATACTTATCAGTTGAAAGCAAGGTCTGAGACACATTTGAGCTGCAATGCAGTCTCACAGCCACTGTTTTACTTAATGGTATTTGTCCCCAGCTCTCCAGAGGATTCAGTTGGTGCCACTGATACCTTTACTCGCTTTATCACTTTTGGGGAGAGATTGTGACACTTCCTCTTCGGGGGGAATGAGTCAGGGACACAGGGCCACAGGCACAAGCAGCAGCAGCTTCCTGCACACAGGGCACAGTGAGAGAGCAGCAGTGCTCAGCTGGCCCACAGAGGAGCCCAGCCCCAAAGCTGCTGTCCTGCTGTAAAACAATAACTATTCAGGGTGGCTCCAAGACCTGGTCAGCCATAATCCCTTCCTTACAGCACTAGTGGGACCTTCATCAATTGCTAGCTTTCATCTCCAGCTCTGCTCCCTCATCACCTTCCCCCTACACACACATGCTGTTCTGTGAAACTTCAGCTCACTTCCTAGAACAAAAAATAATTCCTGATCATTTTTTTCCTAAAGAGCAGTAGGACTAACTGGCTTTTGAATTCAGCACAGAAAGGCTACAATTACAAAAAATGTTTTGGGTTGACAGGAAATTAAACTGTATTTTCTTGGTAAAACAATAAAACCCCAAAATTCCAGTTTGGATCAAGCAAAGTGTTTGGTTCAACCTGAAACAAAACACTTCATTTTTGTGTTTAAACTTTTCACCCCTTTTTATTTACTGCAGGGAGGAAAACCTCAAAACAAAAACAAATGTTTCAAACTGAAAAGTTGAGCTGTTTCCCTTTGAAATCATCACACTGCATTGACTGCAATTTCTCAGAATTACCCTCTTTGCCCTTGGCTGAAACCCTTTGCTAGATTTCAGGATCAATTCACAAAGTTTTACACAACGCCGACCGATATCCCAAGGATTTCACCTGGCCCACCTACTTATTATTTGAATTCCCATCCTGAAAAAATTTAGAAAAATAATGCTATTTTGCCAACAATATTCTTAATACCAATGCCCTTTCAAAATCATGTTCATCTCAAGAATGCAGTGGTCTTCTCTTCATAATAACTCATGCAGGGGTTGAAAGAGAGAAGGGGTCTTGCCTCTGGTGTGGTCCTTACGTGCCCTGAAGGCAGGGTCAAAGAGCAAATGTCAGCCTCTCTCTCTGGTCTCTGCAGCTGCAGCTGGGATCCTGTGGCTGTGCTGCCCAAAGTGCCACTTCACACTGGGCATGAGGCAAGTGGGATCCAGCTGTGTGGTGCCGGGAACTGGGTCCATCTGGAAATGATCTTCAGACTTAAGTCCAGGAAATAAGGAGCTATTCACCCAGTCCGCCTTTGTCTTCCACTTCTCATCAGCCAGTGGGAAAGTTTAACTGTATATGGGGTTTTTCAGGCTTAAAATCTGTCTATGGGGTTTGTCTATAAAGAATAGAGGGAAAATAGCTTCTTGATTTGTTTTATTATTTCCATTTCTAATTGCACATGAAATAGCAGAACAGCGAATAGGTTTGGCTTTTGACCCTAAAAGATTTTAGGGCAAAGATCCCATCTGTTGTGCATTTTAGCTGAACCTATTCACCATTTCTGGTAACATCTGGATATGTTAATGCTGTAAAGAGTGGAAACAGCCTTCAACATGGATCTCTCTGCCTCTAAGCAAAACTGTGTCTTCCATATCCTTGTATCTCTGCTGAATCACCCAGCTCATAAAATACATATAAAGCTGCCTGGTCATAAGCAGATAGGCCACAGAATGAGAGCTTAAAAGGAGGACCAGAATTGAAAGAGTTAAAAAAATGCTACAGCCTCTCCCAGTGTTTCCTTGGGTGGAGTGTGTAAAGGTTAACGATTTCTAAATATTCAGGAGTAATAAATGATCTGAGTAGTTTTCTGGCGGTACCTCATGTTCTCAGAGAAACAAATGCTTCAAGGATATGCACCATTTCAGAAGAATGTGACAGAGAGAGAGAGAGAGATTTATTTTAAAAACTTGTGATGAACTGTCTCATCACTGATAATAAAGGTGCAGGTTCTTTCCGTCCAGAAATACCACCAGGTAAACAATGAAGAACGCAGTGCCTTGGGATGTATGTCTCAGAAGGGCTTAAAATTATTTTATATGAAGGTTTTCTATTTCATTCACACTCATCTTCAAAATTCTCCCTTCCTCCGTAGAGTCTTTCTCCTTCTCCTTGTTTTGGCAGCACACTGGGTGTTATTCCATACAATGGTAAAGAAATCAGCTGTAAGGATCAAACGGGAATAAAAAATATTTCAGACATTTGAAGTGTGGTCACTCTTGTCCTCTATAGGAAAGGGGGGATGGCTGACTTATGCAGAAAGATAATTGTCTTTGTGGCAGTCTCACTACCAAGCATGCATAAAACCAGTCAAACACTGAAGAAACTACCGAGGGAGTCAAAGAGAAGACATCCCCAGGCTGAGCTGCTGAAACTACTTTTTCTTAGCATCTTGACAAAAGGGAAGAAGACTCTTATCTCTTGTACACCATTTACCTCAGGAGCAGATTAAGGAAAGAGCCAAGGAACGTGGGAGGTCAGGAATGGAGACCAGCACAGGCTATCCTTCTTCTACTTTTGGATGAGAGGCTAAAAAGAGGGAAGGAAAAGGGATGCAGCCTGTGGCCAAGATAAGCGTCAGTAACATGATTTGTAAGTGATGAGGCAGCAGCACTAGGAAGCAGAACACATGGGTAAAGCAGCTCCTGGGAGAAAGGGCAGAGTAAGGTTTACCTCCCACGAAATAGGAGGAAGAGTAGTGTGAGGATGGGTTGAAATATGAATCTCAGAGTCTGGCTGAGACTGTAGGAGAGGTGTAAGTGAGTATATGTGTTTATTTATTTCAATCTGGCCGAGACCTGGGCATGTGACTAATGGAAAACCCACGAACTGAGAGCTGATGCTTTGGCATCTTCAGAGAACATACCCCTGCTGAGTGAGCAGGATCTGGTGATACTGCTTGCTTTCACACAGGGATGCTTTCTCAACCATGAGCAAGCAAGACTGGGGTTTCTTGCATGGCAGAAGGGAAAGCAGGACAGGCCTTTTGAAGATTTGGGGAAACCTGGATTAAGTCACTGAGGTTAATTAAGCAAACATTAGAGAGCCCAAGTTGGATTAATATCCATGGGGAAGGACCCCTACACATCAGATCTTAGCTTCGTATCTGCCAATTCCAGTCTCTCATTCACCTCTAAGTGCACTTACAGGGCATACATTGACCTAGATGGGTGCTAAGTGCAGTGACAATTATCTGCTTCAGTACATTCTGCACCATGGGTGTGACAGCACCCCTGGCACCACAGACATCCCTTGAGGTCACACCGAGTTCACCCAGCTGCTGCTGGCAAACCCTTGGCTGAAGTTTTAGTGAAATACCACAGGATCATCCCCACTCTGATCAAACCCTTACCTGTTGCTGGTGTGGCAGGAGGAGCAGGGAGGGACATCAGCCAGTTAGATCCCAGCTAAAGCTCCAGGGTCTTCTCACAGCAAGAAAACCAAACACTGTTTTCAGAGGGGTTCGTTGTGACAGGAAATCTACCTATAACTTCATGGATCCCTCAGAAATCTTAAAAAAGGACAACCGGTTATACAGCACTGCGCTTTAGCAGAAACTGTGACTGGCACTGAAATGTGTGTGGTGGGATAAACCCTTCCCTGAGCGCCCTGCACAGGTTGGTCTGCTAGAACAAGTCCATGGCCGAGTGCTCTGTGCATACCTCTCTTGGGTAACAGCTGGGCTGAGGTCCAAGGAATCTGTATAAAACATGCTCAGGACTGCTCAGCCAATTAATCTTTTGTAACTTGTGGGGGGAAAAAATGGCATGTGATCGTGTAATTAATGGTTGGCTCCTAAGGTGTGTGCACTAATTAAGGTTCAGGCCTATAGTTGCTCAGCAACTGTGTTTGCAGCATTTTCTACCACTTAAATGCTTGACTTTATGGCCTGAATAAATGCTCTTTTCAGGCCATTTTGTGTGTCAGTATTCCTCAGTCAAGAAGGGCAGAAGTGGACAGAACTAGCAAATGGCAGCCTGGAGCACCCTCTGTCCTTGTGGTCAGGATAAGTGAGACCTCTTAATTTCCCATCCCAAGCCATGCCTTGTGTGCCTGTAGGAAGCCATGGAAGGTTGTTGTGCCCTTCAGGATCTCGTGTTTCTGGAGAGGCAATACTGTCCAGTGTGGTCTGCAGACCATCACTGATTGCAGGAGGATACCAAGGGTTTGGGGGTCTCTTCCCAACACCACTACAAAGCAGCAGTCTTCTGCCTGAGTCTCTTCAGGCTTGTTTCTTTTTATCTTTCCTCAACACCTTCAGCCTGTCACTGTTTCAGGCTTGTCTTCTCCCAGCTGCTGATTTCTCTCAACCCTCAGCCAAACTGCTGATTTTTCTCCCTTGTTCATCTCAGGATCCCTTGGCCCTCCCCTTCACACACCCCTCCCTCAATTCCTCAGAGTCAGTGAATGGAGCACGATGTACAGGGCACACTGAAAGAAGGCAGGAAACCCCAGAGATACCTAGAATGAGCCTAGCACATCCTGTGCCTATGACTGCAGGGAAGTGTATGTTCTGCCCCTCCTTCCATAGGGAGACACAAATCTATGTGGTCAGAGTCCTTTGCTGCCAGCAGTCTAAAAATAATTTTTCAAAGGTTTACAACTTGGCCAAACTTGGTGCAGATTATCCTGGGCACAGCAAAAGGTATATTTTTGCTTCAGAGGCCCCTTTCTGAAAAATTTCAAGCCTTTTCCCCATCTCTCATGGGAATGCAAGCACTTCCAAAAGAAAAAGTTCACCATGATGTAATACAGAGTCTTCCCTTAAACTCTCAGAAATCCTTGGAACAGGGTAGCAATATTTCAGACAGACACTTGACATGGAAAATGTCAACTTGCCCTTTAACAGCCCAGTGATGTAGTAAAACCAAATAAAAACGTGCTTTATAATGTGCAATGTGAAGGTAGCTGGGCAGTGATACCAGTACCAACACACAAGATAATACCAACTGAATTAATTCTGAACTAAAAGGCATTAGGTGGAACTGATACTGGGAATTGTACACGACAGCCCCAAGGTCTAAAATGGGATGGACCTTGATGGATGGATCTGTTGATACATTGACAAAGAGAGCAGGTGACTCCTCCCTAGATTTCATTTTCATTCTTTACATAATTTGCTGAAGTTTAATTGAAAAAAAGACGCTTTTCCCACCAAAGCCCTGAACAGCCAGAGCGACCAGTCCCCCCAGTCCTTGTGCTGGACCACAGCCAGGGACACGCCACCACTGTGGCTCTGAGGAACAAGCACATGCCAGGGGGTTTCTCTTGTACAGTGGACTGTACAGCCACCATTTTACACCTACAGAGAGTTGTGTGAACTGAATTACAATACTTTTCCATAAAATCATTGCGCAGCTCTCAGACACTTTGAACTGGAAATTCTTGTGAGAAATGAATTTCGGATTTTCCCCCCCCCCATCCTCTCAGCTGCTTCTGGTGCTTGCCCAGCTTGAACAAAGTACAGTCTGTACTTATTTTTATTGTTGAGATGTACTCATTGAGGTTGTCTGTCAGACTGCTTGCTTCAAAGGACATCCCCATGTTGACTATAACCCAGGTCATTCATAATTATTTCGTTCAATTCCAGCCTTCTACTATCTACGTTGGAAGTTTTATACAGCCTGATTTAATGGAAATTCAGCATTTTGGATCACGGAATGGAAAATTTTACCATCAACAAGCTGATTATGATTTTGTCAAATTTCACTTACTCTGAAACTACCAGTCATAATTTATCTGGTTAAGAATCTAATTGGATATTACAAATGTTACCAAATGAAACAAAATATAATGAATAAACGCATTGTGATACCTATAAAGAAAATTGCCTTTCTATGTGTTCAGAGGCTTGGGGGAAGAGCTTTTAAAACTGGATGAGGGGATTTTAAAATTAGATTTTACTTTTGAAATCCTCTTCACCTCATCACAAATGTGATGAAAGTGTGTTTTAGCTGTCATGACATGCCTGCACGTTACCATTAACTACACCGGGTCACTACAAGAGTTCTAATGTGCATGCTTGAGTATGTTGTTGCTGATAACATACAGAAATGTCATTGTTCCATCCAAGTGGGCACTCATTTATTTTGAGGCTCTTTTGTTATGAGAAGACAGTCTGGTGGAAATAGCTGAGATGATCTATCACGTAAGTTCATATGCCTAAATTAATTCTGTTGGCTTCTTGAAAATCATCATCCTAAATACAGAATTCAGTGAATACAGAAAGGCTGGAATTTGCTATGTATATGAATCTAAGTGCTAAAAATCTCACCCATAGTCAGCCAAATCCTAAGCTCTTTCCTCTAGATTCTTTTTGTTGTTAATGAAAATTCAATCCTTCCAGAAGGAAAATGCTTCCAGTTGTGTTTAATGAGTATCTTTTGGTAAGAAAAGTGTATTCTCAAGTTGCAACTCTCTCTCTCTCCCCCTTCTTCTCCCTCCATTGATGATGGAAGAGATGCCTAAATCTTCAGCATCCAAAGTCACTTGGCACGGGTTCTGTGCTTAAACAGGTGCATACTCTGGCTTCAGCCTGGTTACCCATCTGGGTGAAACTACAGTCAAGCTAAGGCAGCTGCTGGTTCTGGAAGTGATTTCCCCCCTGTACTCAGCACCAGTGAGGCTGCACCACACCATGAATTCTGTGTCCAGTTCTGGGCCCTTCATTTCAGGAAGAACACTGAGGTCCTGGAACAAATCCAGAAAAGGGCAGTGAAGGGTCTAGAGGGTAAGTGGTTATGCAAAAACCTGTGATGAGAAATTTGGACAGAACTTGTGAGAGGCACAAGTTTCTTCCCATTGCTTATGGGAAACGGCAGTAAGACCCTGGTCCTTTTATTTCTTCAACTGGCTCCTGTACTCAGATGTGTTATGTGTGAAAGCGCAGGTCTTCCTGTCCAGCAGGAAGAGCAAGTTTCAATCAACATGGGATGCAAATGAATGCAAATTATGCATTTATCAACCTCAAACACTTTTCCATGAAAATAAGGCAACACACACACCCTTGCTGTTGCAGAGTGGTTTGCAGCTCAGCCTTCAGTAGACGTGCAGAGCAGAACTTTCTGAATTACTAAGTGATGCTTGTCTCCAAATGTCTTTGAAGAGTATTATCTTTGATCACTTTTCAGCTGCATCTCATATTTCACAAGTCTGTGAGAGAGAGATTTTTCTGAACCTACTTATATAAGTTGCTGGATTTTTGCAATTTATACCTCTTTGCCAAGGAAGATTACCCTCTCAGTAAGCAAGCAATGGTCAATTGATTTCAAGAGCAAATCCTGTTGGTACTTAAGACAGAAATGATTAGACCCCTTGTTATCAAAGTTCCAAGGTCAAGCCATCATCAAATATGACTGATTACATTTTCTAATGGTTTTTCTATGCTCATTAAAGTGCATTCAAATATTCAGAATCACCTCTGATCATGACATTCAGAACCCGCTCTGATGACTCCTGACAAGCAGAAATGTATTCTCTAATCTTTAACCACATAAACAATAGATAACTGCTTGTAATTGGGTTCAAATTGATTTCAGGTGGCTTCAGAGAAAAGCAATTTCTACAACAGATTAACCTTTTAATTAATGTTTATTAAGGATATTACCAGGTGCAGGAATCTTCCTAAAGCAGAAAATTGCACTTCATTGACATTCATTTATGATAAAGTAGTTGATCCATTCCCAGGTTATTGTTCATGTATTTATCATCATTTCTTGCTTTTCACGAAAATGCCATAAACTCCAATTAACTACTGTTACATTCTGTGTTTTAAATATATTGTTCCATATTGAATGGAGGAATGGACATATGAAGAGGTCCTTTGGCACAGGTTTTTAGAGAAGGAGCCAGCACTCTCTAATTCTCTACCAAGTGTGACTATGGTTGTTCAGCTGTAACATCAGCCTTCTCTAAAAGCTTGTGGATACCTCATTCTTGAAGGAAACACAAACACATGGAGAACTCTGTCAGAGTTCACATACCATAAAGAACTTCATCCACAGATGAAAGATAGACTTCTATTGAGAGGAATGCAACCTAGGCTACAGAGATATTTCTTTACCATGACTGTGGTACATTAATGCCTCAGGGATTGAGTGTCTGAATCCAAATTGCAAGGAAAGTGATTTCCTACATACATTTGGAAATTTCTAACTCCAGCTGAGGTTTGAGGCAATCCCCTTGAGGCTGAAGGTGATAACACCTTTGGATACATCACTAACTCTAAATTTGAAACAAAAAATGTTTTCTGGATATAATTGCAATACTGTATTTTCTAAGTGCCAGTCATTTGCCATTCTGTTCATCTGCCTGCTTTCCCTGGCTTTGCCTTGGGCAGTTTCAGCTAGTTCTCCCCAACACATGTGCCATAGAGAAGGCTGGCCCTGACTCATACAGATGTAGGCCAGCACAAAGCAAATGCTGGCTTTGGGGCCAGGATCAGTCCCTGGCCCTCTTTCCTGTAATGGTGTACATAACAACTCTGCAGCTATTACTAATTTGCTGCTGCCCAAACACTTCCTGCAGGCTCAGGCCAATCTTTGGATGGAGAAATCAACAAGCCTTGTTTTTGGGGGGGGGTTGATTTATTTTATTTTGTTATAATTGTGGAAGAAGCCACTCCCAAGCATTGTACATTTCTTCTCTACCCATGGCTTCAGTTCAACATTCTATATACACAATACAGACACTAACTAAATTTTTTTTTTCTTGAAAACTTCTCATTGTTCCACAGAATCCTAACCATTCTATGCAGTTATGTCAATTGAAACTTAAAAATTGCAGAGGTCTGTTAGTTCTCTCTAAAGATAAAGCTTGTAATTTTGGAGGAAGAGCTCTGTTCCGCTACTGGCAGTGTATGTTTTCTTTTCAGCATCCTTTCTTACTTTCTCAGTTCCAAATGCAAACACTATTTCAAGTAATAATATAAATGTGTTTTTTAAAAATTATGGGAAGGTTGGTACTGGCTTGCGGAGAAGTCCTGGGCATACCTGGGCAAGGACTCTTATCCAGAAATGGGAGAACTTGGCCACTATCAGGCTAGAGCATCTCTTCTAGAAGGCCAGGGCTTTTCAACCAGGAGAGTCAAACTGAGTTTGGAATGTCAGAAGTCACATCAGAAGATGCTTGCAGCTGACAATACTCTTCACATCCCTTTTCGACTGATAACTACCTGGAAACCTCCCAGCAATTGTCACCTTTTGTCTGTTATCTCAGAAGGGGTACCCCATAAACTTCACTGAATATGCATTACTGGATGGCTATCAGGCATACAGACAAGCTAATCACAAACCAGAAAAGGCCACAGAACCTTTCAGGAATCTCCTACAAGTGACTTAGCAGTTCAGGCACAGGAGATCCCATTTTAAAAGGTTATCTGAAATTTATATAGAATTATATATATATCTTCCTAAATTTCAGTACTTGGGTATATCTATTTACCAAAAAGATTTTCATACTGAAATAAAATGTAAGGGGGCTGGTAGCACTTTTGTACTTGTTTTAAATAGGTTTTCTGAGGCTACAAAATTCTATCAACTTCCTTAAAAAGTCCCGTTTTCAACCAGCTTAAAATTAAAATTAAATTCCTCCTACCCTTTCCATTCAGTTTCTTTGATTCTTAAAAGTTTGACAATTTTTTTTAGCTATCCCAGAAATACGGAGTTCATTTTCATCCATTGAAACACAAAGGAGAGTTATTTTTTCTCTTTGTTAAACTTATCTGAACTGCAACAAGAGCAAAGTGAACTCCTCTGCAAGACTTACACAAGACCACTTAAATAGCACAAAGGAAAAACGTCTATGAAGCTGCATTACTAGGCTCTACTCAACAATATGCTGCTTCCTGATTAATATAATTCAACTGTAATGCATGAATAAATTGTAATTTAGATGATTGCACGCATGTACTATCGTATCAAAGCTAAAATGAGATACTTAGATAATCATAGCTTTCTCTTTTTTGGCTTTTTTTTTTCCCCTCCACATCTTTCTCCCTTCTAACAAGGGGATTTGTATGTCACACTTTATTCTAAGATGGTCTGCAAAGGCAGGGCTGGTTACAAGGCAGATCACTGACAAATCGGGGGGGTAAAGGACTACATAGGCACACATGGGACGGGCTTTTTGGACAACCAGAAGCATGTTAAAACCTGTTAAGCAAAAAGAGAAAGGAAAAGTAAGCTGCTGCTGTTGTTAAGGCACCACCCTGGGATACAAAAGACCTGGATTCAAATTCCTTCTGTGCAAGAAAATTCCTCTGACTCATCTGACACGTGCTTTCTGCAGTGGTTTGTGAGATAGCAGCCCCAGGGAGAACTGAAGTAACACATCCAGGCTTTGAGGATCTCTGAACTTGGTTCCAGGACATTGCAGGATCTTTGGACCCTGCAAAGGTATGCAACCAAGTTCAGAGATTAGCCATTCTTTACTGCTCTTGTTCCAAAAAACCAGAAGTTATTTGGACATCAGAGCCTGGCAGTACTGCAGGTGCTCAAACAGGGCTTGGTGCAGGGCTGAACCTTGAACAGGCACCAGGGATATGAGCTCATGGACCCTGTAGTTGATGAGTATTTTCACTGAGAGAGAGGTGACATAAAGAACTGCTGAAGACCAGTTACTTAATGGGAACTTCAAATGTCATTTTGTTTTTCAAGCACAGATCTGTAGTTCTCAGATAACAATATTGATTGTATGGGGGGAAAAAAATCATAAGCCTAAACTGATGGTCTTTATGCATTTATTTTGGAATGGCTGTTACCTGGTTGGTCATGAAATTGGTGAGAAGGCAGCAAGAAATATGATGATTATGGGTATGTTACAACATAGCAGGTAGCATTGGTAGCATCAGGATGGCTCTTGGCTTGGCCAGATCGTAGATATTTCAGCTGAAGAAGTTGTTGACATAGCACATCATCTTGGGGAAAATGGCTTTAATTTAGTTAAATGACACTAATTTTTTTCATGGTGTTATAGCAGATACTCCAGTTGTGTGTGCATATTGTACCCTGTGGTTTGCCAGGCACTCTGGACATGGTATCATTACAGAGAGAACCACAAAAATGCTTTAGATTCTTTGGAAAACTGAAGAGGAGGAAAAAACCTCAAGAGATCCAAGAAGCGGGGGAAAGAAGGAGAGATAAAGAAAGAATTGGCGGTTTGTTATCCATCCTGCTCTTGGAAACAGAACCAATGAGGATAAGACAACAAGGGCGCGTATTTATAAAGCACAATAAAAGGCCTCTGTGCAGCCATGTCTGCGCAGAGCAGATGAGCAGTGCAGTTCTGGGAAGAATTACATAAGGCATCTTGTGTACACGTGCCCGTGAACACAGAAACCCTCATTTGCACACATACCCACACTGCATGCCCAGATGATGCCCCTCTTCACATAAAAAACCTCTCAGCCTCAGTCAAGAAACTCCACAAACACTTCAGATGCAACAAATGGAAAGTCCTGCTCCTTACAGTGCCAAACCACCCAAGACATAAGCAGCCTAAGAGCACGACTGTGAGCAACTCTTCTCAGAAACAAGGCTATTTAGCCTGGCTCCAGCTCAAGAAAACCAAGAGTAATTATACACAGACATTTAAGTGGATATTGTGGTCTTTGACAGACTGGAAGAAAGGCAGCTTACATGCACATCTATTCAAGAGTACTGTAAATTAGAGAATCTGCTAGCAAGATGCTTTCAGATGGGTTTGTTGTTTGTGCCCATAGCAGCTTGCCATGTGTCCCATCTGCAGTTCACACAGCTTCCAAAATCTCAGTGCCATTCTTTTGTCCACATAATAACTAGACTGCATCTTCTCTGAGAGCTAAATTTCAACAGTTAGAACTATCTGAGCACCCCAAAGTTCTTGCATTCTCATCCCCTCTCATATTCCTTCTGTCCAGCCTTTACTCTGTTGTGCTGACTACCTAACACAGTAATTCCTTCATCTCAACCTTTAACCTTATCTTTGGTATATGAATATTGTCTGAATATGCCATTCCAAAGGTGCCTTGTTACACATCCATTTTCTTTTTCTTCCCTTGTACAAGCTTCCACATCTTTAACTGTCTCCTTGACAGATGCAATGATATGTCCTAAAACAGTTCTTGATTTTCTTTACAGCTTTTTAAAAATTATCCTCATTTTTCCCCTGAGTTTTCAGAAATACATGATCAGCGATGTGTGATGAGATGATGCTAAAGAATCTTGCTTTTCCCTCTCTCTGTGTGACCCATAAACTTTCTACTTGGCACTCTTGTAGCAACAGAACTCCTCTGCTATATTGCATTCAGCTCCATCTCCTATCTCTGCTAATATCTACATAGGGACAAAGCCCAAATCTCCATCTACACCAAACTTCCATATGCACAACACCCCATCCATGTTGCAGGAACAAATGAGAAGGACATGAGCTGTTTCTGTTGGCACCCTGAAGATCACTGGCACCTGTGCTGTTTAAAGAGATGTGAGTCTCAGCACCCTCCAACTACCAGCATTTCCCAGCATGATACCCCATTCATCCAAGAATTAAAAGGTTTAATAGGTTAGAGAGCTGTTTATTTTGACAGTTGGCTACTACCTCTTATCTGTAAATACTCCTGTACAGTCTTCCAGGACCTAGAAATACTTCTGTGCTGTAGCCCTTGGCCCCTTTCACAGCCCAGAAATTTACCTCTGATCAAGAAATGTGAAGGTGTTTTTAAAGTGCCTCCTCTGACCTGCCAGGGCTGATTGTAACAGGCCAGCAATAGATTCTTGAAAAATAAGACTGAACTTTTAAAACACCGCCAGAGCGTAGCTGGAGATTTGAGCTAAGTATTTAGCTTTTGGATATAAATGGGCATCTTTGTCTTAAGTGGAGATTTTTCCATAAGAACTGCAAATTTTCACCTCAGTGTCTTAGCAACCTCCCAAAGCATATCCTAGGCAGTAAAAACACCACAGTAACATTTGCAGAGGAAGTCAGTAACCTAACCAGGTAGAACCCACCTGGCCAGGTGAAGGCATCTAAAACAAAATCCGGTTCCTTCATAGTCAGTAGAGGACAATATTCACTTATAGGGTGCAAAATATGTAGCAATCATTAGCATGAGGCAAGTTTTCTTACAAAAATCTATTTCTCTTTGAGACCTTCAGGTAAAATGATAAAATGGCCATCTCAGACTAGAAGAGGGAGGCAAAGAAGATGCTGGTGTGGCACAGAGGAGTGCTGGGCAGTAGAGTGTGACGCTGTGGAGTTGCATAGCCATCCACAGGCTAAGCTTTTATACAGGCCATGAGTAATTGTCCTGGCTGCTTTCCCAGGCTCTTGCTGTGGGTGGTCTTGCCCCACAGCATGGATGGCAGATCACAGTGTCCCCCAGCCAGCTGTGCTGGGAGCGTGGGGTCACAGGGCAGGAGGAAACGCCCAGTGCAGCACTATGGAGGGTGCTGGGCTGCATCCTCCTTGCCTGGGTGCTGGGGCAGGAGCCGTCAGAGCTAACATCCCCTCCACAGAGGGCCATTCACACAGATTTTTACTTCGGCATATGAAGCCAAAGAAATCAGACTCACTGTGCTGCAAACTGCTTCAGGCACTTTCTGCCTTTCAGTGTTACCTTCTCTGAAGGATATTCTAAGATAAGGAAAAGAAGTATCATTGGCCAGATCATTTCTGCACACTGAGTGCAGTGTGGGCCTGACACACAGATGCCCAGGTCCCGTACACTTACTGACAGCTAAGCTGCAGCCAACACAAACCCCATGTGCTGTTTGGACTTTGTTTTTTAACACACAGGCTGGAGAGAGCATTTCAGTCACTTGCCTGGAGCTTGACTTTAAGGAGCAGCTGCAGGAAAAGTGAAGCGACTGTACCATAAAAAATCAGCCAAATCCAACAGCAAAAAAACTAAACCACAGGATATGGGTACTGCACTTGAGAATGCTAAACCAGGGGAAACAACTCATTGAAAAATCAAAAAGCAATACACCTTTAGAAATAGTAGCTTTTACTTTGGTCTCTTCTCTAATATACATCACAGGTGCTTCAACCAATTGATTTCTCAGCTAAATGTCCTGCACCCCAACAGGTCGAGCAGAGTGGGTAACATTTGGCCAGGCAGGAATTATTAACCAGGTGACTTAAGCTGCAAGGGCTGACATCTGACAGTAGGAAAAACAAATGTGGAAGAAAGAGCCTAGTGTTCTCAATCTAAAATACTGGCTCTGTTCTTCCTGGGGCGAGCAATTTTAAAAAATCAGAAGCAAAAGAACGCATACTAAAGCTAATTTCATAGCTGAGAAGGGTCAGATAGCAGGACCTCAAACCTAGGCAAAGGTCTTCCCCTGAAGATTTTCAATAGGCAGAGGCTTGTCATTTAGTTTCCAGCTCCACTGGCTTCCTTTCTCCATCAATTTCCCTGACACCCTAAGTGTCCAAGGACTGTGCTCATGTCTGAGTGCACCAAAGGATGACTAGGCTGAAGGTGAACTAAGCAGCTATAAAACATGCAAATTGCCTTCCTTAGAGGAACACAAGATAGAGACCAGGATAAAATAGGCAAGTAGTCCTATCTTCCTTAATCCAGCTGCACAGCTCAGACCCTTGCAAAAAATGCCACAGATTTTTTTTATTTTCTATTACACTGGTAATTAGGACTTGATGACTGGAGCCATTTCTCTGCAATAAAGCATTTGTGAACAGGCCATAATGAGTGTTCTTTGTCTCTAAGTGATTAAGGTTTAGACAACACTGGCTTCAAAACAAAAATAAACATGGAAACTTCACTGATTTCATATACACACTTACTGCAGAGAATTTTTAGGTGTGCTTTCAGATTACAACTGAAATCAGGTTTTAGTGTTTTGGGACTAGCTGAATATCAGTATTTTCAGTAAACAAGGGAATTAGTCTCCTCACTATAGGAATTATCATTAAGTATTCATTCTCATGCTATAAATCTTACCCAACCAGGAAAGAGAAGTTATTTCAAGTTACACAAATGATAGATGAACATTAAAAGTTAGATACTAAATTTGCTCACCTCTAAGAGGCTTAATGAGTGCTTACTAGTATTTTCTTAGTTAAACCTACTTTTTACTTATGTTCTTTGTATTCTCTACCATGTTTAATTCCTGCTTCTGCTGAATCTACTTGGCCATTCATACCTCTGCCATCTTGTACTTGTTGTTTTGCATTTGACTGCACTAGACAGAAAAATCTTAAGTTTACAAAACAGGAAGGATAAGACAGTGTGGATAAGCTCTAATTCTGAGACTGGTGTAAGCCACTAGGCCAGTCATTTATTACCTAAAAGTGGGAACAAAAAACTTCTCTTCCTCACATATTCTTTGATTCAGAGAGCACTAGGAATTCTTGCATCAGATGTACTTCAAAAGCATATTCTAACCTGTGGCAGAGTTTTGTATTAGACAGGGAAATTGATAATATGCATGGTGTGTTTTATACGGAAGGTGAAGGTAAATCATATTCTTTTTATTTAAAGGTCACACCACTTCTTTTTCACCTTCAAAAGTGCAAGTTTTTTATTTTTGCATGCTTAGTCCTCAATATTAATGGAGAATATATAACACATCAATATTTTTTGAGACTGATGACTGGAATATGGAGCCAGTGTTTAGCAGAATGTTAACCTTTTCCCACAATGTGGTAGCTAAAGGGCCTAATTTTGTCTTTGGGTATATAAGCTAGGGGAAGTGATGCAGAAGTAGGGAAGCAGTATTAACAGAGTTTCACTGTACTAGAGAGATTTAAAAATTCTATTCAGTTGTGTTACACGTATTTAAAAAAAAAAAAGATGGTGAAACTGGAGAAAGGAACACTCAAGAACTAATGTGAGCTAGTGATGGTGAGAGTCATCTCATCTAATTTAAGCCACCAAAGAGCTAGGTACCTAGTCCAAAATAGAAGTGCAATCCATGGAGGCAGATAGGTGTCTCCAGAGAATGATTCATCCCACCCTAAGAGAGGTGTCTAAAGCAAGTTGGATGAGTCTTCTGAATGAGTCATCTTTCCTCATTGACTGCAGGAGGACTGCAGAAAACTACCTTAGGCTAGATGTTTCTCATGTTTAGGTAGCAGAAGATACATCTCATCCCAAGTGACTACACTTTCCTCCCATGCATTTGATTTAACCAAAGGAATCTGGAGTTGATTTAATTATACATACCACCTCGAGGAGATAGGAGGGTTTGGAAAAATCTTGATGAAAGGCACAGTGGGTTGTCCCTCATGTGAAAAGCCCAGAGTAAGGGATGTGCTGTAAATCTACAGCAAAATCTGAAGCTGGTACAGGATACATCAGCATAATCACAAACCCCAGGTTATGGAGATCAGAGTGGATGTCTGACGTAGTTCATCCCAGCTTTTAACTCTGTCTCATGTCTAGTGTGTGTATATGATACCCTTCAGAGCAATGGATATAGGCAAAGTATAAAATAAATAAGAGAACAATATGTCAAAAGAAAAATCCACCTGTGTCTAATAAAACTTAATTTTGGGGGTGTTTCCTGGACACAAAAATGGGTGTTTGCAGCTTTGTGATGGTAATTTAAAAAAACCCTTGCTTTATTGCTCAATTCTAGTCCTATGTCCTAGGAGACTAGGAAAAGAGACTCACCTGGACTTACAGGTGATTTTAGATTAGCTTCTCTGGTCTGAAAGTCAACACCAATTGGTGCCTCTAAGGATAAACAGTCACTGCTGAAGCAAGTTAATTATATGAGGGCAGCTAATCATTATTCACAAATAATTTTGGGGTTGTAAATCCACAGATGTCATGTCCCTTAGTGAAAGTGTATTTTTAGCTGTGGAGCTCATTGGCCTTTCATGTCTCTGTTTGCTCTGAAATTAACATTAATCAACTTTTGGCTCTATGCATGCAGTATCACCCCAACCAGGTAATTACTGCAAATTTCTACAATAAAGACCAAAAAAAAAAAAAAAGTCAAGTTTAAAACTCCTTGCTTTCAACCTTCAGTGTTTGGTCAGTCATTTTTTTTTTGTATTTTATCTAGTACTCATTAGTTACATTGAAAGTCAAGGATGTGTGTGCCTGGAAATGTGTCATTTTCCCTAGCACATCAATCACTTAATACAATCCATTACCTCTCCCTACGCACCTGGCCTCTCATAAAAATAATAAAACATAGGCTGCATATAAAATGCTCTGTGAGGCAGGAAAATCATCCCAGAACTCTTCCATGGACTGACAACTTTTGCAGTAGCAACCTTTCCATTATGTTGTTGAGAAAGGATATATTTAGCTGCTATATTACAGGAAAATTCTATGGAAAAGAGCAATAATATTTCAAATTATTACCACATAGAAACCATCAAAATAGTTACAAACAGATGCAAATAAACCTACATATCTTGTTGCATTCTCCAAGTTTAGAGAAGGAGATGAAACCTCAGTGGTAGAAGATTTAGTTTAGCCAAAAGATGCCACATACTCTTACTCTGAAGATCTCAATGGAGCCACAAAATATGGCTGGTAAGTTTGATATAAATTACAAATGTATATTTTAGCAAAACTGACAAACAGCACTATACTCACCTTATCCCCCCACCCACCCTCCCCAAAAGACCCAAGCCCAGAAACAAAAACCCAAGAAAAAAGAAATTTGTTTCATTTTCATGGAAAATCTCACTTCCCCTCCCAGATAATTACTGCAAATGAAGGATGCTGCTGGCCCAGTTTTCATTATATATGCTGTAGTTTGTTTTTTACCCCATTTTTAGTAAGTGATTATAGTGCAAATTGATGTTAGGCAAAAGTTTCCAGCTCTGGTTCCTCTGCAGCATGTATTTGCAGGAGTTAATGTCAGGAACAGTGTTGCTCTTTCTGACATTTATAGGAAGTGCCTTTCCTACTCTAGAAAGGAGTTCTTGGCTGTTGTCAGGTAGTAGCTTTGGGTCAGCCCACATGTGAGTAGGAGAACAGCTTACACAATAAAGCCTGTTGTTCCTCCAGACTTTCTAACACGGCAGTAACATGTCTACCTCACCCCTCTGACCATTGCACCATTCCTGGACTCCACAGGCTGTTCAGCAAGCTTGTCCTTCCCTCTGACATACGTCTAATGGCACATGTCAAGAACCTGAGCATTGCAGACTAGTTTTGATAATAACTACTTCCCTGTCTCTGCCACTGGGCTAATACCTGCTGTTCCTTATATTCAATTTCATGTCTCAGAAGTCCTCCTGTGGCCCACATACTATATTGCAAAAGCCCCCCCCATTTTCATGATAAACAGAAGCAGCACAACCTCCATTTTTGAGAATAAAAACTCGGTTATGTTGTGTTTAGCTGTGAGAAGCTCTCCATCAGGTGTTCTCAGAGTCACTCCTGTACCAGGCTCCTCCCTGCCACTGCCCCAGCCAAGTGTGCCAGAGGCTCTGAGCCTTGCAGGCGATGGCCAGTCAGCTCCAACAAAGCACAAATTCACCTCCAGCTCTCTGTTTTTAAACAGGAGGCCATCCATGATGAACTTTGTTCCTCAGACCTTCTGCCACACAGATTTGTGACAACTCTGGGTGCCACAAAGTAAATTCTCATTGTGGCAAATCAGCATGTGAGAAGACAAAGAAGTTCATAGCCTCACCCACACAGTGGGATTCGTGACTCAGATAGTGATAACTGGTGAATCATCTAATAGTCACCTGGAGTGCTTTTGCATGAGCACTTGCAGGGAGAACCTTCTGATAGTAGATAGGCGCTTCTTCACTTTCTGTGTCAGTACTGAAAGTCAGCTAATGATGCCACCTGGCATAGAAGGAAGGGGGAGGTTGGCTGTTCAGTTTTCAGCTTTGTTACTCAGCTGAGACAGCAGTCATTACAGAAGTTCTCAAATTATTACTTCTCTGAAGAGTGACATTTTTGTCATGAGCTTTTATCTCAGATTTAATAATAATTATTGCCTCCATACTATTTGAAAATTCATCTGGTAGGGGACAATGTGGATTCTTGACCAGATTAGAAATGTCACATAATATGATACATGTATAATGCCCATAACACTAAGCTAAAAGAACAAAAATTCATAAATAATAAGACAATTAGTAGTTATACCAAACACAGGTAGGAAAAATAAGTGAATAGGAAATTTTTTGCTAAAAATTATTACAATTTAGGATTTTTTTTCTTTACTGTCTTCAGCAGTCAAGAACATGACAAGTATCTCGTGATCAAAACTGACTTTTCCTTCTCCTTGGAGTAATTTGCTTCTTGATAGTCCTTTTTTGTTGTTGGACTTAGAGAAAACATAACAATTTTTTTACATAATTCATCCTATCTAGAAGCATATTTGTATAGTTCTTCTATTAAAAAGTTCTGCAAATTAAATATTTCTCTTTGCCATGTCTTCCTTCAACATGGAGCTGCCAGGTTCCTTAATCCCACGTGTTTAGCTCTGCCATATCCTTGCCATTTACACAATGATGTTTTGAAAAGGGCTTACCTGGAACAGACCACCTGTTTGTGATTTCCTAAAGTGACAGGAATATCTATTCCCAAATGCACTGTTTTGCCTCATCTTTCCTGGATAAACTTCAGTTCATCTCCATCTAAATAACTCATTGCTGATGATCCCTTACCTTGCCTGCACCTCATTACAATGTATGTCATTCATTTCAGATCTAAATTTATACCTCCTGCTCACAGACATCATATTATCTGACTGCAAACTACTGAAATCGGAAATGCTGAGTCCTAAGTCTGAGGTTATGGAAAATTTAGTACACGTTAAGAATAATCCCATATAATTAAAGCTTTTTCTGTTATTTTTGTCATGTTCCTCATTTAAAGTGTCAGCTAAGCATTTTACAGGTCAGTGTCAAAAACTATTAGATTTTGGCAGTTTCTGAAAGCTAGATGGGCCACAAATTGTCCCACTAAGTAATTCATGCTGGATGGCTTACAGTAATAAGATACCAAGTTTGTTTCTAGGTCACTCACCTCAAATACACTCTGGATGCCAGTTCCTGAAATTCATTGCAGTCCAATTGTGCTCTATGTGCATCCAAAGGTAAACAATTTGGTCACCTTACTCTGTGACCAAGGTTTGAATGATCATGTAAGTGGAAACTCAGCATAATTTCTATAAGAGATAAAGACAGTTTGACAGAGGTCAAAGTTTTTAGAAGCTCTGTAGGGTAGAATGTGATTGCATGAAGACTGAACAGCACTGCAATGGATGGTCCATTAATCCTGTTGCTTATGATCTGTTGGGCTGAAAGAGAAATTATTGTAACCTTAGTCTCCTTTCCCCACTGTTTTGTCCTTCCTATCTTTTTCTGTTGTGCAAACCATCTCTGGGTTGAAGACTTCTGTGGTTGCTCTAACTCGCAGTAGTTGCCTGGGATGAGCTTTGGGACCTTGCCTTAACAAGTGTAGGAAGGCAGATCTGTAATTTTTCGACTGGCATAAAAGCATTTGAAAGGACAAAACTGCACATGCCGGGAAGCGAAACTTTGCAAATGCAAGTACGATTTAATTAAAGCTCTAAAGGGGCCTGGAGGAGAAAAATAACATATTATTAGCAGCTTGAATCTGTAGCTGGCCTTAGGTCTGTACAACAAGCCAGATGCACTTTTGGTGTGAAAAGGAAGCTGGCCGGTGGCCCTTACCCAGCTCAGTTAAGTCTTCCAAAACACACCCTTTCTCACATGCCTCACATCCTTGTGGCACATCTAGCATTTTAAAAGCTTCCAGTAATACCATGCCTCTGGCCTACATAAAATGAAAGAAGTTCAAGTCTTAACTTGCTTGTTCTTGCTTTCAGAGGTAACAAATGAACAGTGCTGTGCTAATAGAAATTCTGCTGTACAACCACAAGGAGAAAGCCTACCACTTCTGAGCAACAAGCATTTTTTGCCCTTTAGCTGTATAATTACTCTTTATTTCTGATGGTTACCAGGTACAGAATCTATCAGCTGCTTCCACTGGTGTACCATGATGACAAGCTCTTGTCCTTACCACAGATATTCAAAAGAACATTTTGGACCCTGTTGCAAAGTTAAAGACATAAGCTAGAGCCTGACTAATCCCTACTAACACTGCTGGAAAGTTTTGGGATGTTAAACAAGTTGCTTAATGTCAGAACCAGCAGCTGATGAGAATCTACACAATCTTTTCTATATTCCCTGAATCAAGTGAATAGCACAGGTCAGACCTAGCACTTAAAAAACCCCAAAATTTGCAACAATGATTGGAAAGAAAGTTGGAACAGCTCCTGCTTTTCATTTTCTTGGCCTCTGCTCCAAACTCATCTACCTCCAACTTTTCTCTGAGTAGACTTAATGTAATTTAAGAATACTATTGAAGAGAATGATACTTACAGTTGCCTAACTTTAAAGTTGGGCAATTATCTATTTCTTTTTCTCACTGATCATCTGGAATGAAAGAAGATGGGGAGGATGGCAAAGGGAAGTGGTCTTTTAGAAAAAGGTATGTGAAAAGCAATCAGTCTGCTTTATTGCAGACCAGAAACAGAACTAGAAAGGGCAAAATAAGCCTTTTATAGGATGCAGAGGTTCCATGTTTACTTGTATAAATTAAGCCAATTAATACATTCATGGGTCCTTCATACACATCCCATATAGGACACTCTCCTAAGTGAAGATTTCTGAAGAACCAGATGGCCACAGAAGTTCACACATCAGCTGGATCACAGATCTGTGGGATGAAAAGGATGGCTACCAGGTGGCATTTCCAGCTGCAAAGGCAGAGAGTAAAGACTATAAAGATCAGGGTAACCTCTTGTCTCGTTAGCCACTAAGGGGGACTGCATAATGCTTGCTAATTAATATTTTAGTCAGACAGAAATGTAGGAGCTGCTTCTCCGCCCACCAGTGAGTAGTGATAAGACCAGACTCTTCCCAGATGAAAAGAAGGGTGTTGAGATGAGCTATTCTGTGCCACTTGGTCTGGGCAGAGAACAGGCTCTAGTCTCATGGAATTATTTAGCACAAGAATAGCCAAAGATTTCAGACTGTGTCCCTGTGGCATTGTGGGTCCCTCTTACATGCCTGGTGCGTTTTCTTCCACTTTGTGGTACCTTGCTCACTGTAGCTATTCTAAGTGAGGTAATGCAGGCTGTTTCTTGATGAAGGACCGTGCACTGAGTTTCTGTTCAGGTGGAGCTCTGCAGGGCTCCCATGTATTTCCACCCTTGCGGAGTCTCTCACCATGAGTCACAATAGTAGTAACATGCTGATCTATTAAGCTAAAGTTCAGTTTACACAAATTCAGAAAAAAACCCAGGATCTGAAAACAGTGTTTATGGGATGGAACACAAAAGTTAATACACCCAGGTGTATGGAGCAAACCTTTTCATCAGCACGTCTCACTTTGTGGCATTGCTTGGACTCTGATCATGAAGATGATTCCGCACTGTTTTCCCCCCCCCCCCCCCAAAACTAAGTGTAATTTCTCAAAAACAGAAAGTGAAGTATACATCAGTATGTTTTATATGGATATAGCTAAAACACCCATGGTTCTAGATCTAATGCATAGCATAGATTGTGCATTGTGAGCATCAGTCAATGTATGTAAGTTCACTCCTGAGATCTCTAAAGAGAACACTGATGAAATAAAAAACCTAAGAAGTTTAAGGGGAAGGAAATGCTGAGAAAAAAAATAGAAAAGTCACAAATATCATTGAAAAGGGAGGGAAACGAGAATAGTGATGCAGAGCAAAACTCCTTTGTTTCTAAATGAGTGTAAATTTTCCCACCAAATAGTTTCCTGTTTACTTGTTGCTATGAGGTTCAGTTAATGGGAAATACAATAAATGTCAGTCCGCTAGGTGACGGAGAATTGGTTTTGTCAAACAACTTTCAGGTCATTAGAAACACAGAAAAGTAGGTGTGGAAGGTACTTCAGAGTTCATATCCTCACTGAAGCATTGTTTTTTGGTGAAGGTAAAACAGAGTAGACTGTAATGTGACTTAGCACAATACATTCTTTAAAGAGCAGAACTGCAAAATACTGGCTCTAACTTTAAGCTGGCCTTGTTTTGAGTGCAGATTAGATTAGATGATCTCCAGAGATCTCTTCCAAGCTAAATTATTCTATAGTTATATGAACAAAGCGATGATAAATGGGCAAAGGATTAGTGGAGGGAAGATCTGAAGCAGTCTTGAATAGAGATGCATGCTGGTCATTGAATAAATGTTCCTACACAGGTTCATGACAGATAAAATGTTCTGCAGCATTCTGACAATAATCTAAGATCTCATACAGAACCGCTCCTGGAAAAATTTGTAGATGATATTGATAGGAGAGCTACAAAAATTATTCAAGGACTGGAGAAAGTGCCTTGCAGTACAAGTTTTAGCAAGATCTATCTGTTTAGCTTCTCTAAAAGTAGACTGGGAGGTGATTTTGTTGCTGTGTAAGCACATTCACAAGCCGGCAATACCAGATAGAGAATTTGTAAGCAGAGAAAGACAGAATGACTATGAGAGTCTGCAATCTGAAACCAGGCCAATCATACCTATGAGACACAACTTCTACAGTTCTTTCCTATTTGGCAGGAAAGGTAGAGGCAAAAATTAAACAAATAGCAAGGGCAATGATTGCTTCCTTCTTCTGTGTGATAATAGTAGAAGTTAATATGTTTAAAAAAATCAGATGGGGAAAACTGAAATGACCCATGATTTTTTACTAAGGTTACTGGCCTTACAAATGAATTTACATTTACCTTTATGGTCTACTTTTTTGCTTATTTCTGATCTTTAATTTTAGAGTTGTTTGTTCCTATCCCAGCTTACCTGTCAAGTCCTTCATGATGCTGGGACTGAACTCCTAAGAGTGGAGATGGTCGTGTTACTGAACAAGTGAGTGCTACTTAGAGCACAAAACAGCTTTGCAAGAGGCCCTTGCTTTTGCTTTCCTTCGGGACTTTGGATAGGTAACTTGGGTGTAAATTCTCAGAGGTACTCAGGTGACTTAATGCCCTCTGAAGCCAAGGATTTTTTTTAATGGAAATTGAGTGTTTCTCTCTAGCTTTAAAGACTTGGGTTTGAGATCTCTCTTTCACTTCTGACACTTTCCAAGGAATCAGCACTGCAAAACTGTTGTAACATCTCCAGTAAGCAGAGTATCTATGGCTTGCTTTGTTGTGTTGGCCACTTGGTCATACTAAGGTACAAATAGATATGCCCTACATGATTAAAATCATAACCTGCCTCTAGCCATTTCCTCTATCTGGATTTTTTTTTAAATCAAATCATAATATAAAAATTATCTCAAAGTAAAACAGCAGCATTTAATTAGGACTATAATATTGTCCTGGCATTTCTTACAGGGTGTTACTCATTGTTCAGGTCAAAAGTCATGGAAACATCAATATATGTACCATAGTTTTATCTCCATTGTTTTGAACCTCAAATAATCTCTGTTTTTTCACTGTAGTATGAATTGGCAGGCTTGATTATGTTCTTTCAACATCAAGCATGAGATGGGATAATTTTAATACTAGAGCCAGCTTTTTTAAACCATCTTTATTCCTAACTAAAGGGAAAAATCAATGAGATACTTATGCTAGAGAGTCAGAGCACTGTTGTCAGGTATCCAGTGCCTGACTTCCAAGTCAGGTACACAGCATCACTGACATCCCTGTGGTTCAGCTGGGAAAAAAACACCCCACTCTTTCAAATGTGACACATTGTGAAGTTTAGTAGAATTCAATGTCTTACATGTTTTGCCTTGACAATATTTCAGCAAGGATTTGACCTACTTTTTCACAAGGTTTTCAATCAATATGGATCAGAAATCCATTCAAAAAGCACAAAAATAGAGAAATATGTGGGAAGCTATCAAAAATGCTAGAGTTTGAGAGTTTTTTATGTAGCTCATTATGCCTCACTAATTTATTTTAAACAGCTATCTTAAACACATTTTGTATTTAATCATATATATACACACATATACACACAGACACACATACATATATATATATATATATATATCATATCTGAATTACAAATTGTTGACATAACAATTAAGTGGCATTAATTTTTTTTTTTGGGGGGGGGGAAATCATAGTATTCATGAGTGGTAAAACCAGCAATGACTCCTAAAAATTATCCCAGACAAGTACAAAGTCAGGGGGCAGAAGATGCAAATTTCAAAATCTTTCCCCATGCCAGCAACCTGTTACTTCTCCAAGTATTCCCAGTGGTTTCAGCATGAGTCAGAGCTTGTCAAACTTATCATTCATGCACAAAAGTAGCTTCTTGCACCAATTACCACAGTATACTGTACAGGTTCAAAACTCTTGTGTTACAAGTACTTTCAGGACAAATGAGCCCTGAGAGGACTCAGTGTTGGCCTGCAATGTAAGCCAAAAGAGGTCACAAGGCACTGTATATAGCTTGTAAGACATGAGGTGCATTTGCCCTGCTCTCCTTAGACTGCTTCATATTTCCTCCCGTGTCCCTTAAAAGCTGTCTGAGTCTTGGGTTTGGACTCTGTAAAATGGCTTCCAAATTCCCATCTTGCCAGCTCCACTTTCAAAATGTAATCCTGCTGTTTGAGCTCCATAAGAAGCCCAACTTATGGCTGAGCTGACTTTCTGCAGATGCTGAAAATGCTCCTTGTAAGAGACATTATAACTCCTCACACAGACCAAGTCTGCAGACATCCATCCTCAAGGAATGTTGAGAATGCAGTATCAGAACAGCTGCGCTTGGCTGGACAAAGAGTGAATTTGACAAACCTCTTCTGAGAATAGCTGGTGGTGGACATTAGGAGAAAGAGTAAACAAAAAGCTTCAAAATAGAAAGCCTCTCCATATCAGTCTGTAAATGGAATTTCTCAGCCAAAGATTATATCCAGATCATCTCTTAAGTGTTGAAATGAGGTTGAAGAAACACATAATCCAAACAGGAAAATAGTCTCCTGATACCTCTCCTCTTGTGTTTTATCTGCTCACACAGCTTTGAATTTTGAATTTGAATTTTGAATATTGCACAGGCTTTTCATCCTCACAACAAGGAAACATACTATGATCTCTAACACAACTCCAGAATGAAATAAATTCAGCATTCTCAGACAATTCATTCATTTACCCTAACAAAAGCATCTGCACATGTTCTTCTAAGAAAATAATCACACTGTGTTACTGTTTGAAGATTATGAGTTTGACCATCTCAGTCCTTATAGAAGTTCTCTCAGGTTCTCTGGAACTTGATTATGTCATTGACATATAAGAGTGAGATCTTTTAAATCAAGATATATATTGCTACTGATTATATATAATTTTTCCTGAATTCAGCATGAGAATAGATTTATTTTCTTTAGGGTTTTTCTCATTATTTCTCCTCTGATGAGGTGGATTGTCCCATTCCAGAATCAGGCTCATCCTCCCTCCATGTACTCACCAAATTCATTCATACAACATCTGTATCCTCTGATATTTCCTGAATCATGAGGGTTATTTGAGGTTCTCTTCAGCGTCACAGGGTATTCACAAGTCAGGTTTGCCCTGAGGGTTTCCTTTCAAACATGGTTACCAAATATGTTCATGGTATAACACTTCTATAGGATTTTCTACAGGCCTTGCTGCAAAGCCAAAATCTTACTTCCTGGAAATAGTAAACTGAACAATGTTTGTTGTTGCATTGCAAATTCCTGTATTATACACATTTTGTTTCTTCTGTGTTTCCAACGCTCCCTAGAGTTGCCCTTTGCTAAAATGGTGACTTCTACTCATTTTCAGTCAGGCATCTCTATGTAAGGATGAGGGGAACATTCTAGTAAAGGAGTTAAGGTTTAATCAAGGTGATTATGCTCATATTCCAAGAAAGAAAATCAATTTTTATGAGAGTTTCAGCACCTAAACTGGTGAGTACATTCCTCTGCAACAATAGGGAGAAGGCTGCAGGAAGAAAAAAAGAAGAAAAATTATCAATCAGCAAAGCAAGTTCCCAGCAGACAGAGTGCAGGGAAAAGATAGGAATTGCCAAGTTTTGAGATGAGCTAAGCCAGCAAAAAAATTTAAAATAGTGCAAAACCAAAAAAAAGTCAGCTGGTGCTTCATTTAGGAGAAGACAGCCCAGATGTGACTCTAGAACTACGTCAGCCTCTTCCATTGCTATCAGGAAGGCCACAACTATTATAGATTGGGCAGAGTTTGGCTCAGTTAGCATTAAATAAAAAATGACTAGGGCTAGTATTGCTTTCTGCAAAAAGTGCAGGAAACTTCTCAAGGGAAAACATCTTGTATTTTTGCATTTGCTGCAGGGAAAGAATAACTGATTTATAAATGGAAAGAGTCTGGCTATGCATACATTGAAAATGCCACTTGGGAATAAAATCTGTAACCATCAAAAAAATAAGACTGCAGAACATCCCCTCTTTCAAAATACTGGGGTAAAGAAACTCAGTATTTTTAAGACAGAGGTGAAAGGAATCATATCTTTGATATGACTGATCAGGCCGTTGAACAAAACAGGCTAGAAAATTCCTTTGAATTTTATACAGTGAAATAAAAGCAAGAGTGAGGAACAAATACATCCAAAGCCTTTGTGGAGATGCACACCACAGCTCATTCACAGTTTTCAAAAGCAGCAATTTGCAGCATCTCCAGCACAGACTATGTACTCAGAAGAGCATATGCACATGTTGCAGAGCTTAATCCAAAAATTATTTCCTCTTTACTTGAAGAGGAAATTGCTCTGATTGCTGAAGTAACTCTAGCTCTCCAGGCATGTGCCAATAGTTACCTTCCCCGTGCTCCTGGTGTGATACAACTCAGTCAACCGTTTCCTACTTTTGGTTTCACCAACCCCAAACAGCAGTTCAGCAGTGTATGTGAACTTGTTCACATGGCACTGTTGCAGCTTTAGTGCCCAGCTGAGCCTGTACTCTTAGCTCTATGTCATAAATTTTATATGGCAGCTGCTATGGAATTGTATCGGGGGAAATAAAAGAACTGAAATGTGTGTACAACATACTTTGCAGAAAAGGCCTCCATCAAAGACTTGAATATCATTGAATATTATTACTTGTTTGAAAAAAAATATCCACCAAACTTGATATACTGCAAACTCCAGGATTTCATCATAAATTCAAATATATTTCTAGCTCTGCAGTCAACAACACAGGCTGTACAGAATCCTAAGTTGCTTAATAGAAAAATCAGAGACAGGCATCACAATTTGCATTGCATTAGTTCCACCTAAAGAAAAAAACCAGGAGGAAGGTAATGAAATGGAACAACTCTAATATTAAGCAGATAGCTATTTAAGCTAGAAGGGGAGTAGAAAATAAGATGAGAGAAGTAAAATCTACTCATTCAACAGCTTAATAACTGAGCAGATTAATGTTATTGAAATGGTGGCAGTTTTTGGTCATGGGGATGAAGATGGAAAAAGGTTTTTAAGATTTTTTTTTCATTCCAGCATTATAGTTAACAAATGAAAATTATGTGTTGATATAGCCTTACCCTAGAGCTGTTCGGTTTGAGCACTGCCACCTCCATGATCCCCAGAGGGGGCCATGCTTCTCCACTTCCAAAAACAGCTGTGTGTTCCTCTTCTGGGTTCTACACAACCTCTGGAATCCCCATAATCTTCAGTGAAAGACTGAAATAAAGTAGGGCAATATGACATTAACTAAATTAACATAACATACAGAGTCAGACCATGGATAGAGCCCTGCCACAGACTTTCAATGCAGTGCATCAATAAAGTGTGTAGAGTTATTCCTACCACACAATAACCTGTCTTGAGTGTTCTGCTCAGCTAAGAAGGGAGTTTATATATTGACCTGGATGTTTTTGGCAGGATCTTGGCAGCAGGGAGGAGGAGGAAGGCAGTGCTGCCAGGGTGTTCTCTAGGGGAGAAGGTGAAGTCCCAGTCAGCTCTAGCTGACTCCACAACAGTCACCCGAAGGGACTGCAGCCCCTGAAGGAATCATGCCATAGCAGGAACTTCAGGAATCATGCCATAGCAGGCTGTAGCTCATGGAGAATCCACACCAGAGCAGGAAAAGAGTAAGAAGGAAGGAGGAACAGAAGAAAGAGTAAGGAATAAGGAGTGGCAGAAAGAAACCTCTGCACCCTGACCTTAAGGTCCTGTGCTGCCTGTTGCTTTGACAAAGGGGCTGAGTGTAATCTGTGATATTATTATCAGTAGCAAAATTCTTGGAAGGGGAGTGGGAAAGTGCTTTGTTAAGTGTTTGAATATTTGTCATCTTTGCTTTTCAATACCAGAATCAGTGTCTTTATTTAGATCCATGGGCTTTCTTGCTTCTCTTCTTCCTGTTTTCTTCCCCGCATCCCACTTGGGGAGATTGAGGGAGCAGCTGGGTGGATATTTATCTTCCACCCAGGGTCGCCCACCACACATTCAACAGCAGGAAGTTTTAGTGAGGAAACACATTATTTCTAAAATCTAAGTGTTATTTTAATTGATTATTCTAAAGCAGTTGATACTTTTTTCTCAATTGCTGTGTTGGTTGTAAGAGTTCCGAAAGCAAATATATGGTAGGGGCCAGATCCACATGTGGACTGAGCGGCATAACTCCATTGGTAACTTTTCATTTAGTACCAGTGGGAGCATGGTTCACAACCCCTGTACTCCCAGGCTCACCATAGGGTGCCCTGCTATTATAACAAAGCTTACCCTGTTAATCTGTAAGGTTAAGGTGAAGCACACCTCAAGATATATCACCAGTAATGAAAGGTAGATCGGGAAAAAGGACATTTTGTCTGTTCTGAGTAGATTGTGCATGTGCTCACTCAGCTCTGTGATGATCACTGATAGAGAATGTTTCATTTTGGTAAAGTTAAGAATTTTTGGTCATCACCCCAGGGGCTGAATCTTTTGATCTTTCTAGCACTGAATGTAAGTCATGGGACTAAAAGTGACTTACAGGACAAGATTCTCAGCTGCTGGAAATTGGCATAGGTCCACTGAAATTAAATGGATCTATGCCAATTTATACCATCTGGAGGCCCAGCCCTGCATGAATAAATGTTAAACATGCTGCTTTTAAACTAGGAAAATAATTTCACTTCTAACTTGCCTTCCAACACATCCTTAATAAATTGTCTAAACAAATTACATGATAATTAAAAGGAAAATACCTGGCCAAGGAAAATGTACTGCTCCTGTCCTTTCAAATGTTTTGAGGACTTGATTAGTGTAAAAGAGATCTTAATTCCTTTTGGCAGGCTGTTCTGAATATCTTCAGAAAATTCACAAGTTCAGGAATGGTTCCTCCTGTCCTTCATTTTGAAGGCAACTAACCAACATAGGTCTGACATAGATGAATCTGGAATAAATACTGAGAATGTGAGGGTTGCAGTGACTCCTTAGGCCCCATTTCACTGAACTCATCATTCAGATGCATATCATTGTCACACCCCACAAGCAGATGCGCTGGGACATGCTCCTTCATGGGTAACATCAAGTTATCTCAAGAGAACTAGAGGGAACAGCAGAATATAAGAGGAGATAAATCACAAGGGTACACAAATATACAGTATAATCACACCATTTCACTCTCTCCAGGGAAAGCATCTAGGTTTAAGTTGCTTACCAGAATATTACAGATCTTGTCAATGTAAATTTTCTCCAGTTCCAGTGACAAACAGATATTGGAAAAAGGTATGCTTCAAGGAAGATAAAAATGAAGTAGAAGTTGTGAAATACATAAAAGATAAATAGGCTTATTCAAAGGATATGTCCTCCATTGTGAAAATTGGCTAAAAATTAACTTCGTTCTGCAGGGAAAAAAAAAAAAAAAGAGAAGAGGAAAAAAAAGTCCTGAGTCTACCAGTCTCAAGCAAATATTGCTTCTGGACAAAATATAATTTTAGACAACCACAGGAACACTCTGAAAATTGTCAGAAGGAGAAACCAAGATGATGACTGGTTGACTAATCTGTTTCAAACCTTGTAATTTGTCATATCAGGTAACTAACTACTCATGACTAAGATTTTGTGCTAGCAGCTGACTTACTCTTTTTATTTTGTTGTAGTGCCAAGACTCAGCACAGCTTACAACAAAATATTTCTGGATACTTTGAAGGTTTTTCTCTACTGAATGTCAGTACCGAAAGCATAGGACCACTAACCACACTAAGGCACTGGTCTGGCAAACTCTCTAGGGTGCCCAGAAACAGACACTTGTCCCTTGAAGTGAACAGAAAAAGGTTTGTGTGGGGGCTTTTTAATCAATGCTTGGAAATGTGGAAAAATATGCAATGGGTTCTGCACTACGGTGAATTATTAATATTAATGTTATTCTTATTTATGCTTACAGAGACTATTTCCTTGGTATTGTTACATGATAAATGACAAGCAGATTATGACCTTGAATGATAACCAAGTGGTGATAACCCTGGGCAGCTGTATAAAATGTGTTTACAACTTGGCCTTGCCATTCCATGACATGTGAACACAGCTGTGGGGAAGCACAGGTAAAAACTAGGAACTGTATAAGGGCAGTGACTTTCATGAATTTGCCTTCTTTGTAGAAATTAAAATAAATGTAGAGAAATCAAATAATGCAATCAAATTTGCAAAAACCTCTCAATGCAGTGAAATTAGAAATGTCAAAATCTACATCTTGCTGACCCTTGTGGTAATTTCAGAATAACATTAATGTTTAAAACAAAATAGAGGACAGTATTTGTTTTCAAATGGCTGACATATATTTTTCTTCATTTCTTCCAAGTTCCATCAATGAGTGGAGACAGCACAGATTTCCAGTGATATAAAAGCAACCCACAGGCACAGCTGTGCAACCCAAAACAACCAAATTACTGGGACTTACTGCAGTATCACCTGCTAGATAAGCAGAAGCAATGGTGTCATTGTCCAAGTTTTGCATCTTTTCTGTGACTTTATGAAAGCAAATGGAGGCACCAAATATTTACTGGTCTTTTCAAAGAATTGCCTAAATTTTCACAGTTCAAAAATGCAGACAGTGCTAAACCAGATTCCTTTTAAAATGCTCTGAACCATAAAAAACTGGATCAAGGTTCCTGATTAATGACTTGCAATAAATTAGCTTTTCCCTCCTAACTGTCTAGTGATTAGTACAAGACATAAGATGAGGCTGAAACACTTGAAGGTTTAAGGGAACAGATTCTTAGAGATATCACTTGAATGCTGTTTCCTCAGTGCTATAAAGTGATAAAGACATATCCTACGATGAACTTGGTGCATACCAAGGTAGATGATTTATGACTGTTCATTCAGATGTTTAAAAATAACCTAGCATTATTGCAAAATCTATGTGCCATTTTTTATACCAGCAAGCTGCAGAACTATCTGTTTCAGCAAACACCACCCGAGGGAACTTTCAGTAAAGAGATGAAAAATGTTATAGGGTTGGTGTTTTGTTTTTTTTTTTATCTTTGCCTAATTGTGTCTCCATTTTACACTACACTCTTTATTCTCTGCCCTTTTGACATAGCCAGCTGCCTTTTGGAGCTCTCTGAAGAAGCAGGCTGGCTTCATGCTGTAACAGGCACCAGCTCCCAAAGCCTGGTCTGTTGATGAGTCACATTGCTGCTGTGTGCCTGCAAGCACATCGCTCAAGTTCCTACGCCGCTTCCTCTCAAACTGCTGGGGAGCAGAGGGGAAAAGTGTGTGCAGAGCATAAACTGCAAAAATAACCTTGGTAGTAAAACCTCCTGCCCCATCCTAGAGTACATTAATCAGTGACATAGTGGAAGGTCTGCTTCAGTCAGTGCAGGTTCATCCTGTTATCTGCTGGGCAGCCAGGGAAGTGACGTCAGGTGCACACAGCTCTTGTTTGAAGGCAGGGAAAGGCAGCAAGACGTTTCAGTTCAGGCAGGAAGTCTCTTTGTTAAAGATTTAGTGTATTCACATCAGGCCTTGATCCACCCCTTTCCCCAGCTGACCATCCCAGCTCAGCCTGGGCCAGGGCTGCCACCCCCCAACTCAGAGAATGCACTGCCTTCGGAGAGGCTCAGTGCCACCACCGCCAGGCTTGCTCTGGAGAACACAGCCAAGCTGTCAGGAAGAAATGTTCTCACACAGCCCTTGCTCTGCAAGCTCTTCTTTAAGAAGAAATTCTCCTGAGCTGACTGAGTCAAGATCACGCTTGCAGATCAGCTTCTCTATTACCACACCCCAAAACTTCAGCTACCCAAAGCACCAAGCCTCAAAACCAAAAACTGCCCTACTGCTGCACTCTCCTGCATGCACATACACCCTAAGAATTTCCATTTTCTCTATCATTTGGCAGTATTCAAATATCAAACCAGCAGTATAAAATGGTCACTTACTGAACATTCTCTCTCAGACTGGCACTGAGTGGGTAAAGCCCACTTGGCATTCACCAAATTTTCCGGTGTGCTTAATGAGGTTTTCCCTCTCCTGTTTCTAAATGCCACTCAACCATACTTCCAAGGGTCATTTCATCCCCAATACATGTGAATCCTCACTGGTACCCACAGCACCATGGCTGTTCAGGCAGGCACAGAACAACCTCTCAGAAGACTAAGCCCTCTCCTGCTCTTTTGGGTGGTCCAATTTGTCCTTAAATAGTCCTGAACCTTCTGCCCTTTCCAGAGCACGTCTTTGCTCACCAAAAATGAGCTGAATTTTATAGCTTAAGTTAGGACAGTGTGAACTCCTAGTGACTAGTAGTGGCACTCCCTGTATCTGCCCTGGACAGCCAGTGAAATCTCAGTTACAGATGCCAATAGTGAGAAAATACACTTCATATAATCCATCTCTCGGGAGTGCTTGAAGCCAGGCATCCTGGCAAACACTAGTTTAAGGGGTGTCAGCCTGCTGGCCAAAGCTAGGTTTTAATAAAGTGCCACTTTTCACCGTGAGATCAATAAAGGGTCCAAGGTGTTTCTTGGGGCCTTAAAGTATTTTCTCTTACTCCACACTTGAAAGGTGAAAAGGCTAAAGTCCCTTCATCCTCCTCACCCTTTGAAAATGATGCCAGCAGTGAGGTGTTTGTCTGAGCAACAGTGAGGAGTCAAACTGCAACTTTGAGCTAAGAGCAGCAAGTGCTCTTGAAAGCACGGGGTTATTCTTGGTGCAAAATTCAAAGACTGGTCAAAACTCCAACAGGAGAAATTTACCTTTAAAACTTCTACCTGCCCAGCAAGATACTGCAAGATGTAAGTCAGGAGATGAGATAACCTCTTGAAAGCCTCAGGGTCCTCTCTGCATTACCAGAACAGGTGAAGCAGAAAGTGTCTCTGGTGGAATTCATGGCAGTGATGGTCCTGGAGCAGCCCCACATTGCACTCTGCAAAATGCCTGCTGCCAAAAGGCATGGAAATGCCTACACATCTTTTAGTCTGATAACTCTAGTGAAGCAGTGGTAGGTACTTCACTGTGCTCACAAGGAGTGTGCAGAGTGGTTACATGAATTTCCCCTGGGGTCAGAGCAGGTAAACTGAAGACCTGTAACCCATCCAAAGAGGAGGTCAGGGTGACATCAGCTAGTACATACCTACATCAGTGCTTTCCAGTTTGCTGTTTCTTGGAATGAGAGTGTCATTCACTGTACTCCCTGCGGTTGGTCCACCAGCAGCCCTGTTCATTGAATTATAGAATAAAGTTGTTGTGGCCTTTAAAAGAGGCTTTTCCCCCCCCATAAAACTCAAAAGCCGGAGTTTAAAATTCCAATTGTATGAACATTAATATGAAAAGAATGCTGTCTCCTATTATGGAATTGTGTTATAAAACTGGAATGCTGTCCCCGCCCCGCCTGGCTCACAATCATCCAGACTTTGCCAAAAATCATCCTGTACTACAGAGCATGTGTCTCACGATGGGAACTGCCTCCTGGCTCACAAAGACAAGAGGCCTCAAATGTGTAAAGCTGGCAGAGGGGTTTTTTTAATCTGTCGGTAACAATCAGGCGACGTGCTTAATTGCTCTGAATTCTGATCTCTCCTCTGTGTGCAGCCTCCCGACCAGCAAGCTGCAGCTGTGTGCCTCTGCTTGTGAACTGCACCCATTGTCCCTCCCAGGAGACTGAGAAGAGGTCCAGCTAATACGCCTTTGTCTGCCCTTCTTGGTGCTCTTGGCTCATAAGCAATGACCTAAAAACATTGTGTCTAAAGTTCAGAGCCTTGAAAAGCTGTCAGGAGCCTTCCTCTTCAGTGCTTTGAGCTTTAGCAGTGCACCTTGAAAAGGCAATGTGTGTGAAGGGACTTTCAAGCATTCTTTGCATGCAGGAGGGCTTGCTTCTAAAATCCCTCTTTTACAGCAGCAACTGCAAAACATAATTTCCAAGGCCAAATTCTGACTGCAGCAGTGCCCATGTTTGGAACTGAGCTACTCTGGACATTGTCTGCTGGTAACCCTCTGGAGCTTGTTTACTGCATTAGGGATTGATTTCCTCTAGCCACATTATAAAAAATCTAGATGCATCATTTATTATATGTCTGTGCATGTCTTTGCTTTAACAACTTGTTTTTCGCTTCAGATTTTTCTTTCCCCACTATTACAAACCCCGAAGTTATCAAGTCAGCTCAGGAGCAGCCTCTTGGGAGGGCTTTTTCCTCTCCTGCCCACAGGGCTACATCACATACCTCATAACCCCAGACAAGAACTGGTAAAATTGCTGGGGTATTTTTGAGGGAACTTGTTCAGTTACACAGAGCACATTCTAAGCCATACAGCCAAGTCCTCCTCCGCACAGGGATGATGTAAGCACATCCAGGAAACTTGGGATGCCAAAAATCTCAAACTGGAGGAAATATTTGCAGGTCGACATGGCTGCAAATTGGGCAGAATTTAGGACCCTGGGGAATGTTCCACTCACAGCTTCAACACAAGCCTAGAGAACACCAACACAAACAAAGACATCACTGGTCAGGTCTCAGAACAATCTTGCTGGTATGGGCTGAAAAGCAGTTTTTCAGACCAGGGCTGAAGAAAGAAACATTTTTCACCAGCTTATGTGTCAGGACGATGCACAAGGAAAACTCAAAAGGTTAAAAAGATGAAAATTGCTAGGATTTTGCATTGACAAAGCTGGATAAATTATTTGAATAGAGGAACACTCAATTTAAATAAAAATAGGATTGTGCTGCTCTGACAGTACTGGGATGAGTGCCAATGGCAGATACCAAGGCAATAGATGGTCAGGAAATATGACACATGGACCCACTTGATTACTTGATAGATGCTTTTTAAAGCCTCTTGTCTGCCTTCATTCAAAGTTATTTCCTATGCGGTTCCCAAAACGAAGGAATCTCTGGCAAAGATAAACAAGACCAATCTGCCTTCCTCTGCAGGCTAAAGTAGAGATCAGAAAATACAGCCCAAGCAGAGAAAATTAAAACACAGAAGAGGAAATGCCAATCATTTTCCTGACTAATAAATGCTAGGAGGAGAAATCCAAGGTTCACAGAGGGACCCATGTCTCTATGGAGTCCTTATATTTCTTCTTTCTGCAAATCTCTGAACTCTGCGCACTTACAGTTCTCTTTTGCCGATTATGCAACTTTTTAATGCTTTTATTGCTTTTATGAGTTGTGTCAGCTGACCATGCAATCAAACCAAATAAGACTACAATAATAAAATAACCCACATTAACTAATTATCTTAATAACAACTCTGTTAAGAGTGAGACATCTGATAGGAGAGATAGAAGCAATAATAAAAGGGCACTGTCAACTGCATGAACAGACTTGCGCTGCTTCCCAGCATGATGCTCCAAGGGTATTAACCCTTGGACTTCTGGGTGAGAAGTCTTGGGAGGCACCAAAGGGTTTAGTTTTCTAAGAGACTCTTAAGGAATCCAGACCACAGGGATTAAAACTAGGGAAAAATTAGAGGGTGGAAACGAGATAGGAAAGACATGCCAACAGAGCTATTTCCTCTGTTGTCTGTGAGCTGCCTTCTGCAGCAGTATGAAAGCAGGCACGTGGGCTGCTGGGAATGAGCTGTACCAGAAAGTAAACACAAGATATATGGAGCAGGCTACGTAGTGAAATTAGCCTTAATATACGTAAGGCATGAAGGATCACGCGAGGAAATCTTCCCCATCCTTTATCAGGCTCTGCTGATCTCCAGGACACAGGAATACTGCTGTCCCCATAGCTTGCAAGAGCACCAGCCTCCCAAATCTGGGGCAGAAATACACAGATATAACACCAAGCACCATGTCCTTCAGACCTGGAATGTGAGCTGAATCAAGACAGAGACAGTGTCTCATTTCCTCCTGGAAATCCTTCAGAGGTCTTCCAAGACTGTCCCCAGGGGTGAGAGTAAGCTTGCCCTACGCAAACAGCCAGCACAATCTGTTGTTCCACACTTTGGAGCCTAAAATCATCCGTCAGTGACTGAAAATGACCTGATTGATGAAAAAACCAAGTCGTGCTTGTCAGGATGACAAATAGAGAATCTTGAACATCTCTGATTTTTCTTCCAGAGCATCGGATCCAAAAGTTTGCTTCTGCACTGAAAGCTAAAATAAGAACACGTCCAGGCAAAGTCTGCTTTCTACAACCTCTCTTTCTCATAGTGATATCTGTGATGCTCTACTGGCCTGAAACCATCAGGAGGTCCACTGAGATGAAAAGCTCTGTCAGTCACTTTGATTGATCTGGAGGATGATCTACAGAACAAAATATACCCAAGGACACTACAGCAGATCTTAGGGAGGATTCACACCACCATATTAGAGGATCCTGCCTAGATGCCTTCACTGAGCATTCCCCTCTATACTCAACCTAAAGACATGAAATCTCCAAAGGTCATGCAAGAGCTACTCATGAGTGGGTTGTTTTTCTTCAGTGACTACAGAGGGAGCCTAGAGCAATAATCATGAAGGCTAGCATTATCTTGGGAAGGCTAGTCTCCACAAGTTTCCCTTGTAGTCAATGAAGGGTGAGAGGCAGCTTTGGCAGGATTTTCAAAGTAGCTTTCTGCACAGCTCCTGCTCAGAGTCAGCCTTCTTCCCAGACTGTTGAAAGAGGGAGGTGAGGGAAAGTGACATCTCTAGATCAAATACTCTCTTTCACATACAGCAGTCTCAGTTGTTTACATCTGCCACGTTGGTCTCTGGGGATACCTCTGGCCCCAAATCCAGCCCACCGTGGGCTGTGCTAGGGATGGGCAATTTTGATGACATCAGCAGGAATTTTGATGTCATCAGCAGGAATTTTGATGACATCATCTTCTGTGCATGTCAGTGCACACCAGTTTCCTCTGGATGGGTAAGTAATGGGTTGTGTATCCTGTGTCATATTGCTACACAGCCCAGTGCAATGCAGCATCTAGGTGTTCAAATTAAATCTTTATTTCTCCAGCTCCTGCCTCTGCCCAGCTGCCCTGTTGGCTCACACTGGCACATGTGGTCAGTGTGTGCTGTTTGTCAGAGGCAGACTCACTGCCTCGGGTGGACAGAGGGGAGGAAGGTAAAATTCATAGCACTGCCACTGTCACTTGACTGCATCCAGCCCAGACCAGCCCCATTTCCCACCTGTTTTTGGCATGTTTCTCAGGAAACAAGAAGATGTCCTCTTGGTTCAGACCATTTTCAGATAGCAGGTAGTGGTTAGAGAGACCTGAGTCACTCCTTGTAGTTATCTCATATCTGAAATCTGTAGATAGAAGCATTCAAATGAAATTAGGTTTTCATGCAACTCAGGTTTACCCAAGGACAGGACTTTTGTAAAATCACCTGCACTGTCCCTTCACTGAAACCCACATTCTGGGGCTTTCCCACCACCAGAAACCTGAGTGCACCACGCTTGTGAAACTCCTGAATAGGCAAGAGGCTTCTTCTCTTCCTACAGAGTAAGCTTCATTATGGTAAACGAAACAGGCTGGAGGAGCATCGATCTGCCTGCTCAGGACTTTCAGAAGTGCACTCAGCCCCAGGGCACAGCCCAGCAGTCCTTGGGACCTTTCAGGGGCTGGCCAAGATGCAGCCACCACCACAGTTCAGGGGCTCCAAGGAGCTCCTTCCCAGGTCATGCAGAGCTAGCACTGAGGCCAGCCAAGATTACACCCAGTAGCCATAAGGCTGTCTCTACTCTCCTGGATGCATCCATGCCCACCAGGCCATCACACAGAATATAAATTCCACATTTCCACCTCCAATGGCTAAGGAAATGCAGACTTTCATACCACAGAACCTCAGTTTAAATTAGGAGAGAGCGAAGGTCAGCTGGAGTCTCATCCTTAGGAGCACAGAGAACCCACATGAGAGTGGCTATGTGAAGGGGAAAAGGACACCTCAAAGACAGTGTGAACTGAGTGGATGAGAGGGCTGGAAGTTTGCTTGCCCAACCTGAATTTCTCAGTCATTCATAGGTTCAGCTGTCACTTCCACCTGAGAGTGATTTACCATGTTCAGAAAACACTAGGAAATTGAGGATTCTAGTATAGAATAAGTGGTAAACACTAAGCATTGGGGTTCCAGAAATTCCTGTCCAATTCCAAACTCTCTATTTCAAGACAGGTTGAGGATATTCTGTGCCCAAAGTCTATAAAAATAAGTATGTGCATAGGTGTTAGCTTAAAGCCTTAGCCTCAGGGTCATTCCCTCTCCTCTTAACACAAACTTCTCATCTTTAACGGGGTACAGCAAAGACTTCACTCCTTGGTGACAAGACAACAATAGGTCAGGCATCACAGAGCACCTTCTTCCCAGTAGGGCATCCCCCCAAATCTTGCCCCAGTCACACAAGGTATGATTAGCTTGTGGAGCAGAGCCAACACCCCCTCTTCTTCAAGCTCCATATTCTGCAAGCTGGCATTGGGAAAGAGGCCATCCTGGGTCTCAGAGGTTACACCTGTGCTGGGAAGCCGAGCCAGGACAGGGCACAGCTCAAACATGAGCATGAAATCATCAAAAGAGTTTAAAGGCTCCCATGCTCCCTGTGACAGTTTGCTTGCTTGCCAGCTAGCATTTTCTCAGACAGTGCCTGAGCACGATTCAGGCACAGACTAGGCCTCCTTCCTAATAGGGAACATGGGTGAGACCACCCAGCTTCTGTCAGCAAAGAAGCTTAGCCATAAAGAAAGCCACATGTAAGCCATGTGGTACCACTTACCCTCTGAGTCGGAGTGGATCTGGCCTAACAGTTAAGAGATTCAACTCATGGAGAGGCAAATGCTGCTGACCCAGGCTGACCACAGACTCGGACAGCCATGCATTGGTGAGAAGTAGCCCTCACATCCAAACTTTCTTTCACAGACATCAGGTATCAGAATGTCTTTTAAAAAATACAACATCTCTTGGCAAATTCTCTTCCACTGTGCCAGCTTCTTCCAGCCACAGCCCCTCCAGTGAAGGGGTAAAATCCCAGTGATGCCAACAGCCCCAGACCACATGCAGCACTAAACAAGGAAAATATTTGCACTGTTGACAGTTGTCTTGTCATGTTTTTAATAGCTGGAAATGGAAAGCAGACACACGAACAATCACAATGTCTTTGGCAGACTAGCCTTACTTCCTAGGCTGGCAGCTTCTTCTCTATCAGCCAGTGAGGTGATGGGCAGCCTTTAAACCAGAACCACGTGTCTCCTTCCATAGAAGCATGGAACCTCTGGAGTTGGAAGGGACATGCAATGAGTCAAACTCCTGGCCCTGCCAGGTGCCTCAGAGTGTTGCGCAAACCTTATCTTTCTTCTCTTCTAAGACCTGAAGACAACAGGAGATTTTTACACTCTAGTGACTAATTGGAAGTGTGTCGGACTGCACAACAAGCCATTCAGCACAGGGGCAAGCACACCTTTTTCCTGAAGCTTTTCACAGAAAAGGTCAGTCATGGAGAGAGTAAATATGCTAAGTACAACTTATTCCCACCAGAATCAGATTTGTACATACCTAGTAATTAGCCTTAATTATGCAAAACATAACTGATAGACAAGGATAACATTACTTGTGGCAAAAACAATGGCATAAAAGTAGAAATCTGCCCCCCCACCCGCCAGAGATTATGTATGGACCATCTCAACATGCGTTCTGGCAACCCAGGTCCTTCCAATTAAATGACATCAGGGAGGTATTACAAATAGTGTGGGCCCTTTTTCATTGCTGCTTCTGACTAACTGATGTAATGCTGAACTGTTTATCGCCGTAATCCCAGCCTACGTATCCTAACCACTGAGTCAGTATTTAACTGAATCTCTCAAATCAAAACAGTTTTTTAGCAAATTCTGCATGTGGTTTTCATCCCGTGGGTTCACAAACTTCAAATAATTATTACTTATATTACTCTGACAACATGGGTCAGTGCCTGTGTGCTGGCCTTGGGCAGGGTCGTTGCACTGGATGGGGAACAAAGATGCCTTGCATTCCAAATAATGTATGTTATAGCAACTTCTCATGCAAAAGGTAATAGAGGGACAGCAGGATGTTCAGAGACAGCTTGAGCCACCATCCATTCCTACCGTCACTGTGTTTGTCAGAAGTCTGAAATACAGGGTTGCTCTGGGACGGCAGCCTGAAGGACAGAGCTGCAGAATTCCTTGACTTAATTCTGTGATCTATAAGACAAACTGTTTGGAGTGTAAGTCATATGGGGAGTGGCTGAGAGAATCTGTGTTGTTTAAGCTGGAGAAAAGGAAGTTTAGGGGAGACCTTATTGCTCTCTACAACTGCCTGAAAGGAGGTTATAGCGAGGTGGGGATCAGCCTCTTCTCCGAGGCAACTAGAAAGAGGACAAGAAGAAATGGATTCAAGCTGCACCAGAAGCTGTTCAGGTTGGACATCCGGAAATTCCTCCGCCATGGAGGAATTTCTCCATGGAATGGGTGGTCAAGGATTGGAACTAGCTGCCCAAGGAAGTATGGAGTCACCATCCCTGGAAATGTTCAAGAAATGAGTGGACATGATACTTAGTGCTATGACTTAGTTGACAGGATGATGTTCAGTTGATGTTTCTGTGCTGTTAAACTGCAGCACGCGCTACTCAGCACACGTCTGCTACCTTGTGCACAGCAGGTCTGAAGTTCACCTCTCTCTGAAGGAGGATCCTCCTATGCTAGGGACTGTACCTCTGGTTGAAGAACCATGATCAGCTGTTATCAAAGTCTCTGGTACAGACCACTGTGGAATCTCAGGCTACACCCACCAAGCATTTCCTCATGGCTAGACCTATACCAGCTAGCGGGGAACCAGCAAGGGCAGCTGGGAGACATGCGGTAATGGAACCAGGTTTTTTTCTGAAGTATCACAGGTGCATTCAGAAGAGGGTGGTTGAGGCTGCTGGCCAAGACGATTCAGAGGTAAGAGGGCAGGCATGATTCAAACTGATCAGAGCAGGCAGATATTTGCAGTCAAGCCCACATGATCGAGTGGTTCTACAAAACCCCAGGGTCTTGGTCCAAGCCTGTTCTGAGGGCCAGCCCCATGCAGTGCTCATGGGAGATCAGGAGCCAAAGCATGTCACCCCATATGTGGATCCCTGCTTTCCCATGCAGGCAGCCTGCAGGGGTCAAACACAGACTCACACCCCATGTGACCATTTTGATAATGGCCTCGTGTCCTCTGTGGCAAAGCAGAGCTGGGTCTTTCCCAACATGGAGAGGAGCACTACGCCATACAACCATGAAGGCAGACAAACTGTGGCCAACCCAATGCCAGCCACGCAGGCAGAAAACACAAGGGCAATGCTTTTAAACATATCCAAGCCTGCCCTCGGGCCCTTTACCCCACGAAGTGGTTGACAGGTGTGAAAGGTGGGCTGGGAGGATGTTCAGGACATCGTGGGGCATGGGAGGCAGGGACAAAATCTGGGGTGTGCAAATCACTAGTGTCAAGTGTGTGCCCTGGGTTAAACAGGTTTCAACTATTCCTCAAGTCGATGGGTGTAACCCCAGCTCTCCTCAGAACCCACAGATGCCCCAGGCAGTGCAGCCCAGAGAGGATGACAATGAATGTGAGTAATTCTTGAAATTTGTGGGAAGACTATTCAGACGTCTGACTTCCTGCTTCTGCATGTACAGGGGAGATGTTTTTGTCTAAAGGAGTGGTAACAGTTTACACTGATATAAAGCCTCACACACCAGGGCAGAGGAGCACAGGGCCCAGGAGAAGGGGAAGACGGGGAAAACACAGTAAAGTCTGCAAGGGAGCAGTGCTTACCCCGTGTGAAGAGGGAAGTAACCTATGTCTGGGAAAGAGTTCATATGTAGGAATTCCCCTTGGACCAAAGGGGAACCAGCCACTGAAGTGAGACTGAGTCAGAGCTCTTTTCCCATGGTGCTGCTGGCCAAGGCAATCACAGGGTTACCTCTGTCCCAAGGGCAGATTGCATTAAGTCCAACTTAAAAGCCTTTTAATAAAGGTTAATATGGATGGGAATGTCAGCATTATAGAACAGTTTATCGTTTAAACATCATCAGAAGATCTTGATGGAGTTTGAAAGACTACAGCGAAGGAAAACATTTTGCTTTGAATGCAGCCAAAGGATGAAATAGGATTTCTCTGTGAAAGCTGTTTGGTCTGTTCTCCAGGGCACCATAGGTGAGAAGAAAGAGAACACCTAAGGTTAACACCAGTAACACTTTTTATAATTTGAGCATGCAGAATCTCTTCCCAGCAACTGGAGCCACTTTAATATGAAATGCATCATTAGAGCGATAGGACTCTGGTGATGGACAACACTGAGAGATCTCCAGAGTAACCCTGATGGGAGCTGGTGCTCAGGGGATGCACCACATTAATTTACAAGCCTGTCATGCTTGCTCTGAGTTTATTTTTAACTAAAATAATCTGGCCTTCAGCAATCTGTACCAGGGATACCCTGACTTTGCAGAACGTGCAGAGCAAGACCTGCAGCATATGCTTTTGTTTTCATCAGACAAAAGCTTCAAGTTAGGAGTGCTGAATATTAAAGTAATGGCTGTTTTTTCCCATCTCTGCTCTATTTTTAGCAATTAGTGACCATCAATAAGTCCAGATCACATATGCAGTCATTAGCATGATACTGCATCACAGAGTGCCTAAGGAGATAGTGAAAGATAATCTGGTCCAACACCCATAGCCCAATACAGGATCTTGTATACATATCACCCCTTCCCAGAATATTTCTCTCTAATTGAAGAACATATTAACACCACAGGTGTGGACACCAAGGAGTATTTCACTTCTGAATTTCTCACAGAATTGCTTCCTGCCTACAGCAGAAGGTATTCTCCAACCTCCCAATCACTCATGGCAGCCCAGCCACCAGTACACAGGAGACCTGCAACAGTGTAGAAATTCATACTGGTGTAGTGCAAGTAGCATGACAACTGCACATCTAGGGTATAAATGCAGCTGGGGAAGAAAGCAGGAAAAACAAACAAGTGCTTCTCAGTTCATGGTATGGGGCAAACACTGGAGACAGTAAATGAGTGTTGATTTAAAGGCCCTGCTGATCTGAAAGTGATCAACTGGCAACAAGTGTTGATATTTGGGCCATTTAAGCACTCTTCAGATGATGACATGAACATCAATTCCCTTGAGGACCTACTGGCAATTTCCCAGTATTGTAAAGGATCACTTACTCAGACAAGAGACACTGCAAGTGACAACCAGAGGAAAGTCTTTGCAGAGTATAGACAGATTACAAAAGGGCAGACCCATGACAAGGATGCTGGGACAAGAGAAAACCCAGTTCATCATGTTCACACACACTGTGGCACTCAAGAGAGAAAAGAAAGTCTCAGAAGGTCAAGGCTATTGAGAGAACCTACAACTTACACCCACAGTTAAACCAATGACTGCATTATTTTACAGATCAACTGGACTGCCATGACTGTCCATGTGGTCCCTGGAAGAGGAAGTCCAATGCCATTCAGAGCAGGGCCCACTGCAGGACAGAGCCACCTTGAGACAAAACACACCTTGAAGCCAAACTGCAGACTGTACCAAGTTGGGCCAGAGTGTTAGTCTGCTGGAGGGCAGGAAGGCTCTGCCAAGGCATCTGGACAGGCTGGATGGATGGGTCGAGACCAACAGCATGAGGTGCAACAAGACCAAGTGCGGGGTTCTACACTTTGGGTACAAAAACCCCACGTACTGCTGCAGGATGGGGGAGGAGTGGCTGGAAAGCTAACTGATGGAAAAAGACCTGGGAGTGCTGATCGACAACAACTGAACATGAGCCGGAGTGTGCCCAGGTGGCCAAGAAGGTCAGTGGCATTCTGGCCTGTATCAACAACAGTGTGGCCAGCAGGGCCAGGGCAGTGGTTGTTCCCCTGTACTTGGCACTTGTGATGCCACACTGTGAATCCTGTGTTCAGTTTTGCGACCCTCACTACAAGAAGGACATTGAAGTGCTGGAGCGTGTCCAGAGGAGAGCAATGGAGCTGGGGAAGGGTCTGGAGCACATTTCCTATGAAGAGTGGCTGAGGGACCTGGAGATGTTTAGCCTGAAGGAGGGTCGGGGAGACCAAGTAAGGAGCCAGTTGGGGCTCAGCCTCTTCTCCCAGGCAACCAATGATAAGACAAGGAACACAGTCTTAAGCTGTGCCAGTGAAGGTTTAGGTTGGACATTAGGAAGAATTTCTTCACAAAAAGGAGGGTTAGGTATTGGAATGAACTGCTCAGGAATGTGGTGGAGTTACTGTCCCTGAAGGTGTTTAAGGAAAGGTTGGACATGTCATTAGTGCCATGGTTTTGTTGACATGTCATTTGTGCTATGGCTTGGACTTGATGTTCTCAGAGGTCTTTCCCAACTAATTGATTCTGCATGAAAGCCTGGTCAGGAGAAGCTCAGAAGGACAGACATCTAGTTTGCTTTCAACAAAATCTATATGGGGTGGTTTGGAGTCAGCACAGTGTAGACTGTCTCAGTCACCAACTTGAAATTACCTTCTTTCCATGCTCCTGGCTTCACAGTTCAACCCTTGCTCTTCATGAATTGCTATGAGTCAGACTGTGAATTCCAGAGGCTCCATGATCCCACAGAACAGTGGCACCCAGGAGTTTGATAGCAGTAGTATAAAGAATAAACAGGCAGTTGTAGCCTACTCAGCTGAGATGCTTGGGTGGGATTTGTCTCCTCTGCTTAGCACATCAACACCAAAGACACTTCAATATGAGGCAGTGACCTATCCCTGTCTAATCACTGGTAGGGAAATTGAAAATTTTTTAGCAAGCAAGTCATCTATGTGGCTTTGGTCATCTGTGTGAGGATATGATAAATTGAACCCAAGAGCTGCTATTTCTCTTCATGGACAGCAGCAGAGAAGGCAGTGGTACTCATGGGAATGGAAGAGGAAGAGCACTACCTATCCATCCCCCAGTGCTGGAGGGAGAGGGCAAGGAAGGCAGTCACTCTGTGAAACCTCTTTTTTCACCCCGGTGTGAATCAGCAGAATCTATGAAAATGTAGCAAAATTCACAGGCAGTATTTCTTCATGTCTACAAACACAGCTCTCATTAGATCGGTAAAGCAGCTGGATATTTTTGGATCCATAAGCTGCCAAAGTTACATGTACTGAAGGCACTTCACATACAGGTGGGTGTGAAATAGATAGAGACTGCAAGAAAATTTCTGTGTCTATAGGTAATTTTTAATTTGTGGTGATAAAAATAGTGAAAACAGTTGTTATATAAGCTAAATCTTTTTAGCAGATAGTAAGATAAAGGAATGCATAACAGTAAAATAAAAGGCAGCTATTTGCCAAACTTACACACAAGGACCTTAAGGAAGGAAAATGCTCTTGCTTCTGCCCTGTGAATGAAGAAATAGGCTTTGATAACCATATAAATGAAAACCATGTGTCACTGGATTGAGTTTGTGGACCTGGAATGGAGAAAAAAACCAAAACCACAAATAAAACAGATGCTCTCATCATGACTGGTTTCTGATTCAAAGGCAGTTCCCCAGCAGCGTATAACTCACAGAAAGTGAAGCTAAGAGGAAATCCAAGTTGCCATGAAGCAACAGGGAATACGGCGTTGTGCAACAGCTTTTCCAAATTGAATGTACATTTAGGCATTGCCCAACCAAATGATAGCCAACAATGTATGCAATGAAAAACTGATTGAATCTTGCTGTAAGACAACTCAAATGACGCTATTAAATATCTTAATCTTGGAGCTGACAGAATTGTGGCATGGCATTCTGTCGGTAGAAGCTATAATGAGGCAGTGGTATTACACACACACACACTGCCTCTTTGAACTTCTAACACAAAACTGGAGGCTGGAGGAATGGCATGTGGCATCATCAGCCAATATTTTTCAGGCATAGGAATTTTCTCACACATCCAACCGTAGGTTAGGAAACTCTCTTATTAATTATAGCAGATGGAGAAGCACTTCTCTTCAACATCCAAACATTTTCAATGAGTATTTTCAGCAACACAGGACAATCTTCATGATTGGGATTGAGCTGGTGATTTTATGAAAAAGCATAGCAGCCCAAACCCCACAGAAATTGTAGACCTCTTTTATGACTTTCTGTGAAAATCCATGCAGAAGACCACAGAGCAACAGGCCAACTGCTCTCCATTAGAAGTTATCCTCACAGACATCAGGGCGGACTGATTCTCCTCCCATTTTCATGAACAAGTCTGAAGAGGATTTTCATTAAAGTAAATGAGAATAGACTGAGTGAAAATAATTAACATGAAATTATGTAATGTACTGAACGGCAATATTTTCAGAAGAAGGGCAGATTCATTTTGGGAAAGTATGAATTACTGTACAACAAGTTACTGGAATGCAGGTGGAGACACATGGAAATGCACTGTATCTATATAAAATCACACTAGATGATCTGATAGTCCTTTTCAAATCTATGAACCTATTAATTGTTTCAGGAGAGTGCAGCAAAATGCTCTGTTAAAAGATCAGCTGCTCCAGGAGCACATTGATGCTCTCAAGCAGCCAGACCAAGACCAGATGGATAGCACACAGACTCACTGGAATGTGTGCTCTGCAGCCTCATGGGAGGCAGCTCTGCTGGCCCCCCAGATCCCAGGGCTCCTGGGAGCAGACCTGTCTTTTGTAATTCCCATTATACCATCACTTACCTGATGCCAAGCCTCTTAACTTTGTCTTGATCTGTTTTAACTCTGCCTTACCAAAGTGGTGTTTGAAGAAAAGGACAGACGAATAATGTTGGATTTCAGGCAGTTTTCTCTGCAAACAGGAGTTTAAATTTCTTTTGGTAATAACCCCTTTTGACTTGCCCACATGTAGACGGTAATTATTACTGCTTTTTACAGCTAGGGTATTTTAATCCCAACACATCTCATTCCCTCTCCCACATAGACAGTCTTTGAAGCAACAATAACAAGTACCAGCTTCCCTAGGCCAGTTTGCAAATTCGCCTCAAGGCTAAAACAGTCAGAGCAGGCTTAGTAGGTCAGAATTGGATTTCCCAAATATAAACCATTCCAGAAGAAAAGCCTTTTTCTTATTGTTGACTTATTAATCATTAGAGAAAAACAGAAGTATTGGGAGGGTAGATGACCCTGTCCCCACCCCCAGCCCACCCACCCACTGTGTGAATTATGTATGGAAAATAACTGCATAAAATGCTCTGGTTCTACTGGAATCAACAGGAGTTTTGCCACTGGCTTCCAGTAGATCCACATTTTCACCCACTGTCTCCAGAGTGACATCTCATATGTCACCATTTACTAGTAGCAGCAGAGAGTTCACCAACAGGCCTGCCATTACCATACAAAACATAAAGGAAAGCTGAGGTATCTCTGTGGGATCTGGCAGCCCCACAGAACTCATCCAGATTTGTTTGTTTTTAATTACCATTACAGTCAAGGGCACTAAAAACTCTGTGGAGTCTGGGAACAAACTGTTTTTGTTGCCCTCAGACACACATTATCCCAGCACAGCTCTGGAAGCAGGACGGTAGCAGTAGTGGTACCCAGCTGGAGGAGATCCAAGGGCATCAGAGCCAGGGGGCGTCAACCAGAGAGATCTCATTCATTTCCTACCTACCAGAGGGGAGACTGACACTTCAGCTTCCTCACACATCCCTGAGCACTCTCTTAGGACCCATACAGGGATTGATGTATCTCCCAGAAAATTCAGGGTTGTATGTTCTGGCTTTATTCTAAGCTCAGTCTAAATGCTATTGCTGGCTGTCCCTAGACAGATGTGAGAGCTGTGACGCACCTTGGGCACAGCAGGCTCAGGGAATACGAGTCTTTGGATAAGCTGAAGGAAAGACAGACAGAACATCAAGCAGTGCGATCCTGGTGAATTTGTTAAAGACTAGTTCACGATGGGCACAGCTTTGTTATTCCACCTGGAAATGCAGCTCTTCAGTCCCTAGCTGACAGACTCAAGCTTAAGCCCTCATTCACCCTCAGCTGAAGCATTTTGTTCCTCCATCTTCTAATGCAGTCAAACCTTCATGATGAAAAGCACCCCCAGCAGATGTATTGCCATGAAAATGTTGCTGTAATGAACTGTCAGGGAAGACAGTTTCACAGAAAGAAGATCTCTGAGCAGCCTGATTCACAATTACTCTTCACATCCACAGGCTCTCATGCTAATTAGGAGTGACACCTTTAATTACAGTATTGAAACCCTCAAGAGCCAACAGATCACAGCTTAAATCCGTGATATTGTGAACCCAGAAGGCAGCTCAGCAGTTGGGATTTGGGTTGGTTGTTTTGGGGGGGTTTTTTTTGAGTCAGTGGCTTCTTTCCCTATGACGCCTTGAGAAAAGGTTTATTTTTGTAGCGTCTACCAACCTAAAATAACAGGGAATATTTAAATTGAGGTAGAGGGCAATTTAAAGCCCAGCTAAAACTTCTCTGCTGAAATCGCTAATGGTAGGAGAAATGTGTATTTCCAACACATAATTAGGAAGAGACAAATAGAGGGTGTGGAGTCTTACTATGGAATGTTAATTACAAGCAGATCCTGAATCCCTGGGTTGAGTTCCAGCCAGCTGAGGACACATATTGAAATGTACTTAGTGATATACTCATTTCTACCTAATTACTTGTGAGACAAAGTGCTCACAGCCAAAGGATATTTCTTTAGGATGCAGAGAATAGCTCTGAGAAGGATTGATAAATGTAAAAGATACACAAAGCAATATCAGTCCACCTACTTGCCAATGATGGGAATTTCATAACAACATTTTTTCTAGTACTCTCTGTTGCCTATTTTAAAGTCCTAAGTGATAAGATTTTCACCATTTCCCTTGGAAGATTAGGTAAATTTCATGGCCAGGATTTTTAATCCCTGTGATATTCAGCCTGCATTGTCTTCTCTTTTTTAAGAGTTCAACTGTGTTTTTCTGGAAAATAAAAACTTACCATAATAATTTCTCTCTCTTCTCATTAATTACACCCAAGGGATCCTCTGAAAAGGGTGTCTAGGAAGATATTTTGGTTTAATTAAACTCACTTTTTTCCAGGGATAGGTGCTGAAGGAGTGGCCAAGCAGACCAAAATACCTGAGTGAGAAAAAAGAGAAGGTTACTTAAAGTCTGCTGCATTCTTGAGACCTCCCAAATTTCATAGTGTCTGAGATGCCTGTTCCTTGTACCCCACACAGCACAGTGGATGTACTTTCTATGCTTCAGATCATACAATAGGACTAGGTGGCAGAAGGTAGCTGGTAAGGACTGGCAGCCAAGATACTCATCCTCACCTGCCCACACAGGTACTAAAGTCTCCTTAAAATTATCACTGGATGGCCTCTTCCAATTTATCTTAAATGGTGATGATTCAAGCAGCTGCCTCAGCATGGAGTGATGATGGAGAGGCTGTGCTGCAAATACATGAACTTGAGGCTGAGGTACCGAGGGCAGGAGGCAGCTACATGGTCCTCAAGGGCACAGCACAGGTTTTCACTCTGTGCCTTGTGTAGGCTCAATTTCACGTGAGGCACTAGGGGCTTGATGCCCTTGCCCTCCTTCCTCCCCTACACTTTCAGAATTTTTCTGCTCCATGGTAAGACAGAGAGTCAAGCCTAGACCCTTTCTTAGTTAAAGGACAGAGGTAGCTTTCCCATCTCAAAATCAGACAGCTTGGAAATGCTACTGCCACACCAGGCATAGATGAAACTTATGCCTGCAAATACATTCAAAGTCAAGTGGAAATAATCAACATGATCAAAATGCAATATCAGCTGATTGTCATCCAGCAGACAGCAGAAAAATCCAATCAATTTATTGCTCCCAAACACACCAAGGATCTCCCAGAACCTGGAAGTAGCTGCTGCATTCTAAATCCACCAGGGAAAGAGCAAAATGTTGAAAATCACTGAAAAATAGGAAAGGAAGAGAAAGTAGAAAAAACATAGCATAGATAAAAATGGTTATCAGTTCTTTCCTAAATCTGCCACTTCTTTATTCCCTAAAACCCTTAAACAAGAGGATACTGACCCTGCTGGCTGAGTCATATGCCACAATCATCTCTGAAGTAAGTACCAAAGAAACAACAGAAGACGTCTAAACAAAACCAGGGAGAACTTTGGTTTCCTTGACCACTAAGGCCAACCCAAAATCCCACTTGCAACAGCCTTTTGTTGACAGAAAAGGAGCATCTACACAGGAAGTGGTGAATCTGGGGCAGCACACAAAAATGGAACTGGGGTCTGAATGCTGGGACTGTATCTCAGTCCAGATAGATACTATGAAATGAAAAAATTGAAAAAGAAGAAGTGAAAACCATGTAAACCTCGCCTGAAAAAGGACCAGCTATTCTTCTTCACTGGAACAGCCCCTTGGTTGTAGGTGTTTTTGTCAACCTTGCCCCTGTCTTTTACTTCCACAGTACTTTCTAAGTCATGCCCAGTCTGGGTTTATCTCTCCCAGCAGTCAAGACCTTTCAGACCATCTTTGCATCTCACACCCTGAATGTGTGGGACAATGGAGGCCCAAGGGAGGAGGAGAGAGGGCATAAAAAGAGGTGCAAGATAGATCCACCCTCACTGCAGTGGGTTATGTTGAATAACTGAAAGGGTTGTGGGAAAAGTGAGTAGAGGCAAGCTTAGCAAAAAATCTGGAGTGACTAGTCCCTTAACCTTTGAAGAGGCCTGCATAAAGTAGTCTAGAAACCAGAAGGAATCTGTCTTCTTGTCCTGGAGAAGTGGGCCCACAGGAAGGAATATCATGTGGTTTAACAAGAACAAGGGAAAAGTCCTGCATCCCCTGGTATCAACACAGGCGGAGGAAGAACAGATCCAGAGCAGCCCTGCCCAAAAGGGCTTGGGGGTGCTGGTGGGTGAGAGGCTGGACATGACCCAGCACCTGCACCCCAGAGAGCCAAATGTGCCCTGGGCTGCATCCAAAGCCCCATGGGCAGCAGGGCCAGGGAGGGGATTCTGCCCCTCTGCTCTGCTGAGACCCCACCTGCAGTGCTGCATCAGCTCTGGGGTCCCAGCACAGGAAGGACATGGACCTGCTGGAGAGAGTGCATAGGAGAATCCCTGGGATTATTAGAGTGCTAGAACACCTCTACCAAAAGGAAAGGGTAAGAGAATTGAGATTCTTCAGCCTGACAAAGAGAAGGCCTAATTGTGGCCTCCCTGAAAGGAGCCCACAAGAAAGAAGGAGAGTGACTTTTTGCACCTGCATATAGTGACAGGACAAGGGAGAATGGTTTTAGGTGAGATATTAGAAAGAAATTTTTTACTCTGTGGGTAGGGAAGCACTGGAACAGGTCGTATTTTCCTCCATGCCATGGTGGAGCAGCTGAAGAGCAAGAAACACAATAATGGACTGTCTGTCAGGTGAAAAGATGGAAGCATTGGACATCTTTTCAATACTTAAAGGGGGCTTGTAAGAAAGATGGGGACAAAGTTTTTATCAGGACCTATTGCTATGGAACAATGAGTAATGGTTTTAAAATAAAAGATGGTAGATTTAGACTAGATATAAAAAAGAAAATTTTTACAATGAGGATTATGAAACACTGTAACATTTCCCAGAGAGGCTGTGGATATCCCATCCCTGGAATCATTCAAGGTCAGGATGGATGGGGTTCTGAGGTACCTGATTTAACGTAAGATGTTCCTGGACATTGCAAGGAAGACTGGACTAAATGACAATTAGAGGTCCCCTCCAACCCAAACTAATCTATGATTCTATTATATTTTAGGGGTTTTTTTCCTTGTTGGCATCTGAGACACATGTATTTCCTTCAGAGTTTCCCATCCTCCTGCCTCATGTCAGAGCACCTGCCAGCAGATCCCATCTGAGGAAGACCATCCACGAAATTGTTGCCCTGGGAAAGGGCATTTTTCAATCTAACAAAAACTTGCACAGAAAAAATCTACTTTCCCAATTAAAAACTAAAGGTTTCAAGAACAGAAAAGCTGCAACCCTAAAACTGCCAAAACCTAAACGTCCTTGGCCAAAACCCAGAACTTCTTTACCAAAACACACTATAAATATTACTTTTATTTTTGTCAAAACTCATAAAACTAAATTATGTTACTTCCATTTGTTCAATTTAAACTAAAAATCTTCTGCACAAATCAGTTCTAAGCAGCTCTTCTATTACTTGAAGAAACTGCAGCATCTTCTGGCATATCGTTTAGATTAACACAAAGCAGTCTAAACACACTGAAGGGGAGAAATTGAGAAAAGGAAACACTTGCTGCACACTCTTCAGTGTTTTAACATTTGTCCTTGACCTTTTAACAAAGCAGTAAAGGAAGGAAGCAGAAAGCACAGATTGCTATTAGTGTTGTTTTTATACTATAGCAAATTTTCCCAAGTTTGTGACCATCACTGGCCATAAACTTGTCCGAGGAACGTTGGATTTTGCTGTAGCTCAGCTAGAGACTCAGCAAAAACAAGTTTGCTGTTCTTCCTGCTTCCCCTATCACACCAGATGTGTCCCTCCACAGCATCCAGACTCAAACATATACCCCAGCTACATCCTAGCACTGTACTGGGGCAAGAGTGGAGGGTGCAGCAAGTCTCTTTTGCCTTCCCACACTATGGCTTCCATGGAAAAGAGGGGGCACTTCCATGTTGTTTGGACCCCAAATCCCCAGGTAAGCTGCAGCAGGCATGAAAGCTACATTTCTAGAAAAGGGTATCTGAAGCCACCTGCCCAAGGGCACAGAGTCTGTGGGAACCCAGCAGTGACCCATACCCCTCATTTGCATCCTCCCTCACAATTTCTCTCTTGCTTCCTTTGTCTGTTTCAGAATGACTCAAGCAACAGCACTTGCTCGCCAAAGACAAAGAATTGCCTGGTCAAGCTGTAGGGTATGACCTGGTCTCACACTCAGCAAATGCTTAGGAAAGCATTTGTAACAACAGTACTTATACCACAAGAGCAGTGTTTCACCTGTAAAATTCAAAAATGCCAGATTTATCTTTGCTTGAGCAACTTTAATCCTTCCCTTTCTGATTCAGCTCTCTGATGCATGGAACCAGATTTGCCCTTGCCTATGCAGCAGATGACAGATAACTCCATCTTACAGGAGATAAGCCATGCCAGAGACCTCGAATGAGACACAGGAATGACAGGTGAAAGCTACGACTGAACAGAAAGTTTATGCTTATACCTCTAAATTCATGAGGGACATCTCTGCCTCCTGCCAGGCCAAGGGGCACAGTCTGACTCATACAGAGGCTGCTAACAGCCAGTGCCACCTAAACTCCACCAAGGCCATGAGCTTCTCCTGGGCCCTATCTCGTGCCTCACTGGCCCTAAGAGAAAACTGTTAATTCTGGATAACCCAGGGGAACTCCTGAATCCCACCAGAGTGGTTGTTCTGTAGCACAGACCTGGGGGATGGAGGGTGTTTCATGCCCAGAGGTGAGGAAGGAGCTGCAGGAGCTGAAGGCATGGTGTTGGCTGGGATGGAGAGTATGGTAGGCAGGGGGGAACCTTACCCAACACTGATTCACTTGTGGGTCTGGCTGGGAGCAGTCCTAGGCAGAGCTGTTCCCAGATTGTTCTCTGCAGTGTGGATTGCCAGGGCTGATCCTTGGTTTACTCCCTGGCCCTCTTTTACTTAGGGATGCAGAAGCACCCTCACAGGGACTGTGTGCCACCTCAGAGGTCACTAAATAGCATGATCCAGAAGCAAAGGGAACTTTGTAAACAATAATAATCTTCCCAACATCCAAAGATAAGAACTCCTGACACTGAAGCACTGAGATTTTCTCAAGGCAGGACTTGGTTTACTTTTCCCTGTCTCTTAATAGTTTGTAACTAACTTAATTTATAAACAAGTATAAACCTAAGCAGCTTTTGTCCTCCACCAGGCTTGTCATTCCACAGCTTAATCTTAGACAGCATGGGTTGCTTATTCATGCTCTTCCATTTTTCCTTCTTGATATGCTTCTGTCTTTGAGCAGACAGGTAGAGTCTTCAGTCTTTCCTACTCACAAAGACTTAATTCAACGAAGAAACTTTCTCTGAGTACAGTTCTTGTTACAGCACCCTGTTGTCACTGAACACAGGCGGTAGCAAAGGTGTTAAGCCATTTACTGTTTATTAACAGATCCCAAGAGAAGTGATTTTCCTGTTTGCATACAATGTGTGTATTGCCCTCTGACTTTCCTGTTGCATCAGAGCTGTCACTGAAATGTGGAGCAAACTATGTGTTGTAAGGTTCATGGTCCAGCCACATAATGACACAAATGACATTCCCATGAAGGCTCATCCCCTTCAGAATGGAAAACTGAAAACAGCAATCTGTTTTAAATCTCTAAAAACATAAGCATTACAGACCTAATGAGAGAGCTTAAAATCTAATTTTCAGCACCACAAGCAGTGTTTCCTACCTAACCTATATAAGCAGTTCAAATGGAGCTGGGACTTGATTAAAGCTTATTCAACAAAGGAATATTTACAAAGGTATCTTTATTTAGCCTACACTACTTAGGAACACTTTCATTTGGTAAAACTACTTTTTGATTTGGACAGAAGTGTAGCATTAAGGTAATTAAAAGCACCACCCATTCCAGCTGGCTTTACAAATTTGGCACATCCAGCACATGTGATAAACTGAGTGATTTCCAAGTGTGACCCAGCACTTACAACACATTCCAAACTGGCCCTCAGTGAGGAGGGCTCTAAATATTTTTTCTGCTTTTGTGAGACTCTGCAGATTGATTATTCCACTAATAAAACTAATGTTCTACCAGCCAGTGATATTAAAAAAGAACCGTTAGATCAAATGAATATTCTTCCTACTGACCTAACAAGATGACTCTGTCATGCATGATTCCAGGTAAGTACCAGCATTACCTCTTTGCTGGTATCTGACTATACTCTAAATTTCTGATTTATTAAGAGCAGGGAATGAAAAGTATTCTCATGGGATCCATACATTACCTGACTGGGCTGGATTTCTGGGTAATCTTGAAGCCCAGCTGAGAAACAAGGAAAACTGCAAATCCTTGTGGGAGTCCCCCCAAAGCTGCCACAGGTGTCTGCAGATGTACCAGCTCTGTGAAATGTGGGGGACAGACAGAAGCCAGGGCAGACACCAATTAGAAAGAATAAGTCAGAAAGGTAGAAATAGTCAGATTTTCCATTTTCTGCAGTGCCTTGTCTGGTGCAGGACACAGCTGCTCCATGTGCTCTCTTGTCGAGGAAAGCCCTTCTCAGCCACTTCATGAGAATCCTTATGGAGGCTTTCCTGGAAGCTCAGCTGGCCTGCATTTCTAAGGGAGGGTTACTTTTCATGTCAGATGAGCATGAATATTATTTTCATTTTTTTCTTGAAGCTATGAACTCCTGCTTTTTTGACCCACACAGCTGTCTCAGTCCTGAGTCTGGGATTGACCTGCCTTGCTCTTCCTAGGCCAGTCAGATTTATTCCTGTAGGTTTGCTTCTATCTTATGCATGGGAGGGTAGACTGGTGACTGTAGCATTTGCCTGGGAATGGGAACTCCTTTTCAGTAGCTGAAACAACTCACTGGAGGCAAAAATGTCATTAACTGTACACCAGGCTTGCCAACAGCTGTTTCATTGCTTTCTGCATGGTCAAACCAAGGGCCATGGGACACTGCTCTGTACCTGAGGCTGAGAGCACATTTATGGATCACTTGGAGCAGCTGCTCAGCCAGAAAAAGTTCTTTCCTACCACACAATAAAGACATATTTTTAGCAGCAACAAAAATAGATTTCAATGAATGTTTTAAAAACAGATAGAATTTCACATTTGTCTATGATACTTAACAGGGATAAAAAGTACTGGACTTGCACACCTTTTAATGTGGGGACTCTAAATACTCTGACAATGTCTGGAAATGGATGGTTGCACAAAAAAATACAAAATAAACATCACGCAGAAATACAATTCATCAAGGGAACCTTTTTTGACATGGGAACTTTCCACACCATAACAGCATTGCAAACCAGTCTGTGCATGGAGACCATTCATCCTAGAGGTACATTCATAGAATCATAGAACAGTTTGAGTTGGAGGGGACATTTAAAGGTCATCTAATGCATCCCCTACCAAACCAGATGTACATGTAAAGAGACTTGTGGCTTCTGGAATTGAACATGTTTGTGGATAGATCATTGATCCCTCTGCTTCTTTTTGAGGCATCAGAGGCCAGGCACATTCAGATCATGCTGCAAAGTCCATCTCCCTTTTGCTGGGTGCTGAGGGAGGATCCAGACATAAAGGCTGCAGTATGAGAGACCAGCACTCCCTATCTCTTTTCATCTGAAGGGCCTGTGTTAGTCAGAGATGGTGGCAGTGTGGAAAGGAGGTCAGCTATCAGACCCCCAAGCTGAAAACCAAAGGAACTATTTCAAAGTTGGGAGTAGTATGGAAGACTGAAGACTGAAATCATACTATTTGAGGGTAGACTCTGCCAGTGTCTCAAAAAGTTTTCTTTGATTCTTGGGTAACCTCTTTGAAAACCACATAGGAAGGCATTTCCTTATGAGTGAGACATTCCTGCAGTGATAAAAGGAGATGCAGCTGCTGTTTTAAGAGCAGTGTGTTTGGGATCACAATTAGCTTGAGTTTAAACCGTGGCTGCAAAGAAGCAGGATGGGTTTGAAGACGGTGCAAGGCAGAGCAGATGTCCCAGGACTAACTATCATTGAAGTTGCACTGGAACTGGAGCAGTGTCAACACATCAGTATCAGACAGAAAGAGCCCTGCCAAGAGACCCGTGAGCCTATAGTCGTGTGGGAGGATACACAGGGTCACTCTGTTCAGCCAAAGATTCCCACATCACATTTTGCCTGGCTGTCTCATGGAGGAATTAGGAAAATGAGGATGATGAGGGGGATGTGGCATTTGCAGTCAGCACAGCTGTTAGGCAGAGGGGCAGGGAAACTTGTCCCTCAGGATACCTCTCAAGCATGGGGGCTGCAGGCTGAAGAAACATCCCCTGTCCCTTTGACAAAGAATTACCTGCCTGCAACAAAACCCATAGAGACTTTTCATAAAATGCAGAGCTTTTACTAGCATGTGACAGCATCCAGAGCACATCTGTGAGGTGAGGTGCAACATAGACAGGAACTGGTGAGAACCTGAGCCCTCCTTCTGCCTTGAGCCACGTGAGAAAGGTGTCTGACTTAGTGCTGAACTGTTGATCTGGTATTGAGGGCAGTGTGAGAAACCACCTTGAGTGCAAGACTAACTTAAATTCTTTTTTCAAGACTTTTTATGGGCTCTGTTAACTTCTAAAACAGCCAAAACACAAACCTGGGCAAATCAACTCCCTTAAATTTATTTTCCCACTAAATAAAGACTTCCTCTTTACTGGCTCTGCTTGACTGCTGTATAACATTGCACAAAACACTGCTCCAACCTTTGTGGCATTTCTCAATGGGACGAACTTGCTGCTTACATAGCCCTCCCTCCCTCGTCTGGTCCTCCTCGCGGCCTGATGAAATGTACTGGCAGGTGTGAAAGATTTCCACTCTTACCTGAAAGGGTCACTTACAAAGACTGAGATTTTGTATCACAAACCAAGTGTGATTCCTAGGCTGTATTGCCACACACTATTATGAATCAGGCAAAGCTTTCAAGATTTCCTCACACAGGTAACAAATATGCCAAACAGCTGGTGGAAACGCAGGTTCACAGTGCTGCTGGGTAGGTTTTGTTCTGGTCAAAACATTTTTACAGGGCTGGTAAAAACAGAGGCAACCACAGGTAAACGTTGCATGGAAATGTATCTCCCCCAACAGACAAAGGAGACCTTCCTGAAGGTCTCCTTTCACAGAACCTCTCTGTGACTTCCTTGTCTTGCAAGTCGGACACATCTACTTTACATCTGTGCACACACACACACACAGATGTGCACATGCAGAGATATATTTATACAGACACGTTTATACACACACAGGTGACTATATATACACACATGAATGCCTGTGTATATATGACTGAACTGCACTTGTGTCTCTGCATATATAATTTATTATGTTCTGCTGTATTTTTGACATTCATTATGACATCTATAATTTGTGGTCTGAGAAGGCTGAGCCATGAAATGTGGTGAGCCAAACTGGTTTGCATGTCTTCACTAAAAAATAGAGGGTTGGTTTCAAAGACAATTTCCCTCCAGAAAATGTAATTTTTAAAATCAGAAAAAAACCCAGCTACTCTTTTTCAATTTCTGAGTTTTCACATCCTTTGCACACTCTCTTCATCTTTCTTGTTTTACAAGCACTGGCCAAAGGCAGAAAAAGAAGCAAAGCTAAGAAGTAGACATAGGGTTGGGTCTTGGCTGTTCCAGCTCTTCAGTCCCTTCTTTTATAATACTAAATGAAAAGAGGCGATATTTTAGGGCTTACAGAGAGCTGGCCTGTCTGTTTGTTTTCTTACCATCAGAATGATATCATGTTTTCCTAAATAAAAATAATTCATGAAAAATCTCAAACAAAAGAAAAAGTGTCTCCGTTTTTTTCCATGAAATGTGTTTTTACTGAGCAGCATTGCTGTGAACACTCCCTGCTCTGGCTACTAGGGAAGATGTCACAAGAGGCCCTTGGATGACTGGCATGAACACTGAGCTTGGGACAAGTAGCACAGCTCCTGGTGTCCAGCACTCACAGAGGGACTTGCAGCCAAAGAAAGAGGTGATTGTGCCTTTCCCCATCATCTGCTCAGGTCTTCATGCCCTATGTGAGCATCTTCCAAAGGACAAAAAAGAAGAACTGATGAGCACAGATCAGGTCCAAGCCCCAACATTTGGGGGGCTCTGTAGATCCTGGAGGATGGGAGGGCAAAGGTTTATCATCTGTACATGCTGAAAAGCAGTGAGGTTTGTGGTCATTCTGAGCTGAGTTCCACATTCTTTGGGGTCCTCCGGAGAATGGCCTGACTCCTTCTCAAAGATGATCTCTGCCCCAACAGGTGATGCTTCCATCACCAGAAAGCGCTCTTCATGATCAAGGGAAGTGAAGAATTACTGAGAAATTGCATGATCCTTTAGCTGTCTGAACACCAGCCCTTTGGCCAAGGTGACTACACCTGCCTGGTGGTTTAGGAGGTCAGTGAAGGAGCAGGTGACAGGTCAGCAGGTGCCGAGAGAGATGTGTGTCCAACTCCCACACCACCAATAGCATTTTAGCACTGGTCCTTTTCATCTCAGAACAACTCAGCCATCACTGAGGTAGGAAAACCTACACTGACAAAACTGGGATGAAACAAAATGCCCTGTGACATCAGGCATATTAGAATATAAATAAACCTTTAAGAGGGAAAAAAAACCCCAACTATCCAAGAAAATAAATGTTTGCAATGTATGAGTTCCTTCATCAAAAAGAGAATTTTCATTTTTTTCACACTAATCCTTGTGTATTTGAAAGCAGAGGTAGATAAGCTTATCTCACCTAAGACCCCTTCATCTAGATACTAAACATTGCCTTTGTAGCTTAATATTTGTGTATCAGCAAGATATTAAACATCAAGGCACTACAGTGTTAGGCATAATAAAATAGTCATTTATCCGCCAAAACCACAAACCCTAGATTAATAACTTGAGAAGGAAAGCCAGATTGCTTGGATAATATGTGGGAGAACAGAAAATACATGGAACAGTAAGTGCACCAAGACTTTACATTGTCTTTCAACTAAATTTGTTCTCCCAAATAAAGTTTTTGAATGATAAAAACATTTTATTGATTAAAATTGATTTATATAGTCCTTTATTTTGTTTTGCTTAGATACAAAAGTTTGATTCTCTTTGAAAGGAAAAGTTCTGTAGGAGAAGAGTAATGTTCATATTCTCTCATTTTAATGCCAGATTCATCTTCTGTTCCTTTTTTCACATCTAGGAAATTAAAGTACAGGAATCAAAGAGAAAATGACATTCATAGAAAAGGATAGCCTTGCATTCCTGGTCAAAAGAAGGAGACGTACTAATTAATGAATGAGACATTTTACCACCCCCTGAATCTCTAAGAAGAATAAAAAATATACCCCAAATCAGAATTGAGATATCGAGTAATCAGCTACCTCTGTTCAGACACAAGGGCAGATGAAAGCAAGACGTCAGAATCCTTTCAAGTGAGGAAAAACACAACTCCTTTCCCTAGGGGGAAAAAATCAAATTGTAATGTTTTTGTTTTTAATTTGGCTCCTTCGATGAGCAAATTTATTTACGCATAGATTATCACCGTTCCTACAGACATTTCAGCCCACGCTGTTTGGAGCCCACACTGCTCGTACGGGGGCTCAGCTCGCGGTTACTTTGCCATGGGACCTCTGCCAGACACTGAAGCTCAGCGTGGATAGAGCTTCCTCCTTCTGTCCCACCAGGACACCATCAGAGCACACACCCTTCCTTGTGCCATCCACATCACTGTGGCTCCTTGGGCAAAGATGTGTGTTCCTGACTCTCACAGGCACCAACAAACACTTCGAAATGTGCCTGCACAGATGGGCTGGATCCTGAGACCACTGGGATCCCTGGGAGCCAGCAGACTCCAGGATGACAGGTGGTTTTGTGTGGCTCACAGAAGCAATGACCCACCATGACCACTGGAAATACAATACCTGGTGCAGATACCTGTCAGAGGTGGACTTAGAAGCTGATCTATTACGGGTTCTGGAGAGGTGTGGGTTCCTTCTCCCTTTCCATATCCTACAGGACCTATCAAGACAACACTTCCTATCTAAAGCTGTGTGATTTTGGAACGCTGAAGGGAATCTGAGACTTTTGTTCCTGAGGACCATGTCATGACAAACTCTATAATAGAAAAGTAATGACTTTGGAACAGGCTTATTGGAAAAAAAAATTAAATAAAATCTGGGCCCTTATCCAGGTAGAGATCTTAGCCTGGCATTCCATCTACATTCTTTCTGTTATTAAAATAATTTAGGAAACCAGGAAGCCTGTTCTGCATTCAATCATGTTAGCCCACGCCGTGTCAATTTGAATTCTGCCTGTGGTGATAACAGTCGAAAATCTGATGGGCCAGATACTGAACTGACAAAAATCGGCATTGCTCCATTACAATCAGTGGGGTTTTGCCAATTTACCCTTGTTAAAGATCTGGACCTCTGCTTCTAGGCAGGCATTTTTCCAGACAGCAAAACAGTCTCCTACCTCTTTGGCAAAGGAAAAAATAAAAGGAACAACTCAGCGATACTTTGGGGAGTGACATGACCATGATAGCACAACTTGAAAATTAAGCCCTTGGCTTGTTTTCAATATACTTGAAGTTAACTAGAACCATGTTCATGTTCTTCAACAGGTAATATCTGGTGCCATTTTTCAGTGTAGATGCCACCAGATTCCAAGGTGAAGATAATTATTTTTCTACTTTGGTTCATTAAGATGTCTTTAAAAACTCCACTGATGAACAAAACAATATTTGCATGTGTAAGCAGACACATATAAATATTTTATCTTCCATCCAGCTGCTTCCTCAAGTCTAAAAATATTTCTGAAGTTCATCTTTGCTGTAGAAAGTCCATAAGACTGTGGAAATTATGTTTTTGATATTTGACCATTAGCCAGTCATCAATCAGGGCAGCTTAGCCTGATCCTGTGCATCACCCTGCCATAGTTCACATGTTGAGAGAACAGGGATAGGCAGACCCTACCCATGTTATCCTTCTATGCCTGAGAAATGTTGATCCTGACCTTCTTCAAAGTGACTCCACAACTCTGCAACATGGTCCTACAATAGTCACTACTCAGAGAACTAGCTAAAAATGTTAGAGGGCTGCAGTATGGGTCACACTGCTTTGACCAAGAGGCAAAACCTGAAAAGCCTTTGTGGTTACATCTCCCCTCATCCTGTTGCCATCTGCCATTGCAGAAAATAAAGGGGAAATGAGCAGGGGAAAAGGGACTTTGAACTTCAGAGAGTTATTTTCATCTGAAACATGACAGGTACTTTTTACTTGGGAAAAGGGAAAGAAAAATACATTTCCTACAAGACCAGTTTTATCAAAAGATTTGAGCTGGTATAGCTGCTATACAGGAGCAGGGACTCAACAGTGATCACAGTTGTCTAAACACAGCTTTGAAACTATCCTGAAGGTTTTGAATTCTATTAGTAAAGAAAAGGGCAAAAGATTCATCTGTGGCTCTAAAGGCAAATGACAGAGAAGATCTTACTTTTATCAGCTAAACACCCTTCCCCAAGGGCTTCATGCAGAGCAGTCTCTGCTGTCCCATGAGTCATACTCTGGAAATTGTAGAGACCCCACTCTTGAGAGCCATCCAAACCCGGGACAGGGGAAATGCTCACAGTTCAGCTGTATGGACAGACACCAGAACATGCTAAAGCCTGTGCCTTCACCCTGTGGCACAGGTCTGGCAACAGAAGCCTGTCTGTTTGCAGGTGTGTCTGTGCACTTACACATCAACTTTGCAAGTGACAGTCCTGGCCAACACCTGTGGGTGCTGCCACAGCCAACAAAAGCACTGAGTGTGCTCCAAAAGGGGTATTTGAATTGTTGTCTCAAATCATCTCCTTAGCAAGCAGGACAACATTGCTTAAGGCGAGCCAAATCTGCTGAGCTTTTGAACATCATGTACTCACCAAGAATAAGATGTGGATAGGAAATCCTCCAACAGTTTCCCAGAAAGGCTAAATTTGAGCCAGTCACAACAGAACTCATACAGAGATATGGATGAGTAGAGAAAAGGCATTGTAGATTGAATAATAGCACTCAGTTTCTTTAATTGGCCATTATTTCCATGTCCTCAGAAAACCAGCATGGCTTCAGCAATGCAAAGGCTTCAGGTCTGCCTGCCGGAGAACTTCCCTTGGCAAGGATCACCTCCAGTGACAGCTCCCATACCAAGCCCTCTGCAGAGAGCAGGGCAGTGAGGCAGCAAGACCAGCCATCAACCCCAGCTACTGGCATAAACCCTGCTCTGAGTCAACAGCTGATAGAGATGTAAGCAGCAAACCAGCTGATCAATTTATTCAAGTAAGCTGGACAATGTCCAGCAAACCTTGCTTTTCATGGAGCAGAACGGAGCTTCACGTCTGTCTTTTTCTAACCCCTCCTATCTTTAGCTTCTGCTGTGAACTCTGATGATTCAGAGCTGAACTGAGACAACAATCTGTAGTGAGATAGTCTTCATGCTTCAGAAGAGACCATAAATCCTTCAGTTTCTTTCTTTGAGGGACTTTCTGTTTTGTTTTGTTTTCAAAGCAGATAGAATCCCATTCATGGTATTTAAATGCATCCATCACAATGAACTCTGAGATGCAGGAAATAACATTTTCTTGTACTTAAGCATTTCAGGAGACTGCAATGATCATATTAAAATTTTAATCACAAATTCCTTGCGTTTAAATCACAAAGGATTCACTGTGCTAGAGAATTTCTCAATATGAAAATCTTTTATAGATTTGTGGCAGATAGCAATTTTCTGTCTGGGAAATGTAGATCAGTTATTAATAAGCCAAATTACTAACATCAAAATTGGTATCTATATGCAGGAAAGAGACAAAAATCTTTCATGGGCTTATAAAGTTCTACGTGTACGAGCCTGAACAATTTTAATCCCTGTTTCCTGAGCTGAGAGATATCAAACTGCATCTCATTCTACAGCAATGCATCCACCTGATCTGTGCATGGTGTTGTAGGACTTTGGAAATGATTATCTGAAAAATAATAGCTGAAAAACTGTTCTGAAAGACATAAACATTTCAGACTTTCTAACTAGACACTAGTTTTTGGTTCAGATGAATGTAGTTCTTGTACAGACTTAAAACAAGGCAAGAAGACAGTGAGGTCCAAAGCAAGCACCAAAGCAATGCCTATATCATCCTCTAGACCCATGCGGGCTTCTCAACAATAGCACAGACCAGAGCTCAAGACCTGCTTTAGCAATCCTCCCTGGACCTGAGCCTACGTTCTGAATTTCAGAGCTGTCCATGAATATATAATTGCACAGAACAGAAACATTGGGTTTTAGCAGCTTCCATAAGTTAAGATCCTAGCTGAGCTCAAGCACATTGCTAGTAGTACTTGAAATTTAATTATTTTGCTTTTTTTTTTTTTTTTTGAGTGTATTAAAAAATCCATTACCATTGTCAAAGGGTGCAAAAGGTGGTGAGTAATACATAGTGGATTCTGGGGATGAATTTGCAATGTAGCCAGAAACTGAGTATTTAGATTTTAAATCCCAGCTCATTATTGGAATTAATTCTGAATGCTTGCAACTCTTTGCTAATGCCTTCATAGAAAACGACATAGTTTGCATCACTATGAGATTACCCAATTCCTTCACTTGCACAATTGTTCCAATAATCAAGAGTGGACTTAGTCTTTGCAGGTGCACGAGCATCTCCAAATATCGTAAATATTTCAACAACTGAAATGGACCTTATTGTATGAGTAGCAATTTACAGGCTACTGGTTCTTCTGCTCGCTGATTTTTTCAGCAGAGCTTAAGAGATTTGGATGGAATTGCCACAAAGATTTAAATTTAAATGTAGGGCAGAGGCAGATAAACTGATTAATTAACTGATCAATTCCATAAGGAGCTTAAAGCATATCTTGTAATTTACAAAGGAAGGCGTGGGATGCTGTGCTGTCTTCATGAGGGTATCTCCCCGTGTTGGAGTGTGTCCCATGAATAAAGCAGTTTCATTTCTCTTCTAGCACTGACACAGCTTCAGAGGCACACGGGTGGAGAATTTGCCTCCTGCAGCACCATGTGTCCTCCATGCTTAAGTTTGCCTTAAACCAGATGGAAAGACAAAGATTTGTTGTTTGAGGCTCGCAAAGGGCAGCTTCAAACCACAGCTCCTTCCAGTTGTCAGCGATCTGGAGCATGAACTCCAGCCAGGATATGTTCAGTACAGCTGTCTCCCTTGCACACAAGCTGTGGTGTGTATTTGCAAGTCAGACAGGACCACTTTCAGACCATCTCCTCTAGGTGCCTGCCTGCGTTGCCACGACAACCAGTTAGACACTGATGGGCAATTCGGGCTCCCCACGCTCCGTGGCTGCCAGACTCTATTCCTTATATAGGCAATGGAAAGAAGTAGGCATCTAAGTTGGGCACCCAAAATCAACAGGCTGGCTACACCCCACACACACCCACCCCCAACCAGCTGCTATATTCCTGGCTGCTCCCTGCAAGCAAGAGGGACCCACTACACCCTCGCCACTCCTGAACTCACTTCCTCGTTTGACTTCCTCTTCCCGTGTGTCAATCAGAAGTGACAATGAGACATCTGGGAAATGCTCCAAATCTCTCCATTTTTAAAGTGAAGTGCTCAGTGGCACTTAAACAGACAGAGCTTTCTGCTCATCACAGTATTAGAAACATTCGGATTTCTCTGCAGTTGGGTAGAGAATGGTAAATTCTACATTTGCACCCAAAAGGTTCTTACATGCATTTCCAGGCCTTTCATCTTGCAAGTGCATAAGACACAAAATCAGACAGATGTCCTTATAGCTTCAGAATAAAAAAGAAAAATTTTTAAAACTAACAAACAAAAAATGCCAACCCAAAAAAACCCAAACCTGCTGTAAGTATAAGATCTTGAGACAGTTTCTAGTCCTGGAAGCAAAGAAAAACATTCTCTGCAACTGTTCATGCAAATTCCAGGCCAGTTCCCATTTTTTGGAAAGATATCAAGCCTCTTCCCATCTTCAGTACCTCTTCTATTTTTACTGGTTCTTCTCTTGCACATATATTACACAGTGTCACTAATACTTGTCCTGAGGTGTTTTCTCTGTCATCCCCTCTGCAGGTCAAATCTATGTCTCACATTGGTAATCTGTGACTTTTTGTTTGCTGGGCTTGGAGGTTTCTGTCTTGTTCTTGTTGGTTGCTCTTGCATAGGCACTTTTACGAGCTGTTTATTTTTTTTAACTGGCACACTGCTGTGTATTTATGATAGGGATGGCCAAAGAAATGACCTAGCAAAGAACTGGACCATACACTTGGAGCAGAAGGGGGTGTGATTCATGGCTTGCCTTAATTCCTGAGGAATTCATTCCAGATGTTCAGATAATAAGCTGAAGCTTGTTTCAATGACCAGGAATTACATTATTCCAGCAGAGTGAAATCTGTGACAAGGATGACCACTCAGGAACTTCAGCAATTCAAACAACCTTCAAGAACATCCAGAAAGGGCAAGCTTAGACACTTCATTACCACTGACTTCTGCTGGAATTCAATCCTCTCTCTTCACTTGATCTAGCTAAAAGCTTGGAACCTCGGCTGAGCTCTTTCAACTGCCCATAGAGAGAGACAGATTTCTTTAGGGAACAAAGGGAGCAGATGCCTCTTCCTCTCCCCACTAACTACAAAGAGTTGGTTTGCTCCAGATGCCTGGTTGTTAGGCAGCTAAAGAGAGGAACAATAAATCTCATGCTTGGAATCCGTGGGGTACTCTGTAAGAGTCAATGATCTCAGTACTTTTTTGGGCCTCAGCAGGAGATTTTCAGTTTGATTTGATGATCCATGCAAAGACATGGTGGAGCATGTGAAGAGGAAGTCCAAAGTGCTCTGCACAGCCTGGGCTGCTGCAGAGGCTCTGCTCTGTAAGGGGCTAGAGGCCTCATTCCCAGACCATCTCAACTGCCACAGGCCATCCAAGGCATGGTGAAAGCATGGATTACTGAACCAAGTTTATTACCAAGGGTAGGATCTGGACTCTGGAGCCACCTGAAGCCCATAGGGAGTGTTTTTCATAGAATCATGGAACAGTTCAAGTTGCAAACAACCTTTAAAGGCGCTCTAGTCCAACTCCCCCTGCAATGAGCAGAAATATCTTCAACTAGATCAGGTTCCTTAGAAGCCCAACCTGGAATGTTTCCAGGGATGAAGCATCTACCACCTCTCCAGGCAACTTGTTCCTGTGTTTCTGCAGTTATCTACTGATGGTACTTCCAGTAGGCAGGAATTTAAGAGCATTCTTTAGCTACAGGAATATAGTCCGTCTGCTCACCAATCCTTCTGTCTGTCCAAAGTCACCTTCAGCCAGCTGTGGCTAAGCCCTTCCAAGACACAAGGTTGTCAGAGTGACACTAAATGCACTGCTGTCAATCCCCTGCTGCTAGCACCTGGAGTAACATTAACGTTGCCACTCACATTCTGAATATTTAAAAAAGGTAAGAAAATTAATGGTTGTGGGAATCTACCAACAAAGGGCCTAGCGGTAGAGGTATAATTTCCCATCATTGCAGCATTCCCCTTATCCTAGGATACCGAACTACTCTGACTGCTTTAAACTGTACGACCTGAACCAATAATTTCAAGTTATATTTTCAAGGTCATTTGTTGAACATCTGTGAGATGTTTTTTAATATTGGCTATGTTCAAGAATTGCAGAATAAATGGAAGGATAATTTGGAAACCGAAAAGAGAAATGTTTCAATTTTTTTTTGTGAATGTGTCAGTCACACTCACCCACTTTCTCAGGATGCAGGGTTCACTTTGGCACACCTGGACTGAAATCAGTGGCATCCACGGTTGGGTCAATATGCTCTGAAAAGAGCAGAGGCTGCCAACTCAGGCTCTTTGATGTTACTGTTTGGTCATTGTCTTGCTGAAATGTCAGCCCCTTTGATATTTGAAGCAGATATGCAAATAAATTAAAGGAAGAGCTTATTTGTGCTGAGTGCATGAAAATGGCACTTGTGCATTGAAATGGATGTGGAATCTGCATTTACACGAGCATTTTATCTGCAACAGACAGGGTTCCATAACTAGATGCCTGCCATGAAACAGGAACAAGCAGCTAAGGTAAAAGGTGTATTTATCTATTCTAACGTGTAATTCCAAAATATAACCTTTCCCTTCAGTTATTATTTATCTAATTGCACAGCCAAATTTAGTTGGTACATTTGAAAGCATAATTAATTGCAGTGCACTTGGTAATGTTCCATTCTGCACCACCTGTAAGTCAAACTGCTGTAATACAGAATTGATTTTTGGAAGGGTTTTCATCACACTGTGTGCACTGAAAATAATTAGTGATCCAGGAGGGCAGTTACTATTATCCTCCTAATTGGATATGCTGGCAGTTCTTATGCCCTTGTGGTCAGATGTTAGCCTCATTTGCACAGTTCCAACTAGTGGGATTACCTCACTTGGGTGGTCATGTGTGTATTGAAGAACATAATTCACACTTTTCAGATTTGCAGCTGTTGAACTGGTTTGTGTGAGCCATGACGTTGCTCTGAAAGGATCAGAATCCACATTGTCTTAGTACAGAACTGAGAGACAACCTATGGCTTTGGCTTATGGGTGGTTCTCACAAGCCTTTGCAGTCAAGCCTTCAAAAAATTCTGGTCTAGAGATGCTTTCTCCACTGATTTTTACCACTTGTTAATGTTTGGAAGAAAGTGTTTACAGAATGAGACATGTGTGACAGTTTCACAATACTTTGGTTTTGGCAGCAGAATCAGCTTAAGAAATTCTCTCCTTTCTCCTGCCTTTGCCATGCAGGTCACTGACCTCTCCGTTGTGCCAACACAACTATTTGTAAAACAGTGTGATGCCCTGGATAAATTACATAATTCAGGTTAAACTGCCTTCTTTTCTTTTTCTCTGCTTTTAGCTTTTAGGGATGAAAATGGCAAAAGGGGAGGAAAGCTTCAGTGAAAGAAGGAGTGGCTGTGGAGGGAACTGTCTACAGAGATTACCACTAAAACCCTCAGTATTCTGAAGCTACTATTCTGAATCTCTCTTGTTGGTGTTTGGGGTTTTGTGATGGTTTTGGGTTTTTTTCTAAAGCATGCTAAGTAGTAAGAGGAAGCTGGCAAAAACTAAAACCATGAGACTCATGTCTTTTTATCTGCCTCAAGTGCAGATTAGTTGTTGGAAAACTAAAATGCCGTCTGTGAAAAATTTTCAGATATGTTTGGGGGTTTTCTTAATTCATGGAATATGTTCAGGCAGCAGCTTTCCCATCCCATGTTTAGAGAACTGCTCCTATGGCAGCTCAAACACTGAGCACATCGATGTGCAGAGCAAGCCCCCAGTGCACACCACATGGATGAAGCCCCTGAGAGAAGAAGCAGGACTGAAAAGGAGGAGGAGGTCAAGGCAGGGACTAGGACAAAGAGGAAGAATACCAAACAAGCTTCAGCTCAAAAGAGAAGGACCACTGGGCTCCTGAGACCCGTGAGGGAATGAAGCTCCTCAAAATTAGAGGTCCTGGGAAGAAGTACAGCCATGGTTGGGATGGTCAGGACGGTAGGCAGATGATTCTGAAGCTGAGGAGATCCAGGAGCTCCTTGTGCTATGTTACTTCTAGAAGACTGATAAACCTGAGATTTTTCACTTCTTTTGAGAATTTATTTCTTTTGAATGAACAGGATTATGCTGGTTACCTGAAACAGCCAAGAGGCAAGATAACCAGGAGGGGGAAAGAAGAGAAATAAGAAGAATACAGAAGAGATATGTGGCTGAGGAAGTTAACATAGTTTCAATTTGCTAGAAAATAGCTTTCAGTGTGCACAGCTTAAGAAAAATGGGAAACAAGATCAGCACCTCTTATACAATAGTAATACTTATTTTCAAGTACCCACACCAAGAGTTTCTTTACATTATTTTTCACTTGAACAAAACTTGACAAGTCCAAGAAAACATATCTGAGAAGATTTTCCTCAAAGCCTATCAGATCTTACAGGGAAAGTGTACATAAATCCCAAAAAGAAAGCAATGATGATGGCACAAAGTAATGAGAAAGAAGCTTCAACAACTCAAAACAAGAATATTCTGGCATTTGGTTTTTCAACAGCAGTTAAAAAATTTGTCAGAAGTTGAGAGGGTACATTTTTCTCATGTTTTTGTATTTTCTTTCACAAGGGAAATGAAATATCTTTTCCAAACTGATTCTAATAGTGATGATTTTAATGTCATTTACAAGCTGAGCTCTCTGTGCATGAGCTATTTTCATCACAGTAATAAGAACATAATGAAAACCCAGATAGATATTCATGTGAGCTAGTTCTAGCAAAGTACATAAGCCGTAGTGGTGGTTGATGTAGTGGAAGCAGTCATGTTTAGTGTCTCAGCACTAAAATCCATTCAGGAATCTTAAAAATTTTATTAATTAATCCTAAGTATAGAAGGTACTTTAAATTCCAGATTATTTGTATGATAGAGACAATAAATTCTTAAAATGTAATAATCCATTTTAGAGAACAGTCTCTTTGACACAGATTTGACTCGTTTTGAAATGCAATAAAATAGAATAAACTAAAATAGATTAAAATAAAACATTTTAATAAAAATACTAGCTGGATTGTTAAGGACAGATGGCTCAGAAATCAAGGAAATAATCATCTTTTCCCAGTAACTACTTCAGACAGAATCGTGGTTATCAAGAACAAGTGTGAGGTGAGCCATTTGCATACTATCTAACTAAGCACAACTATCTAACTGAAGTAAAATCACTAAAAGAGCATGGATTTTTATTATTTACTTACTTTTTTAAAAGGGATATTTGGAAAATAGCATGTTTTCTGTAACATCCCAGCAAATATTTTCCATAAGCAAATGTCAGTGTGCTCTCTGTGGGTAAGGATGTAAGAATTCAGCAGGGGCAAATTGCAGAGAGTGACTGGTTTTCAGAGAAATACAATGGTTTTCCCTCTCCCTCTGGTCTGGATGATAACAATTCCAGAGTTCTTCGGGGGCAGGGCTGAAACCAATTTCTTAGAGCCAGCACCAGGGCTTGCAGACTTTACCAACTGCCAAGCTCTCACCTGCAGTTTGGCAGGCATCACACAAATACGTGCACCACAATGACACGTTTGCTTGTAAAATATTCTCCAATAAAATATTACTTGAAATAGTGTTTCTGGAAAGCAGATGAAAGGTGTCCTGAAAGCCAAAGCAAGTTTGCGAGTCTTTGTCCGTAAGTATTTTCTTTGGTATACATCCAGCTCTGCTGGGAGAGACCAATTTCACTTTAATGCTAGCACCCTAAAAGTTAAGTAGCTAGTTTCAGCATGTAATTGAAGACAACTTTCTTCAGATGATAGAGAGAAATAAACACTGCAAGAGGGTAGTTCGTTCTGTCTCTGTTAGACACCATTTAGAGGATGGTGAACCACCCATCCCCTGGAGATACACATATCCCCTGATTGCAAAGGGAATGCAGATGGTTAGTTTGGAGAAGACACTGCTGAGTCAGATTACTGTTGTTAATGACTTAGCTTCTGATAACTGACGCACCTTGGACTGGACTTCCTGAAAGAGCAAAACTACTTTTAGTAGGGGCAGACTGTAACAAGGGGGGGCAAAAAACAAGAAGCATAGGCTGGGAGGTTCAAGTAGGAAGGTTTTAACAACTAGCCAGGACATGCAGGACATGGGACAGGTTATTGATTCAAGTTTTGGGGCCTCCATCTTGGTCAGACTTCAAGGCTTGACTGAAGAAAGCCACAACCAAGATAACAAAGCACCAGTGATGGTTAATCCTGCTTTAGGCACCCAGCTGGACTGGGTGAGATGAAGATGTCCCTCCCAACCAGCATTTCTGTGGGAGGCTGAAAGTGTCCCAGAAAAATTCTCCTCTTGAGAGTGCTCTGTGTGCTCCCTTCCTGTTCTTTCCTTCTTCTGTGCTCCACATACGTCAAGCAGCAGCTCCCAGAGGTCATACAGGAAGGATTATTTCCTCGGTATGCCTTCCTCTTCCTCATACTCTTTCTTCTGACCTCAGCAGAGCTACACACATTTGCCTACAGAAAGAATGTGACCTTTTGACAATGGAGTCATCCAGCAATTTGTTCTAGTTTGAAGCTATTTCCCCCAGTTCCCTCTTGGGCTTTTCCTCGGCCTCTTTGCCACCAATAGAAAGATCTGCTATGCATGGAATGTGAAGTTTTGGTTACCACTCACTGTACTGTAGTGCCCTGTTCAACAACATGTACCAAAAACTTGGTTTCAGCCAGGAGCTTTTCTCTTCAACAGAACTTCCCAAATGTTTTTTGCGGGTTTTTAAAGCAGAAATGGTAGAGAAAGGTATTATTAAAAATTACACACTGCATCATGGAAAAGCAAAAAAGCTGGGCTGAAGAAGTAGTGATGGCACAGGTAAACATATTACCAGTTATGAAGTTCATAATTCAATTCATATTATAGATATGAGCTGTGTACCTTAATATGTACACATACATACATCTCCATTTATAGGGAGATACGTGTTTGCATGTGGATATATACGTTTATAAAAATTAAACACAAATATTTGTGCAGATGAATTGGTTTCTAAGCATATGCTTTGTGGCTACAGAGGAAAAAGGCAGGTACTGCATAATAATGCAACATGTAGTAAACCATTTGATTCTGACTGCCTCACCTGCTCTTTCTTACACAGCATTAGTACTAAAATTTAATGTGGTCAGCCTCACATCACTGGTATTTGATACAAATATAGAAAAAAAATAACTACTGGCAAAGATTTTATTTTTTCCATTTCAACGCCTCTCAGTACCACAGAAGTCAGGCAATACACAATATCCAGTAATCTACTATGCACAACCTGCAAATTGGCACTAGGATGGATCCTTAGAACTTACTCAGAGCTGAGATCAGACTTCAGTGAAAGATACAAATTCTTCACTTTATAGCCCATTTTCCTCCTATAAATTCACAAAATACAATGGGTATTCTTAAAATGAATTATAAGTCAATTTTAATCAGAAGGAACCTCTCACAAACAAGTAATGCCTTTAAGAATGGAAGATACTTTTCCAGGTGACAAATCCAGTGATTTTAAAACCATAATCTTATTATAGACATGTAAAGTTTTGATGGATATTCTGAGCTAACATTTTTACTGTCCATAAACTATTATTCCCTGCCAGACTGAGATAGCTAGCCTGAGGGGAAAAAATATTTCACTCTTAGAAAGTAAGGCACATTAAAAAAAATAGTGGGAAAATGCTATTTTTAAAGAGACTTTGAGCATTTTTCTAATAGGTTTTGTGTAAAATATGAAATATGTTGCAGTCACTGAGCACATGGTGTGTCAGAAAGCTTGGACTAGTGTTCTTTTGGGATGTCTTGCACAATTTTCTCTTAGTTTTTTTTATAATCCAGATCACCAATCCCAGAAAAGCAAGTTGAAAAAAAAAAAAAGAGAGGGGACTTACTGCTAAGTTTCCCCTTTTTTCTACAGTTAATGGTATAAGTGGTTATAATGGATTATTCAATTGAGTTATGTGGTTATTCAGTTGAGTTTCATTCACCAGAAAACCCAGAGCACACAGAATCACACAGTAAGCGGAGTTGGAAGTGGCCTTCACACCAGGTGCTGTTGATAACACCTTTTCTGGTTTTTAGCTGTAGGCCTTCCTTGCACCTGGCCTGGCACCAAGGACCTGCTCACTGTCAGAAATTGGCCTGGTCCAGCCCTACCAGGCAAAAAGTGCAGATATCAGACATCCAGCACTGAATGGGTTGGGATCCCTTCCTAGCCCTCGCTCACCGCCCTCTACACAAAACGTGGGCATTGCTGCATAGCTGCACCATTCTCGTTGTTCAGTGTCGTTCCCTGAAAGGCCACAGGGAGAAGATGACCTACAGCTCCAGTGCAGCCCTGTGACAGCAGTCACTGTCCCTCTGTAGCAGCCCTAGGTCTGTGGAAACCTCTCGTGCTCTTTCCCCTTAGACGAATATATTTACACTGTATGAGCAGAAACACCAACATCCCCATTTAGGTCTCCAATGCTTTGTTTCCTCACTATACTGCACCCTCCTAGGGCATTTTTATGAGAAAAAAAAACAGCACAGGGCTTCATCAGTCCTTGAAGATAGAAGGATGAAACACATACACATCTTCTAGGACCTAAACACTAAGGTTGCTCCCCCTCTCTGCTACCTGCAAAGATAGGGGATTGATGCCTGTGAGAGACCCAGCTGGGTTCTCATTAGGAACAGTGTCACTACTTTGCCTGGTGAAGACATACCCTGCAGTGAGCTTGCTGTGACACAAAAAATGACTCAGGACAGAGACAGACACAAAAACCACCCACCTTCAAAGTCAGCGCCCAATTAAGAAAACTCCAGAGTATTGTCGTCATCAGCTGCTTGTAATTAAGCTGCATTTCCAAAACATTGCCTTTCCCACCCACAGAATGGTTTGAAACACACAAATCATCACATGAAGAGCATGAAGGAAGAGTAGGGCATTGATGGTCAGTCCTCTCTTGAGAAACCCATGGTACAGAAAATGGAAACAAACACTCCAGAAATATCAGCTAGGGCTGGATTATGGTCCACAGGCATCCCAAAATCAAATAATTTGTTGACTATTGTTAATTGTGGGAGGGATTTTCCTATACAGAAGCATGATGTCAAAAGGAAACCCTTCCAAGGGAGAGGATCTTCCCTTATGTGAGGACTTGTGAGTTTCTATAGGCCAGTGACTTCAATGATGTTCATTGGTGAAAACAGTCGGAAGTCAGCAGTGCTCTAGGAAGCTTTCAGGAGACAGTTTGATCCCCTCAACAGTATTTTGGTACTTTAGCTGAACTTCAGTGTTCTGTGCACACTGTGACAAACACAACCCAGGGCTTGGCTTGACTAGAGGCACCAGCAAGAGACTGAAAGAAAGAATATGCAATCAGCTGGCTCGTCACTGATGTCACCTCTTTATGCATAATCTCCACCCACTTCCTCACTTTATCAGCATGAAACAATGTCCTATTATATTAGTTCAAAACAGGCAGTTCCTCCAAGAAAGACATCTCTCTCTTGAAGCACTGGGATCTGCAGTTCTGTCTACAAGCATAGGCAATTTGTCGAGTTCCCATCTTATCCCATTCCAATTTTCTTCAGTGCTTTTGGCAACAGATCAGCAAGAGAATCCAAAGAGGGGTATTTAAACCGCTCAGAACCTCTCTTTTTTCCTAATCTTCTGGATAATTAAATTCTGTGCACATATTCAGTATTAATATTGAAACAGGTATTTCCCCCTTCTTGTGCATTTTTTAAGCAGGTGTTCCAATATCCTGAAGAAAGCTGAACTGTAAGCCTCAAGTATGTGTATATTACAATATACTCAAAACAGATTAGAAACAAAACGTTTTCCACCTAGCAGCTTCTGCTTGTCGAAGAGGCAAAGGCAGTTGCATGAAAATCTTTTTACAGAACCTGCCATCATTTGCCACCCTAATGCCACAGTGCCCCAAGGCAAAGCATGTATTTTACCACTTGCAGTGAAATGTTTGGATCTCTGTCTTCCACCATACCTTGCGAACCAGGCAGGCTGTCAGTCTCTGTCAAAAGGTGCCTAGTGGAGGGTCACATTCCATTGCCAAAGGCTGCTGGGGGTCTTCTGCATCACAACACACAATGTGCTGTGCATGCCATGGCAGCATCAAAGCTCAGGACACAGGCTGTTGGCTTTGCTCACCCACTTTCAAGTGTCATTTGGCTGTTTTGCAGAAGTTTAGTCATTGTCCCAGATGGCTTTCAACTGGGTTTGGCTCCTAATTAATGTCTGTCATCTAGGAGATGAATTTGCTGGGTCAGAGTATGGCAACGGTGTTGCTCCTGTCTGCTCCAGAACAGACATCCCTGAGAGATCTCCCAAGCCCCTCAGACACTAGCAATTTTGCTGCCCTTCCTTGCATTAACTTAATCCAAGCTAGGTGTTGCTTGAGGATCCTGCCAGAGGTATGAACTGTGGGAACACCTTAGTCTTTGGACTTAATGAGTAAAACGACCAGAGATAACTGCTGAATAGAAAATACTGAGTTTAACCTTGGGTGACACAACAGTGTGTCCTCGGTTTCAAACAAAGAACTTAGATAACCTAAATAACCTATCCTTATGCGGTAAGTAATGCAGATTTGTTAGAGGTAAGAGCATACAACAAGGAGTAAAAAATCACTTTGCATCTTACATCACAGCCAGAAGAATGTGTGCACAAATTGCACCAAGATTCTTATACCTTGTTGTCCAGGTGACTCAGAGACATACCTTACAAAATAGAATAATTTTTCTCTCTTTCAATAGATCGTTATAGAGACAGGCCATACTTGACTTTCGTAGGAGGATTACCTTGGTTAGGGACTAACAAGGTTGGGGGTACTTTGAGGCAGCAGCACAGGTCTGAAGCCAGAGCAGCTGCCTTCACTCTGGAGGTCCCTGTGTGAATGCCACAATTATGTCCCTGACCTCTGCTTCCTTTACAAACACTCACCACACCTTGAAACACGTTGATGTCTATCAGTTCTGTCAGATTTCAGGCTTTGCTCTTTTGAGGTTAACTTCTTCTTTTCTCTTCCCACTGAATCATAGAATCATAGAGTATCCTGAATTATAAGAGACCCACAATGATCATCAAGTCCATCTCCTGGCCTTGCATAGGACATCTCAAGAGTCACACCATGTGCCTGAGAGCATTGTCCAAACACTTACTGTACTGTCTCAGGCTGTGACCACTTCCCTGGAGATGCTGTTCAAGTGCCCAAACACTTTCTGGGTGAAGAACCTTTTTTAAATGCCCAACCTAAACCTCCCATGACACAATCTCAGGCCTTTCCCTCTGTTCCTGCCACTGGTCACCACAGAGATGAGATCAGTGCCTGTCTCTCCTCTTCCTGTAACAAGGAGGCTGCAGACAGCAGTGAGGTCTCCCCTCAGTCTCCTTTTCTTCAGGCTGAACAGACCAAGTGACCTCAGCCACTCCTGGTGTGGCTTCTCTTCAAGGCCCTCCAATTTTTATAGCCTGCAAGGGAGACATGTGGTGGGTAGAGCAACACCCTGGGCAGAGTCTGCTCTATGAGCAGGTGCTGATAACCAGGTGCTGCTGGGGAAGGACAGGGAGCCTGGCAATCACCCATCAGGTGTTTATTAGACAGGTGCTGTTCTGGACAAGCAGAGGAAGATTATATTCAAGCTCATGTCAAACTTATTCAAGCATAAGACAAGCAGCATACAGTTCAATGAAAAAATTCACAGGAAGACATTTCAATCACAGAAGAGTTTCCAAGTAAAAATTGCTTCTTTTGTTATTTTTGTAACTTTTCCTCTTACAGGCGTTTGACTGTTGGCCTCCTCTAGAACTAACAACTGAGCTTTATTCTGGATCATGAACCAGTGAGGGAAATCAGTTATATGCACATGTAATTAGGAAAACAACCAGAATCTTCCCTAGCAGAAAATCTCCAGGCTTACCCAAGAGCTGTATTCTGCCCAGGACTGTGATTTATCTGTACCCATAATTCACAGGGAAGACTTCCAAAGAGCATGTCAGAAGAAGCTGCTCTTTGGCCTAAAATGTAGTGTCCAAATTTTCTTCAGGTACTTTCTAGCAACATGTAGCCCTCTTTTTATGCATACCCCAACATGCAGCCTGACTTTTCTTCCTTTCTAAGTGCCAAGGCTCCAGATGAATTCCCAGCGCTTAAGCCAAGAAGATACTGCCACATTCACAGGGGACAAAGAGACTTCACTGGCCCTCCACTTTAGCAACACTTCCAGAGAAAGAGGCAAGACCAAGTTACAGTGTTCCAGGTCCTGGTGAGGAGATCACAGCCTGACCACAGCCACTGGAAAGCCAGATGAGTTCAAGAAGAAGTTAGAGTACAAGAACACAAACAGTCCTGGGCCTGGTCATGTATATCATGCTCCATGTACTGAAGCAAGGTACCATCAATGACCATTTTGGGCATTTGGGGAGGTTTTGGTTAGGTAAAAGGAAAAATATTTTCACTGAAAGGGTGGCCAGGCACTGGAATAGGCTGCCTAAGGAAGTGGCAGAATCACCATCCTGGAAATGTTCAAAAGATGTGTGGATGTGGCATTTAGTGCTATGGTTTACTGGTGAACTCAGCAGTGCTCTTTTAAAGGTCGGAACGGATGATCGTAGAGGTCTTTTCCAAGTGTAATAATTCTATAATTTGCAAAGCAAAGTCTAGCCTTGATCACAACCATGAGCATTGTCCATCTGTCCCCTCTCATTGGAGTAGCTTGTCTGCTCCAGACAGGGCAATGAAATGGCAGAGGCGTTGATAGATAGAGAAAGTTCCTCCTGTCAAAATTCAAACTGTGCTTCAGGTAAGATCCCAACACCATTTTCATGTGTTGCTCTTTTCCTGGGGGAGAGCAAGACCAACATTTTCTGGATCTAGTTTCAAAGCAGCAGTCCTTTGTGGGGCCTATTCTGAACTAAATCCTTCCACATGTCTGATCCTCCTCTAAGTCTTGATAAAATATAAAATTAAATAACATGACCATTCTTCTGTTTTCATCAAAAGTAGGTATGGAGCTTGCTGGAATGTCTTGTCCCACCTGGCCCTGTAACCATAGCACAGCACTGGCCATCTTCACCTGCATGGACACAACCACTAAAAGGAAGAACTTGTATTGTTATACAAAGCTAGCAGCTTCTACCCTGGCCCAGAGAAGTATCTGGTGATTCCCCAACACCTCCAGGAAAAAGGTGGGGAACTGGACTTGTACAAGTTCAAGACTTTCAGGTGTATCACTGTGGGAATCCTTTTTTCATGGCACTAGGTGAGTCAGCTCCCTTTTGCAAGCTTATCAGGTTAAATCACTATTTTTCTGCATCTCAGCAGGGTTTGCTCAATATGAAAACAGACTACACAGGGCATTAACTCATCTGTCCTGGACCTGCTCCAGCAAAATACAGAATTGCCAGCATGTGAGAAAAATTCCCACTGGGAACATTGCTCTTTGAGAAATTACTATATCGAGTTTTGGTCTCTTGGGGATTTTGCAGTGAATGTATTTGAGTTCAATACAAGTTGTTGGCAGTGCATTTTTACAAAGATCATACCCTTTAGGAAAACATTTCAGGATACCTTGAACTTTACAACTCATTCTGCAATCTCCGTGAGGGAACATTTCTTTGTCCATCCTTACTAAGTTAAAACTCAGAAGCAAGTTTTCCCTTGGGCAGGTTTGCACAAAATTAAAAGAAACTCTGAATTTTCTACATAATACTAGAGAGTAAAAGCTGAGAGCTCAGGCCCAAGTTCAAGTCACCTCCACTGTGTTATCAGTTAAGTTGGCACCTTTGGCCAATGGCACATGCAAAGTCATCTGACTGAATTCTATTTCATTGTGAGCTAAGGTATAAAAAAAATACTTTGTATTTGACAAAGGCTGAAAGTGCACTCATGGACCTTCAATGGCTTGCAGTAACTTATTATGGCACTGTTGAGTGGTTCTGCATCCAAGCCTCAAGATTTCTTTGTGATTTTCAAATCTTTCAGCTGCCTGCAATGAAACAATTCACATACCACAAGAAGAGAAAACCAATTAGACATTTAACCAATAAAAAGGCCCATATGGGCCTATGTACCCATCAGTGCACTTGAAGCCATGCTGTCTTACAGAGCAACAACAATTAGTTAATATTTCAGCACTCTGTATTTGAAGTTTCAATGCATTATTGTTGATTGCATTAACCACAGAAAACTCTTTTGGTTAATAGTTGCTTATTCTGGTTGTAGGTCCACTGGGAGTCCTCCCCAGTCCCTGACCACCCTGTTGTGCCAGAACTAGTCCAAGTGACACACAATACACTGTCTGGCTGCAGATGAGCACTCGTGCTGCCACCCCAACTGCAGCAGGGCTGTCTCCAGCCTCATGCACTGCACTGCACCCAAAAAGGGACAGGAACCCCAAGTCCCATGCCTCACTGCAGCCCTTGCAACACAGCCTTTATTTAGGATGTGCTTCCTTCTTCGGTCTGCTTTTGCAGTGATGTGTGGTCACACCCACAAGCCTTGATCTGCTCCTGGTTGTGTGGCCACGCTGCCATTTAAGTTTTCACCTCTCAGGCCACAGCACTGGGCTAGCTGAAGTAGGGATGCTGGCAGCCTGAACAGCATAGGGACCATCTGGGGAGGGAAAAGTACACTGGCAGCATTGGCAGCTACTGTGTGGTGAACTAACCCTGCCCACCTCTACCCTCACAGCCAGGTAGAGACAATGCACCTTGGCCCATGGGTCTCACTGACATCAGATCCCAGGCTCACCTGTATATCTTTTATCTCTCACACACTCTTTTTTCCTCTCCAACTTCCAACACAAATGAGGTCAAATGTGCCCTGGGCAGCAAATTTCTGGGAGCTTTCTTCCCTACTCAGATGGTGGAAAGCATGCAAGTTTTGGCACCTTGCCCCATTTTCCCCAAGACAGCCAGACCACTTGTCTCTTATTGTCTTTCTTTATCCCCCCAAGGTATTTCAAAATAAATAAAGACAGGTGCCAGAGTCTATGCGCTCTTGCTTCTTAATCTTTCTGCATTTATCATAACACAGACCAGTGCTTTACTACATGACTTGCCTATTGCCTCACATAGGCTTCCCATATCTGAACCTCCAACTCTCTGCCTAGAAAAACAACTCCAGGGCAAAAGCAGAAAAGGTTTCGCTTTGCTTTTTCAAATCTATTTAACAAACATCAACAGCTTCACTGTCCCAAAGGGACCAAATGAATTTAATATTTCCTTGGATAAAGGGCCTTGTTTGAAGGCATTCTCCCTCCTGCTTGCCCTGAGCCAGTAAAACCTAGCCTGGCCCAAGTACTCTCTAAAGCAGCATAAGAAAAAGGTCTTTGGGCAAATAGGAGAAGAAGAGCTCAGAAAAGGCCATTATCTCCCGTTCAAGGGGAAGACCAAGGCTGAAGATCCTCCTTTCAAAGAGATGGGAGTCTCCCAAAGATCGAGGTTTACTTCCCAAAAGTATATGGCTGCTCTGCAGGCTGGCTCTGCACAGCAGCACCTGTGCCTTATTCTGGGCTGTTCCTGTAAGTGTTGCTGTTGTGCTGGTCAGAAAAGCATCTCCCAGGCCCTGTCATTCATTGTGTGACCATTCAAAAAGTCTGCCTGAACCTGCCAGTGTCTGCTGGTGGTGGCACTCTTTTGCAGGTGCCCTAGAGCTGCGCAAGCAGTACAGCTTCAGCTGTGGCCACTCCCACTGCCTTTGCAAATCAGGACTCTCATTAACTCCATACGGATTTTCTTGCCCTGGAATTCCCCTGCCCTTTCTCAGGCTAGTTCCATGTCATTATCTGTAAGTAGTCTCTCTGGTTCTTTCCTTACTGGGGGAGAAAGAGATTTCCTCACTTTCTACTGTGCTCGATCCAAGACCATACGTAGGGGCATCTTACTAGGACATGTGATGAAAGCATTTCCAAGAAAGGAAGTATCTCCAGGCTGTGCTGTGACTTCCAGCACCAGAATTTCATGTGTAATATAGAAAAATTCACGCTGTCATGTAAGGGACCAATCCTGCCTCTTCTATGGCATCTTCTGCCTTCTCCTTTCATAGAATCATAGAATGGTTTGGGGTTAGAAAGGACCTTAAAGATCATATCCCTGCCACGGGCAGGGACACACTTTTCACCTGAACAGGTTGCTCAAAATCTTCTTTGCACTGAAGGCCTTCAGTATAAAACACTTGTGGACCCTCACTTCACTGGACCATTTGTCTGATGAGCATCAGCCTCTCCACTAGCACAACTTGCTGTTTCAATGCTAAGAGCTTGATTCATTTGCCTAAGTACAGGTGAACATGTCATTGCCAGCTGCCAACAGCATCTGAAACATTGGCACAGGGACAACCATGCCCTACTGAAGCGACAGCCAGAGGCCATACCAGCGCCCAAGGATGCCTCAGATGACACTATATGTTTGGGTTTAGGCAACTGAATCAGGTCCTCAGCACATACACTTGCCTTGGGCAAAAGTGGCAGCCTTGTTCTTAATCAACTACAACATCAGTTCAGTAAACCAAACCAGAGATTTCGTCATGCTTGGGAAGGAGCATTTTGGGATGTCCACGCCATGCCCCCAATGTGGCAGAAAGAGCTGCATGTCCCAAAGCCTTCATTTGAGGGGACACAGTCTGAAATCTTGTCGTGCAGTTAAAACTACAGAGGCAAGGTGCTGGGCTTGGAGCTTTAGGCTGATGCAGCAGCCTCTGCTTTGGTTTCTGTCAGTAGTAAGTTTACTTCAATGGTTGTTGCCATTTTAGAATGGTGCCTTGTATTTATTTCTCTTTTTTATCCATGCAATAAGTTTAAAAATGCCATATGCCTGTTTTTATATTCCTCAGGCTCCATCCCCACACACACACCATACACAGACAGTTTCCAGTTGACTAAGGAATGAGACGCGTTTATCTGTGGCTCAGCACAGACACTGGCATACCAACGCATACATCCAGTGTGGGCGTGCGAGAGATATAGATGCCATATGGAAATCACATCTGACACATACAGCTTGGGACAAATGGGAGAAAAATCTGTGCCACTCACGTGCACCACGGAAAGAACTTTTTCTGAAAATTGTTGTTCGTTTTGGCTTTGTAACTCTCTGATACACCAAAGCACAGATGCCAGCTTGTTATAGAAAGGAGTCGGAGGGAGATATGGGACTTGACTGTGGGACAGAAGGAGAATTGGTCACCCTCAGCTTCTTCCCCTCACCCAGATTTGCAAACAGGCTGGACCCAGCCTAAGGAGGCAGCTGCGCTACGCCCACCCACCGACTGGCAGCTCCACATCGGCATTCCCATGACTGCCAGGAAAGAGCTGGCTGCCATCCTGCCTCCCAGAGCTCCCTCCCTTCAGGGGACAATAAACACTTCACCTTCTAAAAACTGGATTGCCAGATACTTTATACAGCCAAGTGATAACTGATAGGCAAAGAAGAGAAATCAAGCACGACAATGAGTTTTTAAGGTGGGTTGAGAAAAAGATAAGTTAGAAATAGGATTTAATTATACAGATGTTATGGTGATTAGGGTCATCCAAGTAGGTAGATGGATTTGCAAATCCAGGAAGTTTTGCTGTGGTGACAACAATTTCTTTCCCCTCTGTCTTGCCTCCTAGACAGCACAGCCCTCAGAGTGCCTAGAGGGAGACGACCTTGGCACTTCCCCTGCTCCTAATGACAAGAGGGGTTGTTACCAGCACTGATGCAACTTGTTTGGATGCTCAGGGCAGGCTCAGCCCCCAGCAGCACTCAGGAATCTGAAGGGAGGCTGCTTTTCCATGGGTGGGAGTGGGGAGGAGGAGAGACGTGATTTATGGAGGAGGCTGGCACCGATCCACCTATCCAGAGGTTTGCAAGTAGAAGGTTCTATCACCCACTCTCTATGCAAAGAGACTCATACCACCATCAGTGGAAGTCTGGCTGAACAAAGACCCAAGGGCTGGGCTGGTGGAGGGAACATGTTGTTCTGTAGTGTGAAATGAATGTTTAGTTGAAAAAGTTGGGTTTGGGTGGAGCTGGAGAGACCATGCTTCCCGGAGGCTGTTGGTGATGCAGGCAGAGCCCTTCCCTCAAGCCCCACAAAACCGGGAACTGAACTGGGCAAATTCATTTGTTTAACCCTTAAAAGGCAGCTTCTAACTGGATGCAGTTGCTCATAATCATCTCAGCTGAAGTGAATAATGATAAAATGTCCCCTTTTTTTGACTCCCCAGCACCAAAACTGTTTTCAGTAGTTGCTAAGTGCTTTGGGGGGTGGTGGTGTCAGTTGGCATTTCTCATGCAAACATTTCCCTCAGCAATCATTACTCTCAGTCAATCCAATCCAACCTGAAATCCTAGCAGCAACAGAGTCCTAGAGAGGGGACTAGTTCACATCCATCCAACAGTGATGAAGAAGGAGGAGGAGGAGGAGGGAAAGGTCAGAAGACAGAGGCAGGCCAGGTTACTAAAACAGAAGGGAACCAAAGGAGTCTCACAAAACAAGGGCCAAGAAACGTGCCTGCTCTCCTTCTCCTTGAAGCAACTGCACAGCAAGGTACTGACTGTAAAAACAAATACAGCATTACAATGCAGAGGCAGGAAAACCAAATCCCAATCACACAGAGGCAGAGAAGAAAAAAATTAATCAAGTAATGCCAAACCTAATAATAACATAGTCCTCACCATTAGCCTCCCCAAAAGAGAGGAAAGGAAAACAAAGGCACCGAAACATTAAACACAGGAATTAATGGAAAATATCAAGCAAATGTAAGAATAACAAGGACTGCAAGACTGCACACTGGCCTCCATTTCCCTTTTCCCCATTATGCATACAGAGACAGAAAGGAAAAGCAAGCACCAGTCCCAGCCACAGTAATTCTGGAGTTTTTAGTTAGAAAAATTATTTGTAAGCCAATTGAACTAAGATAGCTAAATTTTGTTCTTTCAAATGCTCTTGACTTGGTAGAGTCATTCTACTGAATTGGGTATGAAGTGATTGTATTTGAATCCTGCTCTGAACTATCTCTTGCAGAGAGGGACGTGCATTGCTGAAGCTCAGGAGCTCCCAGAGAAAAGCCTGAAGCAGAACATGTTCCTCCCTGAATGGCAATCCCTCCAGCCAGGGATGGGGACAGGATTCTGCCAAGCCAGGCTGTCAGGTCTGCTGTGTTTCGTCCCACCCAGCACAGGGCCCAGGCTCAGGGCAACATTTTGCCATGTCTTTGGCACCAGTCCTGACTGTTGGATGGAATTCATTTCACCCAGCTGTGAATCTCTACAGAGGAGACATTTCCAGACAAAATTGTCACCCGAGGGATACTCTTGGCATACAGTGCATAGAAACAAGCCTTTCTAAGGTGAGATTCACCTCACCTTAAACAAGGTGTCTAAAGTAAATCAGGTGAGTCAGTCTCAACAACTTCCAATTGTCCTCCATTACCTATTAATGGACCTAAGGTGTCTAGTTCAGGTGAAAGTACATAGTTATATGAGACTAATTCCATCTCCAGTTTATTTCCTATGCACATATTCAGGGAATGCATTTATTTATACTGAATTTATTTTCTTGCATAAGAGCAAGAGAATGGGAGTAAGCACATTCTCCTCAAGCAATGAGAACCACAACTTATATTTGCTTTCCCTTCTAGCTCCCAAGCCTCTTTCTGTGATTTTTTTTTCCAACCTCAGCCACCCCACAACCTCATCATCCTTTTAGTCATGCAGCGATTCCTCCTAAATGGTTCCTTTCCTCTTCAATCCCTTCCCACTGGCTATCCAGCCCACCCAGCCCAAGTTTCCCCAACCAGACCTCTCACTCAGCAATTTCAAAGCTTGTCTTTTTTTCCCCTTTGCAAGAGTATTGAGACTGCAAGAGAAGTCCAGTCCCAATGTCCGTGTTTGGACATGGACATGACAGGGGAGGCAGTGGTCAGGCTGGGGGAAAACCTCCGTTCACTCAGTTGCTCCCTTCAGTTTCTCCTGCCATGCAGGAAGGAGCAAAACTTCTATGGATGTAAGTCACAAAGCCAGTCATTTATAAAGGGATGAGAGTTTTGCAAGCACTGGCAGATTTCCAGACATATACCAAGGTACATCCCTGATGCAAGGACACCATCCTGCCAAATTTTGAATCCATGTCATAGAGTGGGGGATGCAAAAATTCTCAGAGAAAAGGCCAACAGAGCTTTTTAATACTGATATTTATTTTCCCACTGTTCCTCTTGGAAATGGATGAGTCTGGCTTGTTATTTTTTCCTTTCTCACATTCCTCCACATCAGTGTAAAACACTCAAGACAGGTGAGGAAATTCTGACATGATTATGAAAACTGTCTACAGCAGTTACTTCAGTAACAGTGGGGCTGTTCCCACTGGCTGTTCCCAACTAATAAAATACAGCATAACATCATTTACTCACAAACTTCATTCAGGTCTGAAGCTCATATGACTGCCTCTAAAACTTTCCATTCCTGCTTTCCAATAGACAAATTCTGCTCTCACAAAGAGATGGACTTTACAGACAACCATGCCAAATCTTACATAAACAAGGTAAAAAATTTACCCACACTGGATCTTCATCTATTTTATTCCTGGCTCTGATTCAGTAGATGTGAGTAAGCTGAAATACTGAGTCTATACAATCCATACCTCAAGGAAGTTCAGCTGAGAACACACATGGTGGTTTGTAACATGCCTTTCTCAAAGAAACCACAGCAATGTTCCTAAAACTTGTTCAGAGTACAAAGATGACATGTAGAAAAAGGCTTTGAAATGCTAGGGGGATATCCTCATATACTTTTACGGAGTTCTTGTATGCAAGCATGTGAATGGGCTGCCTGGGTTCTAGTCCTCCTCTCTGGTCCAGATTCTGTTCACTTCCTACACCTATAAAACCCTACACTCAGTGTCACATCAGCTATTTTTCTCACATAGAATCATTAAGCCAGTCATCAAGTTTCTCCAAAGCAAGGTCATCCCTATCTTCACATTTCTGAGGGTTCAACCTACAGTATAATCTGGGGATTCAGCTTTCCCACACAATTTCCTGCAGTATTTCACTCTCCCACCACTGAACTAACCCTGACTTTCCCTGCTACTCTTTCAACCAAACCTATTTCCCCACCATGGGCCTGGAAAGCAGATGGTTTCCTTCCATTATACAACAGATATCTGAAGGCTGTTACCATACTCCCTAATTCCCAGCCCTCTTTCCATTAAATCAGGCCTGTCATTCAGATTTTCTTCACAGCACAGAACTTCCAGGTCATTAACCACTGACATGGATCTCTTCTGAATTACCTTCCACTGGTTTACTTTTGTCATGAAGCCCAGTCTCCACAAGCTGCTATGTCACAGCTGAGGATCCACTAACAGTGGGCAGGATGGACAGCTGAGGGAGTGTGTCAGGCACATAGAATCACAGAATGGCTTGGGATGGAAGGGATCTCAAAGATCATTTAGTTCTAATCCCCCTGCCATGGGCAGGGACACCTTCCTCTAGACCAGGTTGCTCAGAGCTCCATCTTACCTGGCCTTGAACACACTCTGGGATGATGCATCCACAACTCTTCTGGCCTCACCATCCTCACAGTAAAGAATTTCTTCCTAATATCTAATCTATACCTACCCTCTTTCAGTCTGAACCCCTTCCCCCTCGTTGTGTCAATAAATGCCCTTATAAATCATCTCTCCGGCCTTCTTTCTCGTAGGCTACTGGAAGGCCACAGTTGGGTCACATAACGTAGCTCATAGCAGGGGCCTTGTCATGAAGAGTGCTTTGTTACCAGCCCTCTCAAGGCTGTATGACAGGAAAAGAGTTAGAATATTGACTGAGGCACTTAAATTAGCCTGCCCAGTTGGAGAAAGAAACAAGACATGGCTTTCATGAGGGGATGAATAGGGACAGGCAGAGTACACCCTGGAACAATGTGAGAAAGAGATGACAAAGAGGCCCAAAGGTGTGACTTGTGATTAAATAGTTGGAGGACATTAGTTTTTGGTTCATGGCATGTAGAATGAGTGCCCAGCAGACAGGATACTAGCCAGACCTCTCCTGGGAGCTGGTAATCCCCACCCAAAGGCACCAGTCAGGCTCCTGCATCAGTACCACAAACCGTAGAGGGGCACCTTGCCAAGTGTTTTTTTCAGGGTGTCCGTACACTTGGCATGGCTACACTCACCAATTTTCAGCAGGCTTCAAGCCTTTCCTCGCATCATCCTCTCAAACCACAGAGCCTGGAATATCTCTACTTCTGCTTGTATAATACTCCCAAATTGGCTTTCACATTCTCTGTGAACCGCACACAAAACCTTTGCCTTAAAGCAAAACGCCCTTCTCAAGCAACAAGGAGGCAGCACAGGCACTGGGATTACAGGACTGGATTCCTGCTGCTCAGCACAGGGTAGCCCCACACCACATCATCCCCTGTGTGCAGGGCTTGGAGAGGTGTGTGAGAGGAAGCAGCTTTTCTCCAAAACACCTGCTGCTCCCCCAAACTCCCCCGCCTCAACCTCAGCATGCATATAAATTTTTGCAACTATGTCAGAAGGCAAGGAATGCATCACGGAAACCCTTCCCCTGTAACCATAGCTGGATGTAACATTTACAAGTGTAAATACAGCGCTTATGTTTGTGCAACAGCACTTCCGTACACTGTGTTCCACCTGGACCACGGGCAGAGGAGTTCACCGTGACCCTGTCACAGCATCATATTTAGGCACAATCACACTCTGCTGCCATGAAGGAGGTGAGGGAGGGAGCGGGGAGCTGAAAGCTCTCGCTTAGTGCCAGCTGAAGCTGTAAGTGTGAGTGACAAAATTCAGGTTTCCACCCACTTTCTTCTAAATTTGACATTTTGCAGCTATCATTTTCCACAAATCTGAGGAAAACGTACTTTTAGGAATAGCAGCATGACTCTAGTGCATAAAACTCTTAGAATTCAAGTGATTTTATTGATAAATGTGCCACACAGCAATGCACACAGTTCAGAGAGAACACAAGAGTATCACAGAGGTCAGTGCAACAGGACTGCAGGAGAGACCACACAGTGACTGCCAGGTTGCCAACTTCCAAGTCTTTGTTCGAGGGTGAATCTGTTATCATTCAAAAAAAATAAGTGATGAGCTCCATTTCAGCAAGGAATATATTTTTTATATATCTCTGTTTAATCTCCCCTTTAGCGGAGATAAAGGATGCTTTTATTAGCTCGACTGTCTCTTTAGTGTAGCTACTACCTGGCACATGGCAAAGCAAATAGAGGAGAAACCTTTCAAGGGAAAGTTTTACATCATATCTGTTCCACTAATTCAAGTTAAATTTAAAGAATATTGGAGTCAGCTCAAAACTGTATATCTCAATTATAAAATAATTTTTTACAAAAAAAAATAATACAAACAGGAAGACGAAGGGAGAGGAAATGTCCAATCCCAACCTGCAGCTTCTGGAAACAGCTGGAGCTGAAGATGACTTCAAAGAGCTGAATCAGACCCCAGAAAAGTAGAGGCATTGAAGCATTTTAGGGAGATTTTTAACCTCTCTTCACTTTTTAATTTGCAAAACTTCTAAAACGTCATGTGACAACAAGAGTTTGTGGTCTCCCTGCTCTGCTGCTGCTCCAGCTGCAAAGGTGGGGGAAACTGGACACATCTGCCAGGGCTCCATGAATGCTACCACTCCTAGTGGTTGTGTGAAATACTTCCCATCCTTGCCAGAGCAATTTTTCAAAGGTCTAATTTGGAGTTTTGTCCTCCACTTGGCATTTATCCTGTCTCAAATGAACCAAGAGGCTTTTTAAAGGCAAATATGTTTCTTCAGCTGAAAAAAAAAAACATAGTCAGGGTTTCTTACAAGCTTATAGGTGTTGCCAAACAAAGCATTATCAAGATCACAAGATTTGTGTAGCAGAAATCAGAATTTGCTGTTTGACTACATACTGCCCTATGTTGTGGGGTCCCAATACATCTGGTGCCTCCAGATGCTCTGAAAATAAAATAGTATACTTAAAATAGCAATATGTTTCAATAAATCTACCAGTGTTATTAATTTTATTGCTATTCTAGCAATACTCCAACTGATTATTAGTACCACTAATTATGAAAGCAAAGTAATAATAAGCCCAACTGAACTAAAACTCAATTTTTAAACTGGAGATCCCTGAAATCTCTTGCACTGTAAGTTTGCTGAACAAATCAATAGTCTGCAAAGCAACAGTTCATTTGCTAACAAGTCATCAGAAAGGCTGACAAAAGTCAGTACACTGAGCATTATTACATTTGTAATAGCTCCAAAAGACAGTATCTGGATAAACAGATTCAAGCCTATCCTTATAGCACCTTTTTTCTGAAAAAGAGATCAAAGTTGTCTCCTTCAGTAGCTAAAAGTAGGTGCTTTCTAGAGTTTAAAAACTGTAGTATTGGCCTAGATAGTCCAAATTTAAGTTAAAGTCAACACTGAGAGGAACCCAAAGCAAAACCTCGTACCCAAATAACTCCAGTTTTAAGGAAGGTCTAAGTCTGGTTCATATAGATACTTCATATAAGAGAGAGGTGCTCTCTGAGCTTCCTTTGTCCTGAGGACTTCCACAGGCATGCAGGTTGCATCTATACATGAGGGAACTCTTCCCAACCCCAAGGCTGGTTCCTGGCTTGCTTTTGGCTCCCAGCCACCACCCCTCAGGGCTGGCTCAAGAGCTGTCTGTGTTGTGGAGGTCCCTGAACAGGAGAGTGCTGCTTGAGAGTGTGACCTTGCATGGCAGGCACCTCTGTGTGTCCCCTGTGTCCCCCACCTGTCTGTCACTGCAGAAATGCACTCCATTCCCATCCCTTGCAGCCTCAATGTCCACTTCAGCCTCCATCAGTCTCCTGGTTTTGTTGTTGCTGCTTCTTTGAAGGAGAAGTCAACACTCATGTATGAAAACAGACCTCACTTTATGTTGCATCAGTAGCCTATTGACATGGAACAGCTTTCAGAGTGAGCTTTCTTGATGATAAATAAAAATGATTAGTTTAACTGATGGTTGTATATTCATCATTCTTGATACCTGGCAAACATTCTGGTTGTCAAGCAGGTAACATCTGACACATTTGCCCTGCTGTTTATTTCTCAGGCTACACTAATTGAAGCACCTCATCCTTACTTCACTCTTTGCCCACCCACACCCTCAAAAGGTCTGATTGATAGTATGGCTATATTTGCATATTTGTAACGTTTTTGGGTTTTTTTTATGCCAACAGAACTAGCCTAATAGTGGACTTCTGAAAGCTTAGAAAACCTGCAGCTTACACTTAAGTTCTTTTGTTAATTCCAGCCATTTGCTACCTGCTAATATAATAAACACACACTTAGGGTTATATTCAGACTACCTAAAATAACCTTAACCTTAACTACCTAAATAACCTTAAAGCTGGAGAGCTTTGGAGCCAAAGCTCAGGGAGACAGGAGCAGTTTGGCTTGGCTCCCCGCAGAGCCTTTGGAGACAAATAGTCACAGTGTCCACATTAGGCACTGTGTAAGTACTGGTTAGAAAACACAGCCCCTATATCTCTGTTGGCTGGACAAAAAGCCAGCTCTGTAGTCCTGTAGAGCCAGTGGCTTTTTCTGCTCTCTGTTCCCTTGAATTTGGGATTTGTAACTGGCATGTGAGCACAACTCATGTGAGGCTCTCTAAAAGGCAGACAGCATGCTGCTTGAAGGGTCCCATTCAGAGAGAGTAGAATTTTAGCTAAATTTGTATCTAGAATCATTTAAGCCTGTCAGGCACTTAGAAAACCTTTTCAGAGCAATTTAGAGAACTTACTCAAGGTACTGAGTGCCATCTTGCTACATTATTGCCATAGATTCAGAAGTCAAACTGTTCTTATGTGATCATGAAAATTTCTGATTAATTAAAATATGTTCTTTACATCCAAAAGTACACGAAACCTGACTCCCATCCCAGCTTTCATCTTTCACAATCAACAAGTACAAAACTGTGGTTCTTCACTCTTTCACCAAGATTTAATAAATTTCCTTTTGGATCTGTTAAAAATAAGAACAGATACTGAAATATCAACCTTATAATAAGATTGGCTTGCACACTCATTACTTTAGCAAAAACTGGAAGGAACACATGCAAAAATAGAGAAGATTTTCAGTGCTGGGTGTCAATTGCAACTGGTTCTCAGACTCCCAAAACTGATGCAATGCCATATGCTTTGTCCTGGAATCATTATTTTTTCCAGTTCTCCCCTCAAAATTGCCACAAGGTATAACATCACCCAAACCTCAGCATGGAAAGGAAGAGACAGAGGAGATCAGTGATGCTTTTTGGGTGGACAACCAGTTGCATCAATTCACAAGCAGCAGGGCTGCAGGGCAGACAGGAATAGAGGAGGTTGTAGAACCAAGAGGAGATAGATGATCCCCACTGCTCCCCACAGAGGGGAGGCTTTGGGTAGCAGTGCAGGAGGAAGAGCACCATAATTCCCTGAGCTTTTTAATTTCAAAAATAGCAATTCTAATGCTATGTGATGCTTCACTGACCACACAGCCCCTGCCTCTGACATGTGGGATTTCTGCAAGTAGAAAATATGCAGGTGTGCACCCATTTGGCTGAGCTCATGTCAGGCAGCTGCTCTGCACAAACCCCACACTACACCAGGACCCTGGACCCTTGCTTACAGCTTGCCCACGTGGGTTCAGATCCCAAGGAAATCAGGGAGTAGCATAGGAACCTACGTGTGGTGAAAAACCTTACCTCTTCAAGCAAAGGGGAGGATGGATTGGTTTTTTTTAATCCATCTATTGTTTTCTCCACTATAAACAGTCCTGCCATTTCCTTTCCAAGGTTCTATCAAAAGTTCCTGTGTCTTGATAATTGGACAGGAACAAGAGACAACAATTGAAAGTGTGTAGAAAAATAGGCAGGGCAACTTTGAGAATTACAAAAAGGAGAATGAGAGAATTACAAAAAAGCCTGATACTGGAGAAATAGATGGGGAAAGTCCCTCACATCCCATGATGGACTATGAGAAAGATAACTGAGGAAAAAAAATGGACAATCTGACAAAGGGACATGTTGTACATGAGAACTGGGCAGATTCATACTGTGTAAAACTTTGACATTAAACAAGTTATCCCATAAGGAGTTTGGAGCTAATGTGGAGAGATGACCAGGAGCACAAGTGATGGGGAATCTTGGCAAAAGGGAATAATTACTCTGCAAAGAAGAAAGAATGACAAAATGAAACTGATGCCATGCCAAGTGAGAGTCACAGAATCATGGAATGGTTTGGGTTGGAATGGACCTTAAAAACAATTCAGTTTAAACTCCTCTGCCATGAACAGGGATAGCTTCCACTAGACTAGTTCGAGTCAAAACCAACTGGAGAATTTGCATTGGGAGCACCTGCTGAATGAGGAAGCGGGAATTTGACACAGGAGAGGAGGAAAGGAAGCTGGCTGGTCATAGAGAAAAATGTTGGAACAAACTGCCAGATTTGGCACAGGATGAGGCAGAAGGATGTGTTGATCCTGTACACTGAAGTAAGCAGTGCTTCTGACTCCTTCATCAGGAAGTTAAAGACTGTGCCAGGAAATAGACATAAAAAATTAATAATAAATTAAAAATCCAGAAGGAGCTTCACACTTGGCCTAATTTAGAAGAGCTGAATTTTGCAGTCTTGGAGTTCTTGTAACATTCTTGGTGCATCTATGTATTTGTACTTTAGTGGACAGGAGCGGTTCAGTCTATTCCATGCCAAAAGCCAAGAGTGCGAAACCAGGGCTTTCCTTCTTTGTGATTTACAGCTTCTGACTCTTCAGCTGGAAAAGTTCATTGGCCTGTCTTGTTTGTGCTCCACATTACAGTACCTAATCTCACATCTGATCAGTTGTCAGACAAGGTTCATCAGAGCTGTCTCATCTCCATTACCTGCCCCCCATCCCAGTTTTTCAAGATTACTAATACACCAGTTTCTCATTTCTGTGGGAGGAGACCTTGCATCACCTCTAAAGGACTGGCTTATTTTTACCTACATTGAATTTCATTGTGCTGTGTTTTCCACATATTTTAAACACTGATATATCTCTTACTTACTGTTTTTCTTTACTCAGTGGGACTCAGATAATCAGTTTAATTTCCTCAGGACATTTTGTCCTCATTCATGAATCACCATTCAGCAGAGTCCTTAGCAAGCCACTCCTTGGGGGTGCAGCTCTGGGAGGCCACTGGAGAGCCAGGTGCTGCTGAAGTGGCAGGAGAACAGACCTGGCAGCAGTACTAAAAGAAGGGCAACAGTGCATAGAGCCCCAGCTTTCATTCCTGCTTCACAAGCAAGACCAAGCTTCTTGCACAGCACCCAGGGCTGTACACACACATCCCGGCCTGAGCAGAGCCATTTCCCTAGGGCTCCAAGAAATTCCCCACAGATTAGAGGTAGCCAGGAAGACTCTCTGTTATCACCAAAAAGCTCATGGCACAACAGCCTTTTCCTCTCTCTTGCCTGTTCTGGTGGAAGCCCTCTTCTTACCCTTCTTCAAAACTCAGCTCCCCAAGCCAAGACCTCCAATATAATAGGATTCTGATTCTCTTATTTCCCAAACCCCATACTGCTTCACACATAACCTCAGTGGCTAAATTTCTGTTTTCCAGCTCTTCCTATAATTCCTTAACAGACAAAGCACTCACTGCTGACCTCTTTCACAGCCCCTTTTCCTTACTTTCTGAGCCCATCCCTCTCCACATCTTCATCTGAAAACATTGACTCCAACATTCTCTAAATTCCTCACTGAAGTGCTCCAGGGATGGCCATAGAACAGATACCAGAGCCAAACTCACCATGTTTCACAAGACCAAGTTACCTCCTGTGAGCTGATCCTTGCTCAGCCATAACAGCTCCTTGCTCTCCCACATCACTGCTGAATGAGAATTTCTTCTCTATCACTACCTTAGTGTTCCTTAAGTCCATGCAGTCCTAAAAGACTAGGCAGGAGCTGCTGATATCCCCCTGCCACTTCAGAACTAAGACATATGGAGAGAATTGCTGATGAATTTTGAGACGTATTATGTGACAGGTGCTTCTGGCTCTGGTTATCTGAAATGAGGGGGAAGAGGTGGAAAGGGTCTCAGATGGAGAGTTTTCTAGTGGAGGTTTAAATAGCCATGAATCATTCTTGTCTGTGCTGACCACAGAGCATCACATCTGTTGTTTTTATGGTCAAGACAAATAAAAAAAAGAAAATGACTAATACCTCCTTATATAGACAAGCCACTTGAGTCAGGCCTAAAGCAGAGTCTGCTAATTGGACAAAACCATGGCTCATAATAGCATTTTAATATTTCTCCTGCTTACTGTTTGTCTTTTGGTTAGTTACTGAAGGGTGTTAACCTAGAAGTGGTCATCATGAGGGTTTGAAGTTACAGTAACACCCCATTAAGCAGTACATGGCAAATTTACTTCACACCTGGCTTCAGTGGTAGCATTTCACACTCCAAAGGCTGCCAGCCAAGCCAAACAGCAGCACAGGCATCCATGCAGTGACTGGCAGTTTTACAGCCAGGAAAGCAGGCAACATAGTTCCATTTCTTTAATAAAGCATAGGGGGGTTTCAGGCACTGCGAATCAACCACATCCGTATCTGCGGCTCAGATAGGTCTTCTCTGTCAGCACTCCTTGTACAGAAATGTACACATGTCCTCCACAGTGGGCAAAGCTACCCAGTGCATGTGGCAAGAACAGCATCCTCATCCACTGCCTGAAGCTCAGCACATAGAATCGTATCTCAGCAGGGATAGAAACACTTGATAAAAGCACACAAAACACTGGAGCTGTGGAAATAAAGTGTCATCTTGTAGAAGTGAACCTCACCTTCCTTTGCTGTCACTAAGTTGGACCCTATGAGGCTTCAGTCGTGCACTAGGTAATGCTTCTGTGCACTGCAGAGCAATATTCATGTCTGGGTCTGTAGCTTTTGGACCTCTTTGCCCTTATTCCCTACTGATACACTTAGCAGATTACACCACTGTGGCCTCAAATCTCTGCTACCATTAGACCAGTAAACATACAGCAGGGGGAAAAAAATATTTCTGCATTCCTGTAGTTCCCAAGTCTCAGTTCCCAAACACCTCCTGAAATTATGCCAGCTGATTTACATAGGTGCTATTCATGTTTTTAATTATGTATGAAAATGTATTTAACCTACAGGGTGGGGCTTGCTTCTTGTCCACCGAACAGTGCTGTCTTCAAACATGCAAATTTGATCTGTTTGCAGCATCCAAAATAGAAACATTGCACTAACAGTAATTAGATCAGAGTTTAAAAGGATCAGATCCTCATTAAGGCTTTTCCTCAAAGACTTTACAAGCTTAGAGCTTGAATCTAATCTTCAGTGTCAGCTGAAAGGGAAGCCAGGGGGGTTGATCGAAGGGAACAACAACCATGGCTGGTTGCTGTTAGTGAAAAGAAACGAGGGGTTAGTGCTGTAAATAGTTAAATCTGTAAGATCTTTGAGGGACAACCACATCCTGGAGTCTCTCCTAAGTATCCCTGCTTTCAACAAGACTTTGGTGCATTATAAAGAAAAAAGCTGAAGTGTTGAGTGCCCTGACTTTCCTACCCTTCCTCTCCCTCCAAAGCAGATGTCACTGCAGGCAGCCACATTGAGTATGCAGAACACCTTTGGAGAAAAAAATTAAAAATGAGGGTGTCCAACCAGCCAGATTCACTTTGGCCCATCTTAATTCAGTCTTTCCTGAGCTTCATTCTCTCTTTTTTTTGTCTCTGTTTAACCTTGGTATTTTCTTCCCTTCTTCCTGCCCTACTGGTGCCCCTTTTTCCCACCCTGTTTCTAAATAGCACAAATGAGTCACAAAAAAAAACCTGGTGAATTTGCAATGGTTTTACCATCCACGTTTTATAGATAGAAAAGTGAGGGACAGAAATATTAAGTACCTGACTGAATCAGTTCTAAGAACTGTGTGTGTCAGGGCACAGACCCAAGATACAAAACCATCTTTCCTGTCTCTGTCCATTCATTCACACACAACACTTGCACAATGTGTTTCTTGTTTACTGTCCTTGCAACCAGCTTTCTCTTCTTGCCTCTTGTTAAATTCTTGAGTTCCATTACCCCTCTGCTCCTTAATGTTCTTATTTACTTCTTGATCTTTGGCTACTGCCATCACTTCCAGAAGTCTTTATTGACACCCCAAGACAACCCCTTAGCAGGGTTCAATAGATTGTGTCAAAGCTTTGCAAACCTCAGGAAAGCTTTGCATGTAAAAAGCATGAAAGGGAGCAAGAAATGTAACAGACAATGGCAGATTTATTTCAAACTATAGGGATGGATTTAAGAAACAACTGAGGGGCTGGGATTTAATATGTAAGATGAGATAGAAGAAGTAATCCAATTGATCTAAGTCTTAAATACGGCCCAGATCTGCTTGTAAATTAAAAGTAATAATTATGCATTGCCTGTAAAAGCATTTGATTTCATTTTAATGGCCTTTGCAAATTGCATTACTAGATCATTTGTTTACAAAAGTAACATACTAAAAAATCTATTACCATTTACCCTCCTTATCACATTGATTGTGGCAAGTTGTGTAGGACAAAAAACTGAGTGGAAATACATCCACATGTTTGACAATGATGGACTTCAAATTTCCATCACATAAAAAGAATACATTTCCTCTTTTAAAATCCAAGATCCTTCTGGTCTAAACCTTAAAGTTTTAAGAATTGTATTTGGACCAGATGAATGATGTGCAAATGCTGGTTCACAAATGACCAGGTTATAAAGATTCATGAGACAAACTGCAGCCTATAGCCAGAGGACACTGGTCTACTATGATGCCAGGATCAGGACACTGTGCTCATAAGCCAGTGAGTATGTGTGATATACTGTCTCACCTCTTAACACTCCTCAAATAAGAGAGAAGAATCTAAAATATTTTTTTCAGTGTTGCAACAGTGCTTCTTTTGCATTACATTTCACTTCCATTTATTAAGATGGATTATCCACTTCATGCTAAACCCTGACATCTTTTTAGTCTCTAATTAGCTAAATTCCCATCAGACCTGCTGCTGCACAGTTCTGAGATTTGTGTAATCAGTTAGGCCTGGCCTAATCAGAGTGGTTTCATTGTACAATCAGACCTCAGAGGTATAAAAGTACATGAAAGGATAAGAAAAACAAAGTGTTACCACATATTGATTTCAGTGCGTCAACGGGAGGTCTGAATAAAGCCAGGATAAGAGCCAGGAAAAACCTGGTAAATTAGCACAGTACAGATGACATTGTCAGTTTATAGAAATGCTTTTCCAGTAAATAAAAAGAGGGCCACCAACACTTTGGGGAAATATTTTAAGTGCCTCCAACTTGAAGAGAAGCAACACATAAAAAGATTAAGTATTCTGTAAAGAATAAGAAGGACCTTAGATGTCAAAGCAAAAGAAACACAGTGAAGAATTCTCTTGTTTAGTGGTCCACATAATGGAAAAGGAGGGAAAAGAACAGCAGATTATCAAGACTTCACCCCTGGGTCCCTTTCCTCAGTGCTGCTCTCCAGCCTCTCATTCCCCAGTCTGTCCATATATCCAGGTTTTCCCTGACCTAGGTGAAGAATTCAGCACTTTTCCTTGTCAAACTTCACATGGTTAGTGATTGCCCAGCCCTCTAATTTGTCAGGGTCTCTCTGCAAGGCCTTTCTGTCTTTGAAGGAGTCAACAGCTCCTCCCAGTTTATTACCACTAGGATTAGCTGAGCCTTGGGGAGCCAGAGGCAAGCACAGTGGGGATGTTGCATTCAGATCATGGACCAGTCCAACCTCCCACATTTCTGTGGGACCTGGGGCCAGGCCCAAATAGGGATTAGCCAGGATCACTGCAGCAGGAGAAGGCAGTGTGTATAGACACTACTGACTGCTGCACTCAGGGAAAGGTACAAAGTTTGAAAGAGCTATTAGTGAGATAGAGTAGAGGTTGGGTCTCTGGGAAGATGGGGTCTGGCGGCAAGTAAGAGAAAAGAAGACAAATTATTGAAATAATTATCCAATTAAACTATTAACGAATTTAAATAAATTTATGCTTGTTTCTTTTTTTTTTTTAATAATTGAAAGCTATGAAAAGGAAAAAGGAAAACCTGACTGAGAATTGCTGTCCTGCTTTACAGATGTGCCATTATACCTGCTGAGTGAAATCAAAAGGAATAGGACCATCACCTTATTCAAGATTAAAAATTCACCTGCTAAGTGAAACAGATGTCCTGTTCACACAGGCCAGCCAGGGCTCTGGACCTAGATACAAATAATAATAGAAATAAGAACTTCATTTTTGCTTCTAATTCTTTAAATTATAAACAAAGGTTTAAATCTTTAGTTGGGTCATTAATCTGACTCCTTAAAATTAAGCCTTTTAGATTTAAAAAATCTGATATTTATACCAAAAAAATATATCACTAATATGAAAAAGAATAAAGAATCTGTGCAGTGAGACACTATAATCTTAGAAATGTTAAAAAAGATATTTTTGCCCATGCTAATGAGACATGTTCCTATCTGAACTAGGATCAGGTACTTCGTTGAAATATTTTTTTGCCTACAAAAATGAATAAATAAACAAACAAATAAATAAATAAACAAACAGCAGTAAGGATGAAAGAAGTAGAGAAGCCTCATAGGCCAGTCTCTGCTTTCTAAAACAAGCAATGGCTCATCTGGGCTTCCATCAGACTCCTAAAGACTTCTTAGCTGAAGCTGTGGCTGCAAGTGAGCAGACACTGTTCCCAACATAAATATATCATCCAGTCAGAATGAGAAAGAAACCTTTCTGCATGTCAAAACATATTTAGTAACTGGACAGAAACATACAGGTATCGTGGACTACCTTGCATTAACCATGTAGATCCCCTTGGTGAACATGTGAAGATACTTGAAAGGAGTCAGATTCTGCCTTTCTCTCCTCATGGAGTGTTGCCATCTTATCCCCCAGCCACAAACGTTGGATTTCCCTCCCATTCTGGTTTTGCTTGGGTGCAGCAATCCTGTCACCCATACATCTCTTCAGCATTCTACTGCAGTGGCTTTCACACAAAACAAGCAACAGCAGCAGCTACATGACATTAAAAAATGAACAAAATCTCCTGCTGAATTATGAAGACACATGTATTACACACACAACACAAACTATGATGTTCACTAAATGACTGCCCTTCACTTTGTCATGTCTTTACATTACTCACACCCATGTCTCCCAACCCTGATGCCAGATTACTTCAACTGCCACATAAACAGTCTCTGCTCTGTTATTCCAAGATCACACTTTACTGCCCTTAAGTTGTCAGAACCTGTTGGAATGCAATATAATGTTTTCTTTCTTTCACATATTTGGAATAAGAGGCTCCTATATAGGAAGCTGTGAGATAGATTTCTGTCCCCATCATGCTCTGTCTTAAATCATGGGTCTAAGGCTCTGGAACACAAAGCCCTCTCTATCTGTAAGGTCTGGATAAGAGGTGAAGGGCAGGTATCCCTGTGTAACTTAAATATACTTCAAGAGACTATCTCCAAACACATTCTCCAATTCCATATCTCTCCCTTAAAAGCTATAAATAAAATCTCTAGAGAGTAAGTAGGCTTTCTCTAGTTGGTTTTTTGGATTGCTTTTTCTGGGGAGGATCCTCCATTCACACCTAACTTTCTAGGTCTGTATCTTTGTATATGTCTCTAATGATTCAGATTTTTTTTTTTTAAATGAAGCATCATATACAAAGTGTGGTTTTTGTTCTATTTGTTCTTTAAATCTTTGCACAAACAAAATATTGGTTCCAATTCCTTGCTTGTAATTTCTTGTTGATTGATTCATTGTTCAGCTATAAGCTCAGTGATCAAAATATTTAGAAGGCTTTCAGGAGGTCATCTAGTAGTGCCCAAAGGCAGAATTGACTATACATCAACTGTTCTTGGCAGCTACTCGTCTAACCAGTTCTTTAAAACCTCCAGTGATGGAGATTTCATCATTTCCCTAGGCAACCTGTGCCAGAGCATAACTATCCTTATCATTAGAAAGTTTTTCTTCCCAGAAAGAAGGATCATCTACAGGAAGACATATCAGTCACTGAGAAACGCTTTAAGATAACGCTGTGCTGTCATCCAAATTCACCAGGTGCTTACTGAGGCTTAACGTTTGGTAAGGAATATGCCATCCTTGAAAGATACAGAAATGTTTTTGAGCCACTCCCAAGACAATAACTGATAGCAACTGATTCAGATTCAATTACCCATTGGCTCCTTAGTGGCAATAAATATCTCAGTGGCTGCTCCTGGATATCTTGCACACCATGAATAAGAACGAACTGGGAACTGAACTTCTTCAAAATACTTAATTCTCAAAGAATAGAAATTAAAGGGGGGGGAAAATTGACTGGATAAAATACCGTGATGAGATCCAGATGGCATTGTAAAAGATCAGATTAGGCTGGATTAGGCCAAATATATATTCCAAGTTGTTTTGCCAATGAGCAAAAAGAAGAAGCTTCCAAGAAGGCCTACTGAGTTTGCAATTCAAACTGGCACTCCCTGCAACATAATCAAACCACTTTAGTGACAGGCAGCCTCATGAATGTGTGCTTATTTCATGCATGGCTGTTCTAAAGCAAAAAAAAAACAAAAAAAAAAGAGAGCAGTCATTTAATGGCACGAGAGAAAGGGCATTTTCAATGGTGTTCTGGCTAACAGTTCTTATTTGCTCCCCACATTTCAAGAAGGAAAATGGAGGCCAGGAGAAACCAATCCATTTTGGCTAGTTCAGTTTCCCATGCCTGAGATTCTTGACTTTAAATAAAAGAGACAGAGATGAATCTTATTTCTTCATTAAATTTTTTAAGAAAAATATTGAAGCTGTTCTCCTGCTCTATTGAAAAAGTTTTCCATGGAAACCAGATAATGAGAGTTTAAAAAGAAAAAGAAATACAAAAAAAGCCAAGCAGAAACTCCAAGTCGCTATCACAAACCCTCCATTAAAATTTTATTCTATTCAGCTCCTATCATTCACTTGGTCCCCATCCAAATGGTGGCTGAGCCACCTCCTTTTTTTACTTCCATTATCTGGCAAGAATATCTGCTAGCTCTGTGCTTGTATGGAGGCTCAAACACGTGCAGAGGCTATGATGTGAAAGAAAATCCTACAACCCCTCGAAAGAACCAGATGGCACATGAAACACTACAGATGTGAGAGCAGATGAACACTGGAGTAGTTTTCAGTGGACTTCCAGGGGACTTGTGATGAATTCACCCCCTCTGACTCAGGCACATAATTTAAGAGCCTCTTCACCCTTGTCCATCTCATTAGTCAGTGGAGGGAGACAAATATTTCTAGCCCACTCAGACCCTGTGTCGCTCTCAGAGATCTCATTCTTCCACCATTGTTGATGGCAGAAATTTGGAGCATCTAGGTTCCTCTATTAGATATTTTGTTCAGGAGGCAAAAATTAGATAAGAATGTAATCAGAGCTTACAGTTTGGTGGAATGCCAACAGGGCATCTTATCTAGGCAACTTCATGCCTTGTGCAGTGTGGGCAGGCATCTGAGGGACACGTGAACCTATGAAAGAGCAGAGAGACCTGTGAGTTTTTCTAAGAAAGAAAAACTCTGAGAAAGTTTAGAGCTTGACTTCAGAGTGCAGAAAGGGCTTTTCATCCCTTTGAGAGTCTCTGTGACATGGACAACACGGGAATCCTGTCCCCTCGAGACTCAGTTGGAGAAAGGCAGTGCAAGAAACCAGAGTACTCCTTGTGGACACCAGAACCCCATGGCAAGCCCTCCTCCAATCTGAGGGCATTTCAGACCACTTCACCTACAGGACAGCTGTAATCACAAAGGCATGGAGCATCCAGAGGAACTGGTATGGTTTTGGTCATATTACCCCTTCTTGGCAGGCCAAGTGATCAGTTCATTTCTGTAACTGTGACTAGAGTATCTCAGCAGGGTAGGTCCAAGAGCAAAACTGAATACACCAATCTGAAGGTCTGCTTTCTGGCTCTCTCTGGCATGTCTGCATGTGACTTTCCCTGTGGATTTCTCTCCAAGAACCAAGGGCCTAAAAAGCTGAAATCAAGACTGTCCCAAAATAATGCATCCCAGGTTTTAAATCAAACCTCTCATTTTCTGGCAGTAGCAACTTAGTATATTGTTAGTGTTCACACATTGCAGACATGATCATTTTAAAAGGCTTAGGGTTGTCTGCAGCCCAGACTCCCTGTTAGACCCCTTCATTTTACAGCACTGAGGCTGTGTCCTGGAGAGGCTGTGGCAGTATCCCCTAATCTTTTAAACTCAGCCCTTCCAGACTACCAACAACAAGCAGGGTTGGTTATGGTTCAGCCTGTGGTTTTTCAGTTCCATGTTAGGCTACCCTTTTTTCACTGTCCCCAGCCCGAGGCTGGTATTTTCAGCAGCAGTGTCACTGATGTTTACAGCGTGGAGGGGCTGCCAGAAGGGCAGCTGCCCTCCTGCCCTGGAGCAATGTGGACTGGGAGGACGCAGGAGATCCACTGGCTCCTGCAGCCCTGGAGGAGCCTGCCTGGCTGGGGAGCAAGCACCTGACTGAGCCAAAGGGCTTTCCCTGCTCAGGCCCCCTAGGTCTGGGAGCCTTATCCACTATCTCCAGCCTTTATCCCACAACTCTCACCTCTCCAAAGCACAAAAAGGAGTAGAAACAAGGCGAGAATGTAGAGGAAGCAGAGTGTCCTCACCTCTCCACAGATATATTTGCCCACCCAATTAAGTCTGTAAGAAGAAAAAAAAATAAGAACTCTTTAATCCTAGTTTGGGCATGACTAGTAATTAAGGTAATTGTTGTATTACCAATCTGTACAGTGTCAGGAGATTCAGTTTCTCAGTGATGAACAGAACTAGAAATTATGCTTTGACAGATATATTTTACTTTATTGATTGAAAAATCTAGCTAAAGATAACTAATATATAATCCTAGAGTTATCAATTGGTCTGGTTTCCATGTGACAGCAAAATTTGCCCTGATACTGTCTGTCAAAAGAAGAAAAAGAAATTACTCAAGTTGTCTGTCTCTCTTATCCCTTCCCACCATAAGGTCATGCAGAGCCATGCATTATCTTAATATGGGCTAGTAAATAATGTAGTTTAGAAAGAATAAGTATGCACACATTCATGTTGTGCCTGCTAATTATCTGTTAATGATAAAAATAAATCTAAACAGGCAGGAATTTTGGAGGGTTCAGAATAGCCAAAAAAAATCCCAGAAATTAACAATAATTAACAACTAATACTAAGCTATTTTCCTTAATTCTTAGTGAAAATCAGCCCAGTTGCAAGTGATATTTTGAGGTAGGTCAGAGCTCTATGGTTCCTAATGGGTTAAGATCTTTCCAAATTATAAAAGGTACATCCAAAGGGAAAGCAGACAAGTGGGAACTCAAAGATTAATTCATGGGTCTGGTAACTCTCAGCCTCCAGATTCCTCTCCTGCAGATACCAAATCTGTACAAAGCAAAAATCCACTTCAGTATTTCACTCACCCTTTGCTTCTCAATAAAGACGGGTCAGATAAGCTTATTCTATGTGGGACTGCGTTGCTATTTGGTGCAAGGGGCTTATTTTGGTACCTCTGAATCAGAGGTTCATATTAATCATTCATTGCCATCATAATCTTGACTCAATCAAAACTGCAGGGGTAGATTTTCTTTACCATTACAATTACAAATAGAGGCTTTATCCTTCTGAAAAGGATCTATTGGCAATTAAATACAAAAAAAAACCCCAAGCCTTTGATGTGTCAGGATCTTCCACCATTCCCTGCTGTGAAGTTTGAAAGGCCATTAGGTTCCTGACAAAATGATATTCAAATTAGGATTGGTTTCAGGTACTATAAAAAGTTTTAGTCCTCAGTGATCAAACTGTTGTTGTGATTGGCTAGAATTTGTGTGTTTCCAAAATAAATGACTGACTGCAGGGGATGGTCTAATGGGTGGAGGCTGCTATCCAGTCACAAAGGAGTATCCATTTTTAAATAAAATTATACGCTTGTAATTGCACTTTGGCTCTTATTCGCAATGGACGAAACCACAATAATTCTCAAAAAGATATTCAGCCATCAACTACTGAGCCCCAAACAACTTTGGACCTCAGACTGAATTTGCCCAGAAGGATTAAGGTCAGGAAATCACTTCTGCTAAGATACGATGTTATGAAAATGTTTCAAAATACAAGCACTTGGACATAAGGTCAGCTTTGGGGCAATCTGCCAAGCAGGCTTGGCTTTCAAAGCCTCGCTTCCCACTCACCAGGCCAGGGAGGGTCTGATTTGGTGTAGATGTCACAGTTTATGCAACATCACCCAGCAGAAAACCAAAATGCATGTGTCCCACACTGACTCAGCAGGACAGGACTACAGGGATGTGGTCTGATGAGGAGGGATCTCGCAAAAGCTCAGGTCACTGGTTCCCCTTTCGTGACCTTTCTTCTCCTAGGCAAACAAAGAGTCCACAAGCTGGCAGCCACTCAGGATATCAAGTAGCCTATAGACAGGGTAGCACAGCAGATTTGGGAGCACCCAGTCACTACTGACCCCAAAGTGCACCTGTGGATATGGGACCAATAGCCTAGACACCAAAGACCTCTTTGTGAGCTCAGGGATGCTGATGCATGTGAATCATATCATCCTCCTTCCCTCTTTCTGGGTTATTCCTTCCCTCCCCCAAACCCACTGTCCCTCAGCCTTTCCCCTGCACCCTGCTCCCACCAGACCCACATCACGAGAGGCATTTCTCATAGCCATAATCCTTTCTCATAGCCCCACTTTCTGCATCTCCCAGCTGTGAGCTGCAATGTGTGACTGCCGACTTTGACATTTCTGGCTTGTTATGAATTCATGCTCCTCTCTTCTTGAACTTGAGCTCAAAACTCAGCTGGTGGGAACAGCTGTCCTTCTCTTTTTCCTTTTCAGTTACTTGCTGAGGGACCACCCTTCAAATCTGACTCACCACTTCACAGGCAGACCCAGAAGGAGTTAACTTCCTTGTCACCCTGCTTTGAGGTTTCCTGCTTTGATACTGCAAAGAGTGAAAAAGAAAAGGCAGAGGGGGGAAGCCCCTCTTGTAACACCTGATCATGATCTGCTTGCTTGAATAAAAATTTCACTCTTCTTTCTCTTGAGCTGAAGGTTATCAGGACTATTTCCCTGCAACCAGAACTAAATAAGCACCCAGTTGGACTGAATGGGGACCGAGGAACTGCAATTCTGTGTTTTACATAGAAGCTGCTATTGGTTTCAGCAGCTCTGCCTGTTCACTGCAGGTTTGGGGTGTACCAACCAGCCCACATTCACAATGCTTTGGGACTAGCCCTCCACGGCAGAGGGGCTCTGTCTGTTATACAGTACATGGCCCTGGATCTCTTCCTCTGTGGTTCCCTACAACAGTATCAGACTCGTGGAGTATTTTGACTTGGAGAGGATCCATAAGGATCCAATTCCTTGATCCTCACAGGACTACCTAAACCATATGATTAAAAGCATTTTTCAGATGATCCCTGAACTCCTGAAAGGCTTGGTACCATGATGACTTCCCTGGGGAGCCCGCTCCAGTGATTGAGTATTATTAATTTTCATGCATTTCTTAAACTAAAATTTCTGAAGAAATGAGGATTTGGCTCTAGCTCAAGGTATGGTGTTATGTCACTATGAGAGGGCCCATGTTGCGCACTCCTGGGATGACAAGAGGTGTGAGGGCATGGTTGAAGACTCACTGCTCTGAGAGCACCGGGTGACTGTGTAGGGCAAAGACATGCACACCTCCTAGGAGACAACAGGAGCTGTCCCAGGACTCTGCTGGGACTGTGTCTTGGACTTAGCTCACTGAAAGATTTCAAAAGAGAGCCAGGGAATGAGTCAAGCTGAAGAGTCAATCGTGGCTCCAGTGCCCACAGTTCTTCCCTGGCCTTTTCTCTTTAACACTATGGACATACCTTGTAGGGCCAAGAGCATGGAGTGCCATGGGGACACTGAGCCTGTCTGGGAATATCTGCAGTGACCTGCCTGCAAGGCTTTTGTCACTGGGAAACAGGAGCAGGATGCGGGATCCACTTAACCCAAATGAGCTGATCCATGGCAGTTAGGTACAAGTCTGTTTTCTGTCTGCAGCAAATGCAAAGGGAGCCTGTCTAAACCACTGTAACAGGGGTCCAAGCTGTTCAGATTTTCTCCCATGTGCCAAAGGGCAGGAGCATGCACTCAGGCACTGTGCCCCGGCTGATACTCAATATATTTATTGGGCTACAATATGCTGATCATATGTCTGAGCCTCGAGAAATGATTAACATTTCTGGTTTGATTAAGTGAAGGTCCCTTTTGAAGCTGCAAATGATGCCGCTACAATCTATCAAGCAAATATGTATTTATGAATATTTTAAAATGCTAGTTATGCAAATGTGCACTTAGGGAATTTAAAAATACATGTAATTAATCTCTTTGGGGTTGCTGTGATCTGTTGAGTGAATACATATCCAAGGAGAATAATCAAGCCAATAAGCCAGCAATGACTATTGCAGAAGGATACTCAGTTGTAGCTCTCTTCGTCACAGATGATGGTAACACATCTGTTCTAGAGTAGACGGTCATCTTGTTCTTTAGTCATTTCTCTGTTAGGCTGCAATAGCTCTGGCTGGCTGATGAAGCAATCTCTGCCACAGCCACACTTAATCAGGGTGTTAACACTCATAACAAAATTATTGCTGCAAAAAAAGAGAGCATGCGGCATCTTTTCTAGATTAAATGTTTGTGTTTACAGCCTTCAATCCACCATTCACTCAGACAAAGTCTGCAAAGGTACTCACTTCTTATTTTTGTAATGTCTGACCCCACAGCGCCCCACTCCCTTGTGGAATCCTCATCCCCAGGTGCATGCAAGTCCCAGGGAGCATGAATTATCTAAAGAAAGAGATCCTGAAAATCAGCCAGGCTGAGATTCACTTAAGCTAGCAAAGACACAAAGGAAAGAGATGGTGCTTAAAGTACATAAAGGTTGTTTTTGTCATCTAATACCTCTGCTTCCATGCTTACTCTGCATCTTGGTCCTCTTGCACCCACACTGCATTTCTATTTCTTCTCACCTGAGATCTCTTTTGTGGAATTCAATAAGACAAAACATCAACACAGTAACAGCAGGACAGACATAACCTAAAAGGGTGAATGGATCAGCAGCATGTGTCTCCTGGCCACTTAGTATTCCCACACTCTAGCTGTCCAGTTGCTGTCTCATGACTTCCACTAAGCCTACCAGTCTGTATTTGTGGAGCAAACAAATGGCTCTAGGAGCCACACATGGTCTCCAGGTTATGCAGTGTAAATGAACCATTGAAAAAATCTGGCATCTTTAAGATTTATTTCCATTTTCTTAATTTGATTGAAATTAGATAAAATATTTAAAATTTATTGGGGCTTGTGTGGGGGAAAGAGATGGCAAAACCATATATGCAGAATATATCCTCATAAGACTTTTTATCATTTTCTCAGAGACAGTATTTTAGAAACTATATTTGCATATAAATCTCCGTGGTTACTTACCTGGTGACTAAGTAAGAATCTGGAGATTGTTCTGCCTGATTCATCTGCTCTTAAGCTTTTAGATATTCTGGAGTGGGCTTCTAGCAAGAGCTATTTCACTTCTTCCCATATCCATGTCAACTGGTAATGGCTTCATAATCTGCTCAACAGGGCTTTCGTCTGAATTACAAGAGACTGAGGGTCAGATCCTCCTCATAACCCATTTCTACAGCATTCAAAAATTGAGATTAAGAAAGCCTCACACCATAATTCTCCACAGGTAATAGTTCACCTTGCTATCAAAGAGAAGAATTTGAACCTGGTGAAGGAAGCTTTTGACTGTCAGGGTTCCATTCTTCCTGCCTGTTGGACAAGTAGCCTTCACCAAGACATGGTCTGAGGACACACTTAATGTTTGACTGGAGCCCATCTGCCCCAGTGACAGGAATCAGTGCAGCACCCATCCTGTGTGCATGCTCACCATTTGATTTTCTGGGTTCAGTAGCCCTAATTGTCAAGACACCAAGAGAACTTTGTTGAAATACCTTTGAATTCAAGGCCTCATGCATGATAGTGGGGAAGACACACACCAAATACTGTCCCCTGACCCCATGGCTTTCATGCCTTGCCTTGCCTGCTTAATCAGTGACAGAGCTTAGGTCCTTTTAAGTCTCTTCCCTGAAACAATCTCACATGGAAATATGTCACAGACCTTGCAGAGGATTCAGTCTGCAGCAGGTCCTTATCTCTGAGGGTCACTGGCATTACTGCTGGCCTGTCCATGGAGCCATCAGCCTTTACTGCCCACATGCTCCAGCACCGAGGCCCCAGCAAAGACACCCAAGAAACTGTACAACTATTTAGTCCTTACACTCAGAGGATAACACTGAGTTGTGAGGTGACAAATATTGTGAGGTGACAGCCCTGCATAAGCAGCATAGCTAATTTTTTATTTTTTTCACATATCAACTAAGAAAAGTCAATTTCCATCTCCAGATTTGCCAGAGTAAAACAGAAAGCTTAAAAAAAACCAGTTAAATTTTCAGTGACAAAACTGAGAATGCAGTACAGGTATTTTAAAATAATTTCTTCAAAATCATGGGAGCTGAGTCCATTCTTTTTAGAAATGAAAAGTATATCAGGACCCTCCAAAAGGCACTGAACAGCCTACAGAGCTGGGATAGAGAGAGATTAAGGGCAATATAGACTCTCTGGAGATGTCTACAGTAAATTTGGGCTGCATTGAAGGTTACAGACCATGTAGAGCTGAGTACTCTCCATCACACACGTTGTAACAAAAGCACTCTGCACTTACAGCAGCCACCCCACACAGGAACAGTGCTGGTCCCAGAGCAGGTTCAGGAAATGTAAGGACAACTGGGTACCAGTGCAGTGCAGCAGATGAGAGTGGGGATCCTCACATTCACCCAGCAATTCCTTTCTGAAACCATGTAAACACACCACAGTCTTTCGAAAAACTGGTGGTGAAACCTAGACCTAGGGCCAGGCTTGGGCAAAGAGGTGAAGATCAGCCTTCAGGGAAAAGCGTTAGCTTCACAGATACTTTTATTAGCTACCTCTGAATCCATCAGTGCAGCACTTGTGATTGCAGGAGCAGCATTTGTACCCCTAAACCCTGCCTGCAAATATGATCAGTGTGAACAGGAACAATGAACTGCACCATAGCTCAGCAGAACTGACAAAGTTTAGGAAATGGCAACCTATTTCTCATTTCAGACTTCTGGGAGAAAAGGCAAAATCAGGACCATCATGTTCAGCAGTGCACTGGCTGATATTTTCATATGCTAGGTTCCAGTAAAGAAAAACACATTGCTAGTGGAAATATTGACACAAATATGAACAGTGTCTCTAAATACTTTTAGAAAAGCATTTTATTTCTGAGTTAAAGACTTACTGTTTCAAGCGGCCATAACTAGTAGCTCTCTTAAGCAAATTAGGTCCAATTATCTGATGTCTAAATTAGAATCCTCTCCCTCCTCAGCTCCATTTGCAGCAATTTTTAGCACAAGAGCAATAACAGTTAAACACACTTACCTAATTATAGATAATGATCTTTATAAAGAGCTGCTAGAATATGCTAAGCATCTTAGCATAAACATACTCATTCATTCCTACAGTAAGATTATGGTAAAGCCTAGTGATCGTGGCAAATAGTACCCCTGTGGAAGCAACCTGCTCAGTACAAGATACCATTTTAGTCAAATGACCTACCTCCTCCCTTTCTTCCATTTCATCAGCTGCAGGCATTCATTCCCAGCTCAGAGAGAAGATCTCAGCCCATCCCTCACATCAGCAGTTTTGTTGAAAGCATCCTTAATTGCCTCTGGTTTGTGCCACTGTCTCTTACTGCTGCCACGAGGCAGGCCAGCTTGAAGACTCATTTTGTCCCAGAATCCACAGTGGTCACACTGTTAGATCAAAATTAATGACCAAATTCTTCTGCCAGGGCAGATAAAAGTCACCGCTTGTCACAAAAGGGCCAGATTTCCTCAGTATGATTGGGACAGTCAACATAATAGACCTCAAGTTTCATCCACTCCTCCTCCTCTTCCCTTCCTGACATTGCCTCCTAGGAGCTCAGGAGCAAATGCTGCTGGTTCCCAAAATGGCCTGTGCCATACTTTCCACCCTTCCCTGCTTGGCAAGACAAGTTTCATCTCACAGAGGGCAGCTACTGGAAAGACAAGCTCTCCTCCTGCCACATGAACTCCCACTGGCATGTCTCTGACAAACACCTGTGCTGCTGACAGAGACCTGTTAGGAGCTGAAACACAGCCCTTGCATAGCATGAGCAGCTGCCAAGGCCCTGGGGTGATCCTTTGGCCAGTTTTGGAAGACTTAGATCCTAATGTGCTGTCTGGAGCATTAGGATCACATTTTTATGTCTGAGGACCAGGTCTGCAAGCTCCAGAGAAGCAGCAGGCAGAGCAGCAGAGCATTTCCTCCCTTGCTGCCAGCAAACCTGAAAAACCACAAACTGTGGGGCTGGGAGGGACTGTGGGAGCAACCTCTGCACTGCAGACTGGTCTGGCACCTGCACCTAACACAAGAGCCTCCTGAGAGAGACTTTACTGCCCAAAAAGTTCCCTCCAGAGTCGTCTGTGCTCTTGCAGCTTTGATTGCGCTGGGCTTACTCCCCTGAGATTTTATTCCTGCTTTGTATCCTTGTGAAGTAACAAGAGAGGAAGCCTAATGCAGATCCTAGCCTGCAGTTCTGCCTCACCATTTTAGGCAATAGGGGCATGGCAGTGGCCTGCTATAGCAAATTTTGCTGTCCTGGTCAGAGCAGAAACAAAAATTCCTGCACGGAACATTGAGAAGCACCACTTAAAAGATGTTATGCCAACTGTTGTTGAGGGTCTTTATCTTTTGAGACTACAAATAAACCACTTCTGTTAGGGGAAATACACAAAGGAAGCACCTTTGCTGCTGTCAGGAACAAAAGAAGATGCAGCAATAAGAGAAAATTAGAAAATGGCCCCATTAAGGCATCAGCTGTTTGATGCTGCTAAATTACAAGGTCTAGTCAGAGAACAGCATGGTACTGAAACAAAACTGCCTTGAGAGGCCAAACCCATGCTTGGGAAAAGCAGCAGAGATGAGGTGGTTACCAAAGAAGTGCGTCTGGTGAAGGACCTGCTTTTACATGTGGTGTACTATCTGTGTGAGTATCAGCACATCTGATGCCAGCTCCTATGACAGGTTACCGTGCAAAACCTTTCGTAACCTAGACGTGAGGTTGCAAGACTGCTGAGAACACCATCACAAACCTCAGTTCTGCAGGCAAACTCATCTCATGGCTGCTTCTTGCAGCCTACGGCCAGACCCTTCCTATGTCTCTGCACCAAACAATCATAATATGTGCTTTTAGAAAAGCCATATTAGTAGTGTGCAGAACAGATGAGTGTGTAGCTGGTGTGCTGGGTTCTGAAGACTTCCTGCCTCTTACCCAGGAAGGGCAGGGTCTGCAGGTGTCATCTGAGGTAAAAATAAAGTGCAGCTCCCAATGACTTACTCCTAGTCACTGCTTTGACTTTCAAGGTCTATGTTAGTGAGAGAAACCAAACAGTTTTAATACAAATACGAATGTCTAGAGAACACCCGTGATAGCAGAAAAAAGGAGTACCACAATATTTTGGGCAGGCAGAGTGCAATTGCAGCTGCATGCACACAGAACCCCACTCTTTGCAGTGATAGAAGTATGGACAGGCCTGTTTCTGTCTGATGTGTCTGCAGTGCCTTTGCATGACTGACCAGAAAGCAGAGACCCCAGGGCTGAGAGATTTTCTACCTCAGCCATCTGCCTGCCACAGAAGCTCTGTGAGAATCACCCAAGAAGGGCCTCAGCTGGGTGGATTTAACTGACAAGAAAACAGGCGTTTCCTGCTGCTATGAGCAACAGCACTGACTCTTTCCTGCACAGAAATATATTTGTCCCATTTTACATTTAAGAAACAAAGAAACAGAAAAGGGCTGATTCACCTGACCTGGAGTCAAGCCTAGGACCCATCAACTGGCTAAGAGCTTGCACCATCTGTTCCCATGATTAAAGACTGTCTTTTCAAGGGAACACACCAGCACAATCAATATTAATAACATCAGCCAGGGGCTATTCTCTTTCAGTACCTGAAACCACAGATTTTCTGCCAAATGAACTCTGATAAGTGATCTGAAATACTCCATCAAATACAATCTTGAATAGATGAAGTTTTCAATAGAATACTTCCTTTGCACAACTAGGAAAAGTGAAGGGCATATTCTCCTCTGCATACACAGGCCACTTACAGCATAGGTCCAATAGGCATTAACAATTCTAGTGTAGACAACAACTTGCCATAGACCTATTCTGGAACCATAATTCTTGCAACTTCATTGAATAGTTTCAACTGATTCATTACAAAGCTTTTCTTGACTTTCAATTGCTAATCTTTTTTTCTCCATATACAATCTTATACTTTGCAGAAAAGATGGTGTGCCTGATTTGTGCTATTACTGCAAGAATTTATTAAAATGGAGTTTTAATGGGATCAAGCAGAGTGGGTCAAGTTCCCAGCTCCAACGCCAGAGCTGTAGAGCTCTGTTTAATTAAGCAAAACCTAAACTAGCAAGATGTTTTGGCAGCATTGTGAATGGGCATAAGGAGCTTTCTTTCCCTTATCCTGCCTTTTTCAAAAGGAAAGCAAACAGCCTACTCTTCTAATCAGCTGAAAGATTAAGAAAGTTGTTCCATAGTGGGTCACATCAACGGGCACCATATTACACCCAGGGACAGACGAGAATTTGGCATTTTTATAACACTATTAGTGGAGAGAATTAAATCCTTTTTCTACTTCTAAGCAGAGTTTTCATCTGGTTTAGACAATAGATTAAATGGACATAAAGGAGCAGAAGTGATTTACAGACTGATGATGACACCAAATGCGATTGTTCAGAGCAAGAAGGTGTCCCTGGCTGTGCTGTACTTTCCTGTTACAATGCCCTCAGCCTCCAGGCCTCATTCCCTGGCAATGAGGGAACCTACCTACCCAATCTCTGGAGATTCCTCAGCCAGGGAGTAAGGAGCAAAGTGAGCATTTCCATTGCTACACCAAGTGGAAAAGTTTGCAAGCACTGTTTTCTTTTTTTTGTGCTCTCTGGTCACATCTGCCCTCACACAGGCATGTCCAACAGAGAGGTAGAAGAGAAAAAGACCACACAAAGCTGTGCAGCATATGGGACACTGCTGCATGAATATCCTGTAGTCCTGGAACCCCATGTCTCCAGGCCTATGCAAAGGATCTTTAGCATAAGCAAGACAGGATGACGGTGGAGCTACATGTTGAATGCTGTGGCATATTCTTGCCATACCATTTCAGAAAGTACATAGCAGACTCGGAAATGGTAACATGAAGAACTGATACAAATGCAAAAGATTGGAGCAACTTCCATTTAGGCAGTAGTCAAAGATACAAGAACACTTCAGAGCAGAAACTACTTGGACTTGTGAAAAAAATATTTGACACTGTCCCACATGGCATTCTTGTGTTTTAACTAGAAAGACATGCATTTGACAGATGGACCACTCCATGGGTTAGGAATTGGCTGGATGATTGCAATCACAGAGTTGTGGTCAATGGCTCAATATCCAGATGGAGACCATTGATGAATGGCATTCCTCAGGGATCAGTATTGGGAGTAGCACTGTCTAACACAATTGTCAGTGGCATGGACAGTGGGATTGACTGCTCCTTCAGCAAGTTTGCTGATGCCACTGAGCTATGTGTGGTGTGCTTGACATGATGGAGGGAACCTGGCAGGCTTGAGAGGTGGGCCTGTTTGAACCTCATGAAGTTCAGCATAGCCAGGTGCAAGGTCTTCATATCTTGAGAAATTTGTAGAAAATAAGGAACTTTTCTACATTTTTACCCTCATATGTAAAGAATTAGGTATTTTGTTAAACTAGTAGATGGCAGATTCCAAACAAATGAAAGGACATAATTCACACACAGGGTTCAGCTGTGCTCCTCATAACTGACTGCTGTGGATATTAAATATCTTAAAAGGCAACCAAACAATTTCACAAAACTTGTAAAACTTTTGAGAGCCTGGGGAAAAGGAATAATCTATTGACAGCTATTAAGTACAAGGTGATTCTTCTCCCTCCCAGCTGAGGAACTACCTAGACAGATAACTGCTGGGAGTCAGGAAAATCTTCCCAGAAAAGTGTCCACTTGCCTTTTGTAGCCTCACCCTTAGCTATCTATTCTAAACCTGCTGGAGAGAATTACCTGCCTGCTTTCAGTCTGACTCCTTCAGATACTCCTAGGGTGTTTCGTATGACACACAACTTTCTCTCTAGTGTCACACCTTCAGTGAGCTGCTCACTGAAGACCATGCCAAGGCAGCCCACCACCTTTGGCAGTCACACAGGCCTGCGAGAAATCCCATTCCCTTTTCTTCATCTGAAAGAGATACACACCATAACCACAGTCTTGGGAAAGCCCTTTACAGCCACCAGGATGCTGCAGAGAGAATAGTCTTTATGCCACAGTGCACTATAAAGGGAAGAGAAGACTGTGCCAAATAAAGGAAAATGCTGAGGGATCTTTATTACACAGCAGTCCACTAATGCACAGGATCCCAGCCCTTCAGCTTCATCAGGCAATAAACAGCAGAAAAGGGGAGAGGAGAGGAGAGGAGAGGAGAGGAGAGGAGAGGAGAGGAGAGGAGATGCTGGGGAAGCCCTTGAGAACGTCTTAACCAGGGCAGTTCATGTGTGGCTATATTTTCTCTGACTATAGCTCAAGCATATTGAGAGCCTACATCTGTTCCTCAAGTTCTCTATTTCCTAATTGTCTTGATATGTAAACCTTATGTATTACCTTACACGTAAGATTTAGTTTTGTGCCTTATTGCAAAGCTTGTTTCCATTAGATGTTGCTTCCCTCTGAGGTGCTGAGCTTCATCCACTTCAATTCACTTAGGAGTTGAGCTGCAATTCACAATGAGCTGGAGGTTATGGCAACTGCATAAACATCAGGAAGAGCGTGTTTTCTTTCCAGCACAAATCACTTCACTTGGCTAGGTCTCTGTCAGCCTCATTTACAGAGGTGAAAATATTTAGCCTCTCTGGAAATCTACAAGCACAAAAGCATGAGATAAGTGCTAAGTATTAGCTGAGGGATTGTAACACTTCAAAGAGACGTTGCCACCATGATGGAATTTCCTGAGCAATGAGGAAAAGACATTGCTTAGAGTAGAGGAAGAAAATATAATTCCTTCTTGTTCACTCACTGAAAGCATAATTGTAAATCAGCCTTGACCAGATGACATGAGAGGAAGAAATGCTGTTTCTAGAGTTGCTTAGAAATCACTGTCGCTAGCACCGACTGCTCCTAACAGTTGTTTTCAAACTGGGGACAGTAAAATTACAGTCCCTGCCATGTACACCAGCAGTGACAGATAATGTAACGAAACAGCTTCTAGTCTACAAATTAAATGCAAAATTAAATGCAAGTGCTCTCAAAGGGATGGGTATATATTCATTCAATGAACAGCCACAGGCAATTGATTACTGTGTGTATACATTAAAAAAATTCCCTTTCTCTGCAAGCAGGTGGCTCCAACTATAGACCCTGTAGTGCTACTGCAGATGCACATCCTAAGACCTGTGGTGTTCTGTCCATTTATGCCAATGGGAGGTCTATCCAATTATAATCAATGCGCTTATCATTGTTTGAGTCTCTGTAAAACACACACACACATACCATGGGTTGGAGGAAATTACGAGTGAGCCATTATAATGATTAAGTAACCGAGCAACCTCTTGATAAGTTCCAAGTAATTTAGTTTTCCCTGGAGCCACACTGTTGAGTCCATAGAGAGAGCAGTGCCAGCATGATAGTGAGGGTCTGGCTGGGAGGGAAGCCATCCTGTAGCTCTGCTCGCGCATGCAAACAGAGTTTCTGGAACATTCACCTCCTTCATCATGCATCCACTGAGCTCACTTTTTAAAGCTACAATTATGTTACATGCTCTTGCCAAAAAAGCAGCTGACATATGATGAAATTTTAAAGAATTCTATTACCTCTCTGACTACAGCACTTGTCCTGACCCACATTATTTTTCTTGATAACTTCATAGAAAGGCATTCATTTCCTCTAAATAAAGATCTGGGGAGTGAGCACCTGGATGGCAGATTCCCAGTCTGCCAATTTTCTTCTTTTAGACCACTGATTTTCAAGAAACAGGGAACATTCTGCTGAGACAAAGAGAGACACTGACAGCCTTCTTTATATTAAAACTACTCCTTAGTCCATTCTTGGCGATTAAGAAACCAAGTATTAAAGATGAGTTGCAATTTAGCTAGGAGCAACCTTGCAGGAGAGGCACATGGATATGAGCTTCCAGAAAAACCTGGCTTAGCATCTGGAAGTGTCTACAGTGCTATGTTACTCTGACACAAACCTAAAAGAACAAGTGCCCAAGGAGCACTACTCCATATGTACAAAATTGCACAGGACCTACACACAGACCTATTAGACAATCTCAAATGTCTCTCACCCCACAAAGAAATACTCAAAAGGCTGGAAGGAGGGAAATGGGTATCAAAGCACAGGAGGGGCTCCCTGTTTAGTGAAATCAGGTCCATCACCTCCAGTACTCAACTGAACCTTCAGGTGCCAGATATTTCTGCAACTCTGATCCTGAACAAGCTTCAGTTGCTGGGGAAGGACATTCACAAGTCATCTTCTTGTATCAGACTCTGGTGACCTTTTTTTTTGCGGGTCAGATGTTCTTCTTCTGAATTCCTCTTAACTTGCAGGAATATAGCAGCATCCATGTAATATTATATGTAACCGTAGCAATGAGATAGCAAAACCTTCTGGTTTTAAACACAGCCCACCAGTTAATGTTACATAGGCAAACATAGTTCAGAGGCAAATGAAGTTTTAATCAAAGCTGATGAGTGTCATTGTGTCATTTTCCTAACTGGCAGAGAAGCAAACACCAAAATCCTAAACTAATGCAATTTTACGTGTTTCTCACAAAAGAAAACAAATATTTGGCAATGAAAGTAGATCTTTCAAAAAAAAGATGTAGTGGTATTTTTTTGGTGATATTATGTGGTCCATCACTACCATCACTGAAGTCAAAGGCATGGGGAGACAGTATGATTTCAGTAGATTGAAACTGATTTCAGTAGAGCAAGGTTAAACCTGTGCTGCCTGCCTTTAAATACCCAGACCCTGCCCAGAGGGTCCTCCACATGCAGATGCTCGGCAAAATCAGGGCCCAAATAGCAGAACTTCAAGCAGGAAGGAAGTAGGTGAAGAAGATACCATAGTGAGTTTTGATGAAAGGGGAACTATCAGTCTGTGGAGAAGCTACTAATAGAAATACTCAGGGAGCAGCCCTGGGTCCATCTTCTTTAATGTTTTTGCAAGTGTCCTTAATATGCAAAGCGAGTGTGCTGCTGTTGTTTGCTCACAGCATAGAGGAGACAGGAACCATTTTTCTAGGAGAGGCTTGCAAAGCCAAGAACTGGAGAAGAAGGTGACAGGAGACACTAAAACAGGATGAAATTCAAAGCTACTCAACACAAGATCATTTATTTGTGGAGTAATAGTGAGAACTGCTACCATAAGCTGAGAGCTCATTAACTGGAGATGACTGAGGAGAAGAAGCAGAGAGCATCAGTTAATTATAGGATGACTTAAACTACCAGGTGATGCAACTATGAGAAAAAGCAAATGTGATCCTAGGATATGTCAGCCAATATTTTTCCAGAGAAGACAGGTAGTAGTTGTCATGACATAAAGAAGTGGTGTAACAAGGAATGGTAATAACACAAAAATGGCTTATTAGTTCAGGCCAAGGCTTCTCTTAGCCCCTTGCCCTTTCTTCAACTGTGACCAGACTAAGAACAGGAAGAATAAGAATAGGACAAGCACATCTAAGACTTCCTTCTGATACTCTCACAGCCTTGAAACATTTTCAGCTAAGGGGATTTCCTTCGTTAATTGTCATTTGACTGTTAAGCAATCCACAATGAATTTTTCTTCTAACTGATTCTCAATCTACTCATGAACCAGTGCAAATTTCTTGAAACCACTTTGTCCTTTTGCAAGGACTTCCTTACATTTACTGCTAATCACATGAATAATCACTCCCTTTTTTAATGTTTTGCGCCTACTTTCAAATAATTTCATCATGTTTCCCCTAATTCTTCTGCAGGATGTAACACAGAGCAGTCAATCCCCATCAACTTTTTCCCAAATTTTGTAGTCTTCTGTCATGAATTCCCAAGAGACCTCTCTTTCAGGCCAAACAGGTCCCCTGTATTCAGTCAGTTCATACCCCTGATCATTCCTGCTTCCCTGCTCTCAGAATAAATAACCCTTTCTAAGATGTGGAGAGCAGGCCAGCTTTCAAGGTTGGTTAAGTCACAGGTTGTGTCATGAAGATGTGGTCTCTTTCTGCTCCTAATAGATCCTATATTTGATGTGGGTGGGGATTTTATTTTGCTTTTTGATGGGTATAAATCTAGTGTTTGTATGTCTAACCCAGCCATCCATGCCCAAGAAATATTAGCTTCACCTTGAAGAGGAACTGAAGTACTGAATCAAACTGAGATAATGAGTGACATGAAGAGTACATCATAAAAGTTGAGTTTAAAAGAAAAGTTATGATTCTTCTCTGTACAAAGCTCTGGAAGCACCAGGAAAGGGGCAGAGTTATTGAGAATAAAAGGTAGCATTGGGACAAGGATGTAAATTCGGTTTGGATGTAAATGACACTTGGATACAATCAGGCTACTGATTAGAACAAAGCCTGGAGACTCTGAAACAGCCCTCAATGAAAAAGAGTGTAAAAAATGCAATTAGTTTCAGGATGGGGCAGAGTCAGTTTGTGAAATGTTAGTTACCTGCAGTACTGGGAGATTCATAACATAGGAAGGCCCCACCTAGGTATGCATTTAATAACAAATGAGGTGCTTCACACCAGCTCCCTCTGTGGCTGTTTTTAGACCTTCCCAAGGGCAATGCTGCTTGCTTTCCTTTTAGGACAAAGTACAGTTCTTTGCACATAGGCATCCAGAGATCTACCAAAAATTATTCACAGAGAAGTAAAGGCAGAGAAAGCAAGAAAGGCTGTAAAGCTTGCTGCTGGTTAGGGTTACAAGCCATTACGAGGTGAAGAATTAGCTTGAGCTGATACAAGGGAGTAAGAAACCCACATTAATCCTACTGCAGAACAATGTGGTGGGAGGAGCAGGCTACATAATCCCTTATTGCTATTTAAATAATTCTATACTTATTAAATAGTTAAATCATTTAAGCAATTATTTATGGATTGACTAATCCCCTCATTTGTTGTTCCTTGTGTAGACAATCTTAGAGTAGCCATTACCGCAAATACCAGAGCTTATAATAGGTCAGATAACAGAAGTGTGTAACTAGGCTCCAGATAGACAAAAAAAAAAAAAAAAAAAACAACAAAAAAAAATTATTTGGTTTTGAATAAGGGGCTTTTGGGCTGTTTTTTGGTCCTTTTTTTTCACCAGTCTTAGACTACCACCACACTAAAGAGAGGAAGAAAAAAAAAAAAGACGACAGAGTTGCCAGAAGTCTTCAGGATCACTGTCTTACTTATCACTGGACTTATGACTAAAACAGCAGAGGAAATATGCTGGAAAGCTATCTAGCCAAAGGTATTGTTGTATACACTGGCTTAACATAGACATATTTCAGAGAAGTGTAAAGCAACTTTAAGACATTTCTCTTGGGAAGTCAGAAAACTGGGAGGATCATTTCCGTGTGCTCAAAGAGGTCCTGTCTCACAGGCAGGGAAAGTAAAAGTCTTCTTTACTAAATTGCCAGTAGAGATGGCAACTCTGATTCAAAAGAGTAAGAATAGTGTGGTGAAACTGTCTTTACCTCAGTTGCCAAACAGCTTCCAGGCTCTTTAATATCAAAAGATTCACAATGTCACTAGGCTTAGTGACATTGGTTTTAATGCTCTGTTTTAGTGCCAAAATCACCCAGGCAAAAACTGCTGTCCAGAAGGACAAAGATTAGAAGCTGACTACAGGTAGATCTTGTTAAATAAATCTTACAACATGAAAATATGAAATACAAAAAAAAAAAAAAGAGTCCATTTTATATCAGGTGCATGGAAAAATGCATGTAAAGGTTGTTTAAAATTATTTTATCTTGTTCTATAGAGGCAATACACGAATTATTATTTTCTCAACAAAAACATATTTTTCCCATCACAGAAGCACACAAATGTGGGTCTGATATTCACTCTGTAATTTTTCTTTCAAGGTTAGAGGAGGGGTGTATCACAAAGGCAGTAGAGTTGCAGAGGTAAAGATTCACACTACCCACCTATAAACACCTCCCAAATGCATGCAGATCAGCAGAGCACAATGCAACCTCTCTAAAACACAGTCCCAGTAAATTAAAATTCTTGACATCTTGTTTAAAAAAACAAGAAACAGCAACAAAAAAACCCCCTCACACTCCCTCACGATATCTGTTCTATTCCCACTGGGGTTGTGTCATCTCATCATCAAGAATAACAATAAAATCAATTCATTATGTTCCATTGAAGGCAGCCTCAGGAGAGAGATCAAAGAATAAGAGGAAATGAAAGCTGACCGACTTTATCACCTTTGGAGTCAGTCCCAAAGATCTCAAATTAATTTAGATTGGTGGGGCAGTGCATAAAAGCTGGCAAGTTCTCTTGCCAGTGGAGAGCCTCTATACAAACCAGTGAAGTGCTGTTGTCTCTGGGGCTTTTCAGCTAGCCAAACGTTTTTGTGAGTGCTAAGTACTTTTTCCTTTGGCCGTTTCAAGTTTATTATCATATATGGGAGGAATATTTTCATGCTTTCCTCTCAAATTCTGCAGGGAGCCATCTGTCTCTCCTGAAAGACCCAGTTGTGACATTTGTGCATGAAAACTCTTTCCCCCCGTGGGAGGCTGCCGGCCACCGGCCCTTTCTTCTCCCAGCAGCAGCCCTGATCAGTCAGCCACCCTGGAACACCACTCCAAACACTGTGCTCTCAGGAGTTGGGGGCCACCTGCAGCAAACCTTTCTCTCTGCTCAAGAGAGCAAAGCAATTCCCCAAAGCTGCAAGTCACAGGGAACTCTCCAGGGTTGTTGTGGCACAGAAACGCTTTGGAAAGGGACTGCAGCCCGAGGGGGCTGCTCACACAGGGAGCAGGGAACCCCCCCCCCTACTGATTACAGTGAGCAGCACAAAACCTGACTCCAACCTCTCTTCCCTCAACCACAACAGGTCCCAGAGATTCCTCACCCTGCCATTTATTTTTGACTCTTTCCTATGACTTTGATTTCAGATGCTTGAGAACAGCCTCTGAGCACTAGTTTTCCCTCCGGACTTTCCTTGCCATGCCTTATTGTGTTTCGTTTTTCAAACTACATCACTATTTCCTTTTCAGCCTTTGTTTAACACCCAGGTCCTAGACAACCAGACATGAGACTGGCTCTGTGCAACTTCTGTCTTATCCCAGGCCAAACTTCACAGCATCTGTGGCACCACATGCCAGAGAGAGAGAGACATTCTGATAGACACCTTCCCTTCCCTTCCATCACTTCCTTGGCAAATAGCTGCCTCTTGGAAACACCCAGTTAGTCAGTGGATACCATTAGCCCCAGTGATTCAAAGTTGTGTAATCTGCAGCTGCAGACAGGCACTGCCTTTTTCCTTTCCTCTGTGTGCAACTCTGAATGGCATGAAGGTATTTAGCATCTCTGACCCGATTTCTTAGCAGCCAGCAATGTGGAGCCTAAGACTACAAGACTGCAGCATCTCCTTTGAAAAGAGATGTGCTTGGTACCTTAACACCTTTTGCATGAGCGGTAGAATACTTTGAAATATGTGTTTTAGAGAGGTTTCCTCACTGTGTGGTCAAGCCCCACCACTGAAACCAGAGTACTATGAAAGGACCCTCTTTTCAGCTACACACTGAACATCCAAAAAAAAAATAAAAATTAATTCCTTCATTCAGCCTCAGTTCTACATTCAGTAGGAGGTAAAACCTCTTTAAAAAATTGTACGTTATGAAATAGTTCCTGATCTTCCTTTAACTTCTTAACTTACCACTTGAGGACTCCCACAAGGGAGTCCCACAGTACAAAGTTTACATATCTTACTATATAAGCCAATTTTGAAGGCTCAGCAATGAAAGAAAGCTGCTCTAAAGAGTTAAGAAAAGATTAATTTACTGCCATCAGAAATCTATTCTCTTCAAAATTAGTTTGAAAACCAACACTTTCTTACACTAGCCTGTTCACAATGTTGCCTCACTGGTGAGCAGCTAATATTTGTGGAGGTTATTGAGCATGGTGGAAATACATCATGAATAATCTTCAGCATGAACTGTGTGCTCCAAAAAGAGAAACTCTGTCCTAAGTCCATCTTTTGATCCACAAGCATTCATTCTTGTGTGGAAAGAAAAAAGAAAAAAAAGTTGAGATTTTTTTTAATGGTCTGACAGCTGTTCCGGGCTTAAATGCGAGGAGTCATTTGTCCCCATGTAGCTCCTGATGGATAGATCCACACGATCAAAACCACTTTCAAAAGCAAAGTGTAGTCAGGGTGCTGGCAAGCTTAGAGGACAGAAGGAAAGAGAGACAGAAGGACTTTTCAGCTGCTTTTCCTGGTGGTCAGTTCAGCTGAGTCTCAAAGTACAGCAAGAGTCTAAAGCAGAGATGCTGTCACAGGCGCATGCCAGCCTTGCCTGTAAATAAATAAAAGGCATCATTTTCCTCTGCTATGAATCTGGCACTTTTCACCAACACTAAATTGATTTAAAACCTTCCAAAGGAAAAGCCTCAATGTTTAATTTCTCTGGCTAGCCTTAGATTCTTGGCCCTACTTTTATTTTCCATAACATCCAGTTTATTTCTTTTGACGTTTGTTATCCTTCAAAAATGCTATTGTAATTAGATCATGATACTCTACAACTATCTCCAGACTTAAATATTCTCTTTCATTTAAGAGACTTTATGTGTAAATTTCATGAGGTTTTGAACAATGTTATCTTGAAAGTACACTGTGTTCAGAGCCAGGGTAAAAGGAAAATAAACTAATAGAAAATAAAAAGCAATTCAAACTTCTACCCCAAAACTCAAATTAAACTCTTTTGATCCTCCAGAATAACTTACTTGATTTTATTTATTTTCCTATTCTTCTTTGCTTCCTCTGTTCAGACTGGGAGGGAAACATTGAAATACTGCATGAAGAAAACCTACTTTTTACTGTATTTTCAGCTCAGCAAGGACTGGAAAATTAAAGAGAAAGCAGTGTGGCCTGAAAGCAATCTCTGTTCATTCACCTCAGGAAAGCTCTCTGACTGAGGGCTGTTATGTAATAAATTATCTGAAATATGGATCTGTCTGTTTCAAACTCGTGTGATTCCACAGACTCACCTAAGGTCACTCGCTGCTACTGCCAAATGCGTTGCTCCCCAAATTACTTTGATTTCAGCCTCACATAGTTCACCCTCAAGTAGTTCTCTCTTCTCTTTTTTCCAGTGTGGCTGTGGCCTAAACCAGAAGACTGTTTTCTTTGCCCAATGAAATTCATCTGCTGATGAAACCTCTCCAAAAAGGAAGCAAACTAAATAGCAGTTGGCATTTAAAGATGAGAGGTTCATGCTCAGCCTTTGCTTGTCCCCAGGTGCATGTGACTGCTTCGAGTTTGGTTGGAGTCTTTCTCTAACTGCTGGCTACCAGATAAAAGGGCCCCTTTCCACACCAGCATCCAGGGATTCATCCATACTTTTCCCCCCAAGTTTATGCAAGGGCCATGAGCAAGGTGTCAAGGTGCTGGCCTTGACTTGCCAAAGCTTCATGACCAATCACATAAATACACCTTCAAGCTACTGAATACAAGAGCAAATGAATGCCAGGGGAGGAATGTCTCAGCTGCTCTCAAGCAAGCCCGAAGAAAGAAGAGGCAGGAGAAAAAAATTGCAAGAAAAAATATTAGAACCAGCTCCAATTATGCCTTTGTATACTAACAGCACAAAATTTCTGCAACCAGTGACCCCACCAAAACAGTGTTATACAGAGATCAGAAGCAGCAAGACAAGCAACTGAGTCTCAGAGGTGGTTCCTTTTACCACAGTCACATTTTGGGGTCCAACCACAATAACCCACAGACTATCTGACCAACCTGATCCTGCTGATACACAATAGCCCACTGTGCTGGATATGACTCAGATTTTCATCTTATGGGTATATAATCTCCATCTAACCTCTTGTAACTAGCATTTAAATCATCCTTGCCTCATTGGCTTTACTTCCTTGAAGTTTCATACTCCTCTCAGGCTCCCAACTTTCTCAGCCCCATCTCAAACTCCCCATCTCATAACAAGGCATCAGAAGTCAGCATTTCTAGATGCTAAAAGGACACCAAGTACGTTTCTTTACACGCTGAGGAGAGAAGATACCTTTTATACCACTGATGTGTTCAACGCACAGGAGCCCAAGCCAAGCTCGTGGGACTTTTAAAACTGCTGAGGTTTTAAGACACTTGGCTTTAGATCAATTGTCAAAGAAATCTGTTTATTTGGTGATTTGTTTCGTGTTGATTGGTAAATTTCAAAGCAGATGGAAGTAACACACCATTGTGGCACATTTTGTAGGTGAAAAGCAGCTTTCTTGGGCCTCCCTGTGAGTTTGTCCTTCCCTTTCATAGCTTTTAGCATCCAGTCACTGGGACTCCATGCCCTAACCACCAACTGTTACCCTGAAGCTGCTTCTTCTCCATGGTGTCGGCATTCCCCTAGTACACAGGCACGTTCGGGAGAGTAGCCCTGAAATGAAGAGTCAAGGAAAGCTCTGGAGGGCTCACCCGATCTCCCCTACAGTGTCCCAGTGCTCCATGCAGTGATCTCTGGCAGCTCTCATGCAACAGCCTTGTTTTCAGACACAGTACCTAGTGCTCGTGCTCATGTTTCTTAAAGATGTGTAAATGTTGGTTCAGCCTGTACTTAGCATAAAGCTTCTTGGAGTATTAAGAAAAAATCCTCAAGCATGTCATCTAATCACAAAGAAAGCTATTTTGGGCAATTTTGGGATCCTTTTCTCTCGAGGTTCAGGTTGCCCCATAGGGCCAGGTGGACCCAGAAGTGAAGGATCAGTTCAGGATCTTTAGGATAAAGCTGCATCTGAAATCCATGGTCTTTTTTTCTCAAGGGTCAAAAGGAGTGACCACCAAAAGGCTCTTCTGAAGGTCCCCCCTTTAAAATCTCTTTTTCTTAATCCAGTCTAGTCTCTAGAAGTAAACACATGGAAATATCATTAATACCCATTTCTGCCAAATAGGTTTGTTTCCTTCCTCTGCTGATATCCAGTACAACTCAGCATCAATTCACCACCAGAAGGAAAGGCTGTGAATGAGCAGGAGTTGCAGAGGTTTCAGCTCCTCTTACCTTTTAGTCCCATGGAGTAACCCTCAAAACATTGTTCCATACCCCTCAGTGTGAGTGACCATCAGAGGGAATCTGACCTCCTCTTGTACTCTTCCTCTTCTGAAACAGAACAGTTCATACTGGAAGGAAATCCATTCAGGCTTAATTCTCCCAGTATAAAACTTGATGACATTTTGGGTGTTCTATGAGCAGATCAGAGGGACTGACTGTGAGCTTTGTACAATTCAACTAAGCACAATTCATGTTTAAAAAAATGTGTGAAAACAATAGAAGTGCAAAGTTCCTGGGAATGAAACTGACCTCCTTCTTCTGCTGTTCAGGGAATTTAAGGGGATGCTCTTTTCAATTAACCACGGTAGTACAGTCAGTATGTCCCAGGGTCAAAATGCTCCTCCAGTTTCCGCAAGTACAAGACGGAAAGAATTTCATGAGACATTATCAGAAAGAATTCACAGTGAGATAAACACTTACTTCTTCCATTTGTTTTCATTCAGGCTTGACTTGTCACTAGTAATTATGACAGAGGATGTGATAAATGTCCGTTCAACATTTGTAAGAACAATATACTTCACCTAAACATGAGAACTCACAGGAAAAAAAGACTAATCACAAGCTAATTACTTCTTTCACTAATTGTTACTGTTCTGAGTCACTGTTTCTATGAATTGCCGCACTTTTTTTCCTTCGGGAGTGAAGCAAAGGAATATTTCTACCTTGTCCTTTTTCTTACCTTGAATCTTTTTCTTTTAAGGTTATTTATTTTATTTCTCCTTGACAAGAGTTTGTGAAAGTTCCAAAACCTACATTTGAATTTTCCAGCCTTCATAAATTTATTTAATGCCTAAGAAAAGGGTAAAATACCAAAATGCTGTGTTTTCTTCCACCCAAAATGTCCCTCCTGGGGAGCTACACTCTTTTCATGGAGCTTGAATGACAATTTAGACCTTTAATTTTGATGCTTTACTCCTCTTTCACCTGCTGCATTTCCAGGTGGTACAAGAGCTCGTCTGACACAGAGATAAGACCTGTTCTGCTTCACTTTCATACCCTAACAATGAGTGAAACATCTCAAGCAGACCCCCTTCTTACTATTCCTGAAGGAAAAATAAATATGATAGTTTCAAAGTCTTGACACCTCCTGCTGCCAGGAGAATAAAAATCACACCAACAGCCCTGGAGAGCAGGTGCCATAGGTAGGTGGTGAGGAAAATGACACAGGCTCTGTTGGAAGACTACAAGTGAACCAGTTACATTTAGAAAAGTTGACATTCTGCTGTGTCGAACATTTCCATCATGAACTGTTGTGGTTCTTTCATCAAAATGTCCGTGTAAAACAGCAAAACTGAACAAGCATTTTGGAGTCTTGTAATTACCAATAGAGTTTTACAGATGCAGATATTTGTGCTGCTTCTGGGTACATTCTGTAGAGCCACATGGGCTTGCAAATCCACCGTCACATTGTCCAGAAATGGATCCCTGTATCATGTTTGACATCTTCAGGGTTTTGTGCTGCAAAGTAGGGTTTCTACTTATCCTATTATTTAATCTTAAATGACAAAGTCTAGATTCTGTGCATAACTGTGTAACTCTATGGTACTGAGTGCTCTCCCATTCTCTTGGCTTCCTAAAAAAGTGCAGGATTCTCAGTGCTTTACAGCAGATTCTCAGCAACCTGATGGATTTACCCTTTGATAAAAATGTACTGTTTCTTAAGTAGAAATCTCAGGTCTGTCATTAACTTAACATTTGAGAAATGTGAGAAGTTCTGTATATTCCACAATCTCTGGGGAAAAGAAGAAAAAAAAAATCAACTACCAACAAAAGAGCAGGGGCAAAATAAACAAATCGCTCTTTAGAAGCTGCACAGTCTAACAGTTACATAGCAATTTGGAGTTATTGTCAACAACCCTATCGCCTTGGAGACTGGCTGACGCTGCAGAGAAATATTAGATGGGAAATTAAGGTTAACAAAGGGTTTCCTACTGTTGTTCCTAGTAATACAAGCACTTTACACATCAGTTCTAATTCTGTTGAACTGGGAAAAAGGAAATGGGAGAAGAAAATTTAAACAGGGACCACCCATTAAAATTAGAAGTAGTCCATTCTCAATAAACTCAGTTTCCCACCAGAAAATCACTGCTGCAGCCTTACTTCACCTTGGCTGACTTCTTCGGAGACAATTTTTTGGTTGCAGTTGGTTTAAAGTTCCATGATTCTGCCATTAACCCAAGTTCAGCAGCTGTTTTTCAGCAAAGTGTTGCTCCTGCACAGGTAGAAATATGACATGGCAATACCCTCAAAGACACTACAAATTGTTAAACCAAAAGCTGCCTCAGGCCTGATGCAGAGAGGCAACGTGTGAGCCCGACAAGCAGTGCCATTGATGCAGTGCTGTCTCAGCACTGCTCACCCCTGTGCACAACAAATGTTCCAACTGAATATGAACTCGAGCCTCTTGATAACAGCTGTGTTGTGCTTTGCTTTCCAGCAAGACTCTGACGCGAATCAAGTGAAAGACAAAAATTCCCAATTCTCTTACACAGATGCATCAGCAGTAATGAAAATATTTAAAGAGGTCTAGAAATTAATTTCCAGTCTTCCAGAGCCTTTTCTGCTCTTTTCCCAGAGTACTGTAATGCTTCCATCTTGCACTGAGAAACCCTCAGGTGTTCAGAGATCAAACTGCCAAATCCACATTAGAATGAGTGGTGATGGTTCTCCACATTCCCACATGCTTGGGAAAAAGAAGTTGGTCACACTGGAGTAGAAGCAGCACATTATGCCTGCTTAGGGCATTTTTCATCAGGACCCTGAGAAGGAGCAAACATTTCCCAGATCGGGACCTTTTCTGAAGAGAAAAGCCTCTCGCTTTTCTCATTCAAGTGAAGAAGAACCAGCCTTGGACACTGGACTTGACTGATTCAGTTTTCCTGTTCAGTCAGTCCCTGTCCTTCTCTACAGCCACAGAGCTGACTCTGCTGTCTTCCCATGCACGTCCCTCTTTCTTAAATCCTTTATCCACTTAAACTGAACTTCTCAGCCTCCCAACTCTCCTGTCTCCCCTCTTGCCAGCTTGACCTGCTGAACTCCGTATAAACCTTCCCATATTGGATAAAACAGCTTTCTCCTCCATCCTACTGTAGCACTAGGAAAACATCATGCACAGGAGAGCTGTTCTCCATTCTGTTCTCACTTCCAGCTGCTGTCCATAGCAGTTCAAGACACCGTCACAGGAGATGCTTTCTAGACCACCACAGACACAGATGTTCTTCAGGGATGGAGTCTGCACATGAGGACATTGCCAGGGCTGGAAGTTGGCCAGCCAGGAAGGTGTCTTCAGGAGATTCGAATTCTAAAAAGACCGACAAGTTTCTACCGTGAAAATTTGAGCAAAATGCATATTTCACATGACTTGTAACTTGAATAAACTTGGAGAGATTTTCAGAGGGATGGAAAGGAGCCATTTTTATATAGAAAAGCAACCATTTCCTAAAGTATTTTGAATCTCTCCTACAAAGCAGAGGGAAGAATGGAAATGAGAGCATTTAAAAAATCACTAGAGTGATAATAAATTTTAATTTGTTTTTAATTCTACCCTGAAAAAAAAAAAAACCAAACCTTTCTGGCTTCATTTGCCTGTTGCACTTACCTTATGGCAGCACACTGCATTGAAAATTTCAGCCTGTCTGGTTGAGCCTTGAGAACGTGAGTAATAATTAAAAACATAATACTGAGCTGGCAGGTATCACATGACTTTAATGATAACCAAAGCCACCAGCCCCACCTATAATCACATCTTTAAAAGAACAGAAATGAACCAGCCATTTCTAACCTCTTTATGTTCATTATTACTACTTTTTTCCCACCTGCCACTCATCTCCAGCTCCTCCCATCCCAGCCTTAGTACAACGTGGAAAGACCAGTCACAGCCTGAGGGCTGTGATTGTTTACTAGGACATGTACACAGAAGATTTCACTACATCTGGCCATAAAGCACATTGTACAGTAACACAGAAATGTTTTCAAGCAGCTGTGTAATGCTCTGTTCCTTCTGAATCAGTCAAGAGTTTCATTATCTAAATCCATGTGAGAACACAGGAAGCTGTGTTTCCCCAACTCCTGAAATATCTGCCTCAGGAAGGAAGGTATATTGTCTTTTTGATGCCCCTGTTTTGCTTGTGAGGTGGTTCTGTGTGCCTGTTTTGCAACAGCACTATAAAAGCAAACTAATTCAAATCTTCTATGGAAATGCCATGTTTGCTAGACACAGTTTGCATCCTTTTAACTCAAGGGTGACTAGATCTTGAGCATATCTCTAGCGTTATCAAAAATCTCTATGATCTGAGGAGCTCTAAAGTATGATTGTTGCAGTGTGAGCTCCAGTAGGAAATTAAAAATATGAAAATGATACCCTGCATTTCAATCATCCCATGTTTTTGTTTTAAGAAAGGGAAACATACTTCCTGAAAACCTTTGGCTAAGTCCAGGACAAAAAAAAAAAACAATCCTACTTTAATCTTTCCTTTTAGTGTGTGAAAAATAATATCTGTGGCAAGGGATGATTTTATGACCTCTGACGGCATGAAAGCAGAGCTGAAATAATAATGATTATCCAGACTTCAATCTTCCTAACTCTTTGGCTACACAAATCCTACTCCAGGCACCGGGATTTTGATCTAACTAATAAAAACTAAAGATTCAGAGATTCAGCACAGTTAGGAAAGCAATACTAAGCAAGTACAAGTTGCTGACGAGATAAATCTCAATTTGCAAGTGTAAATCATCATATTTCAATGAAGTTCAATTTCTTGGACTTAAAAGGAGGCTAGCTTTATAAGGTTACAAAATAGTTTTTGAAAATTATGCTCTTCTTTACACTCTCTGCTCTTCCTTCCTTACCAACAAGAGACACAGCTCAGAGAAGCACTTTCACATACATGTACAATGAGACACAATTAAGTCCCACTATCAAATCCCACTAGTGTCAGCTGGGAACTGCATTTGAATTTATACCACCCTAAACTACCCTTCAGTTGTTTAGACCTGGGAAGAGCATCACCAGCCAGGCAAGGGAGGGGATTGTCCTGCTCTGCTCTGCACTGGAGCAGTCCTGGGGGCAGTTTTGAGTGCCACAGTGTAAGAAAGACATGGAGCTACCACTCAGAGTCCAAATGAGGCTTACAAGGATGGTGAAGGACCTTGAGGGGAAGCTGTATGAGGAGTGGCTGAGGTGACTTGGTCTGTTCAGCCTGGAGAAGAAAAGACTGAGGGGAGACCCCATCACAGTCTACAACTTCTTTGTGAGGGGAAGAGGAGGGGCAGGCACTGATCTCTTCACTCTCACAACCAGTGACAGGACTGAGAGACTGGCCTGAAGCTGTGTCAGGGGAGGTTTAGGTTGGATACTAGAAAAAGGTTCTCTACCCAGAGGTGGTCAGGCACTGGAACAGGATCCGGAGGGGAGTGGTCACAGCACCAAGCCTGACAGTTTAAGAACATTTGGACAATTCTGTCAGGCACAGAGTGTGACTCTTGGGGATGGTGCCGTGCAGGGCTGGGGGTTGGATTTGATGATCCTTGTGGGTCCCTTCCAGCTCAGAATATTCTGTGATGCTGTGGTACTGTTAAGGGTTACCATGAGTGCAGGCAGAGGCAAGCAAGCTTGGAGAGAGTTGTCAGCAACTCCCCTTCTGAGCATCGCTTTGGTACTAGGGAATAGCAAGAAGGACAGAAAAGTAACCAAGAAGCCATGCAAAGCGGGTAACTGAGTCCACCAAGGAGACACCTCCCATGACAAAGAGGGATGTGGACAGAAAGAGGTCAATAATCAGGATGAATCTTTATACAAGGAAAAGGAGCACTGGGGATCCGGAGCCCGCCGTGCAGATTGGCATTTATTCCTGTGGTGAGAACACAAGACAGCTGTGAGCAACAGCTTAGCCTAGTGCTCACCAGTAATTCAGGAAATTTCATACTCACCACATCTACTGTTCTCATATTTACTGGTGTGGAAGAGATGGCATGTTCTACCAAGGCTAGTGGAAATGGATAGTGCTTGAAAAAGGTGAAAAAGGGGGTTTTCTTCTCAGGCTTATAAATGAATGTTTTTAGAAAGGCAAGATGTAACCTAATTTTGCAGGATAACTTCTCTCCCTACTACTCATTAGAATGGATAAACATTTCACAGCAACAAAATAAAGTCTAGAAATTGCCTCAGTGGACTCTGGTAATCCATATCACTAGTTATCCTCTCAGTTTATGAAGACAGTTTGATTGTTTTTAAAATTTCACATATCTATCTTTATACAGAGTCAGCATTGGTCTACTGGTATAAAATAGAGAACAAAAACCCTGAAATGTTAAATATAGTGCTTTTGGTCCATGTATATGAACAACTCAGAAATCCCCAGTCTATGGTAAGAAATGAAGAACAAAAACACACAAAAGGCTGCTGAATAAGATAGAGCTATCATTCGGGACTCCTTAATATATTCTCCCATGGATATATTTGTACTTTATAATTCAGTTTCTCCACTGTCTAATTATCTACAGACAATTTAGTCTTGGGTGGATTATAATAGGTTCTGCTTCAGCTCAGCCAAGACAGAATCATAGATGGTTGGTACAACGCCAGCAGCAAAGGAGTAGAAGACTGCTGAACTATTTCCAGGGTCACTTCTTATTCTAACCTCCCTACAGTTTGTCCAAGCATGAAGTAATCTTACTTTTTTATGTTCACCAGGCCTGAGGCAGAAGTTTTTACTTTCCTGCCTAATGCAAACGTCTTTGAGGTGTGAATAATTACCAGCTCAAGACTTTAGCAGGGGGCAAATATAGCCTGCCTCCCACTCTCTGTCCTTCTAACATCACTGGTTCTGTCCTTTTTTCAAGATCAGGTGCTGCAGACAATGCTTTCTACTGACCAACTTGTCTGATGTGCAATTAAGCATAAGAGCTTGGTTTTCACTACTTTGCTTCAACCTCTTTATTTAGCAGGACTGGAACTTGGGGAAAAATTCTCCTTAAGTGCTTTTGAAAATGACAAGTCTACGCTCCACAGTTCAACCAGTATGATACTGATTGTGCCTGGGATTATACTCAAAGAGGGATAAACTGAAGGTAGGAGACCTCCATTATTACAGTGCATTAATACCACAGACTTTAACTTCTCTGTAATTCTTACATGCAGCTTCCTGTAATGTTATAAAGTCCCTATTGTCTTGAACAGAACAGAGTCTGGTACTTTCCTCTTTTTTATAACATACTTGACATTTATAATACCATCAAAAGCTTTGAGGTTTTCTGACAGAAGCTCTCAAAGCCTTGCTTCCTGTTCTGATCTACAGGCACACATAAAATTCATAGCAGAGCAATATGTGCACCAGAAAGCTCTCAGTTTCGAAAGTGTTTCTGTGTTTTAGGGTTTTTTTTTTTCATTTTGCCTCTCCCAGAATTGCACTATTGGCTGATTCTTTGTTTGAAAATCAGCATCAAGGTGGTCTTAAGCTCCTCTTTGGGCAAAGGTAGACTTTCAAAGTATTATCTGCCAGACACCAACACACATCGAAAAGAAGATTCTTGGAGGTTCTCTATGACCTTTTCATTGCCTAGTTTGCTTTTCCCGTCACCTCTTCACCAGAGCTGAAATCTGCTTTGGGGTGTTGATGTGGCAATCAACATTCTACATTGTGAGCTGGAAGAGACCCAGGTGGGGCAAGTTCCCACTCTAAACACAAAGTCTCTCCCTGATCCCTCACTCTTTCTGCCAAACCATGGGAAGAGTCCACCTGATTGACGTACACAAGTCCAACTTCAGTGGCTTCACTCCAGGCTTGGAGTCCCTGGCTGGCAAGAACATCCTGCTGCGTAGGTGTTCAGGGTGACATGAGCTTCAGCTCCTGCCAGCAGAGACACGCCTGGAGCCTCCCACAGAGAGCACCCAAGCTGTTCACAAACAACTATCCTGGAGAGCAAATGCTCCATTCCCTCTACAGGTTTCTCGACATTTTTGAATTTCCTATTGTTCCCAGAGAAGTAACTCCTGGATTATAGCCCTGCTTGGTGGAGCACCTTTCCCTAGAGCTAGGAATATGTTGACTGTGTGAATAATAGAAGGATTTTGGCAATAGCTTCCACCGGATAATATCCATTTCCTCCCACTAAACAACTCCATTTTCATCAAAAAAATATCCTTAGAAGGATATTTTTCATTTAGATAGTCGTGCTGTCTCCAAGATCAACCTGTCAGACAGGTCTATGGGTTTATTCCTCTTTCTAAAAAATTTTTTTAGCCGGCTCCATCCTTATAACCCAAAGGCACAACTAAAAAGCCAATTTCCTCCACATCATTAAATCCTTTGCAAAGGATTTAAATTCAAGACAATAAACTAATGTAGTCAGTGGGCTAACATAAACTAGGTTGGTTTTCACTATCTAGCATCTGGCAGAGACTCTGCCAAATTTATTTGGATTGTTTACATTGTAGATGGCCCTTAATTACTTCTACAAAAATCTAGCAGCACATCTTGGTCCACACCCTTTTTTTTACAGCAAACAGCAATGCCTTTCAATGCCTCTGAGTGACTGTTCTGCAATAATTAGGCCTGTTTTGCAGGAGTCTCTGGGCTGCAAGCAGTTAAGGACACTCAACTCATTCCAGTTCATCCTTAAGTCCTAAGACAACCACCATGAAAACCTAGATCCCTGGGTGTCTTTTTGCCATGGACTATTTCAGAGTCATGAGGAGTGTAGCAGCAGAGTCCATCATATCTGGTGGTCTGAGAACTATTTAAGAGAAGAAATCAGTATGCTGTGATCCTGCTCACAAGGGGAGATTGTGGTCAAAGGGGTTGAAGAAGGCGAATTTCTCCCAGTTCACAGAAGTTCACAATGCAAGTGGCAAATCTGATGTGCCAGTGAAATACAAAGGGTACTTACCACGGCCTCAGAGATCATTAAGACCCACAAACTGCAATTTAAGAACCAGTAACTTAGGCTTTAAAAATACAGATAGTCCATATATGGCTTAAAAATTTTTGTCTAAACTTTTCATTTTTATGGATCTGCAGAAAAACAACCACTTTTCTCGTGTTCACTGCTCACATTCTAAAGCCAGGTTTCCAAGCTTCCCACAGAGCATTTTCAGGTTACAAAAGGAAGAAAACGTTTAACGCTACAACTCTTGAGCAATGAAAATGTGGGTCAAGTGGGATAATCAAGACAGTCCAAATGCTTATATTTCTGATTCCTCTGTACCATAACTTCTGTGTAACTCCACTCAATATTAGTGCTGTGCTAGGCAAGGAACTAGGCAAGCTAAAGACAGACACACATCAGGAGTTCAAAAACCCTCAGCACTCAAGGGTGAAAGAAAATTAGAATAGAGGAAGAGCATGCTAAAATTGTAATGTCCAATTAGCGCCCCAGGATAATGGATAAATAAATAGGTCAACCCCATTCTATCTGTTCAATTCTGACCCTAGTGAAATATCAACACAATTGACAAAAGGATTGAGAATTATGTAGAATTATATATGGATAATTATAATCACTATGTATTTATGGAAAATAACTCCTATCAAATCAATTGATGTCCTATCATGACAGTTTTTTATAGCAGTAATAGGGGTGGTAGAATAGCTTAAATACTTATAAAGGATTTTGATTTGCACCAGAAAGACAGAAGATGAAGAAATCAATAAAATTTGTAGTAAGTTTAATCAAAAACATATTGTCAAATTGGCAATGGTCATCAAGCAACAGCCTTAAGAGATGCTCCATAGGCAGAGAATCCCCTCAGGCATCCATGGCTCTAACCAACCATGGGTCATGATTTGATAGTGTCCTGGGTTAGCCATATGGCCTGTTTGTATCCCCAATCGTCCCCT
>JAHLSL010000062.1:6300735-6373616 GCA_025920805.1 Petroica traversi | reverse complement strand
AGACCCCCCAGAGGTTTCCTCCTAAACATTTGCCCTAAACCAGGACAGATAGCAAATTTGCAGTGCTGCACTTCAGCCAAAACACAAGCGCAATCTTTGAATCTTTAAACAGATCTGTACTAAATCCATTGTGGGAATAATAGGACTGCTGCTGCTCAGTGCACCTACTTCTGATGTCGAGGGGAACACTGGAAATCAGACAGGACCCAAAAGAATGGCCAAGGGGTTTTAAAGATGTGCTTTATGAAGATTACAACCCATCCATTTTTTTTCCTCAATAAGATAAAGAAAGAAATGAGAAAAGATTCATCCACTCTATCAGAAAACACGAGGACAAGATTCACAGGCTGAAGGCAGAGGCAACTGATGCAGCACCTTCAGCAGGGTTGGTTACTTTGGACTCCCTTGATAGCCCACGGACAAAAATAGGTTCTTGCAGGATTAAGTTCATCTACACCCATTTTAGATATCTTTAGATGAGATTAACCATAGCCCAAAAGTGCCCATGGCTCTTTGCTTACCAGAAAGAGGATCAGGGGTGGAGGGAATCAATCTTGAATACCCCTTTTGCAGAGATCTGAAGCTGGGAGGGAGAGAGCCCATCCAGCCTAACTGAAGGTCAGATTCCTTTTTGACAGCATTGGGACAATGTACCAAGAGTCAGAGCAGATTTCCTTCAGCAAAGGCATCCAAATCAGGAGCAGAAGGTGCATTGCTGTTGTGACAAGTCCCATGGCCTGCATCATGCAGGAGGTCAGGCAGTGCTGTTGCACTGCTTCCTTCTGGATTTCCATCAATCTATGCTTGGCTAAATTTTGTGCAATTTCTGGCTCGAATTCTTCACATGAGCAATCCCATTTATTTAAACCATCAGTCTTGGTTCACTGACTACTGTCTTGTTACAGTGACTATACTATGCAGGCTTAAATAAACATTGTATGTGTGCTCATGTACATATATGTACATATGTAACATGTGCATACAAATACAGAATTTTTATATTTATGACTGGGTCATGATCCAGAAACGAGCAAGCAGGAGATCCCACTGCACTACAGTGTACTTGGATCTAGGCTGTTGGTGACTTTCTGATGCTTTCTTTGGTGATCAGTAGATCAAGGGTGGTGATTCTACCCTGCTGCCCTGCTCTAGTGAGATCCCATCTGAAGTGCTACATCCACCTCTGGAGGTATCAACAAAAGTAGAATATGGGCCAGCTGGAGCGAGTCCAGAGGAGCTCCATGAAGATGAACAGTCAGAGGGATGGAGGGAAGAACTGCAAATGCAGACTAATTAGCTTGGGAAGTGAGGGATATAACTAGAAATAGGGGGTTGAGTAAAAATTATTGGAAAAGTTATGTAATCTGTAACCAAGGAATGCTGATGCATTTGTTAAAACGTATAAAAGTGTAAAGCCAACCCTTTGTGGGTTACCACCCAGCTCCCTACTTTGCACAAACTAGAATAAAAAGTAGAAATAGCTTGCCTTGGTGAGGGAGTTGGTGCTGGGCACAAGATAACAAGCACCCATGTTGGGGACAACACTTTGGGCTGTTCAGCCTGATAAAAAAAAAAAAAACTCAGGGGAGATCTTATAGAGGGGCTAGAAGAAGATTGGAGTGGGACTTTTGACAAAGGCATGCACTGACAGAACAAAGGAGAATGGCTTTAAACTGAAAGAGGACAGGTTTGGATTAGATATTAGGAAGAAATTCTTGTGAGGGTGGTGAGACACTGACACAAGTTGCCCAGGGAAGTTATGAATGCCCCATTTCTGGCAGTGCTCAAGGCCAGATTGGATGGGTCTCTGAGCAACCTGCTCTAGTGGAAGGCATCCCTGCCCATGGCAGTGGGCTTGGAACCTGATGATTTTTAAGGTCCTTTCCAACCCAAACCATTCCATAATTTGGTGATTCTATGATTCACCAAGCAGATCCTTGCTTCAGCACAGCACCAGTTTACATCTAGACACTTAGAGTGGTGAAGAGGCACCAGTTTGTTGACATAGTATTAAAAAAATTGGCAAAGTTATTTGATATTGATCCCCTGTAAAGCACTGACCATCTTCCTCAACCCAGAGGGACAGTAGCAACAGCAGAAACATATCCAAAATGACCATTTAAATTGCTTTGCTCAGTAACTAGACATAAGGTCTTGCCAGAAGTTCTTCTTGGTTTGTTCATGCTCCAGGCAAAAATGGAGATTTTTTAAGAAGATACGTACAAATGCTGGCCTAGCATCTCTAACAAAAACATTCACACTTGTTTTTGTGCTCTTCAGGTTGGTGAGAAGCAGAGGCCAAATGAAAGGCAGAAGTTACCTGGGCCAGTTCACATCTTGTGTTGCAACTTTGTGGGAGGGAACGCTTGCTCTTGCTTATTATAAATTAGGGAGAATAATTCCCTCATCCCTGTCTGGGGTGGAGCTGCCACTGAATTGCACACCTTTGGTTTCTGAAATCCAGCCAAGGGCTATTACAGTCCCATAGGTGACCAAGAAGCAAACAATCAGCTTAACCTGTCTGTGCTAGTTTGGGTCTGGTACTCTCACTGTCCTGGCAGCCCTAGGAACAAAGATAATAGAGCAGTGGGTAAAGAAGTAGAAAGTGGCATGGATATTTTCAGATTATCAAGTGAAATCTGTTCTTCAGTCCAGCAGAAAACTCAGATTTGTTGGGTCACTGTTAAATCAAATAAGAACAGCTGCCTAACAAGAATCCAATCCACTGACAAATGGTTGAGCTGACATATGGAGAGAGGATAGTGTTACTAAGAAAAGTTGCTTAGAGGATGTCTGATCACTTTCTGTCGTGCCAGGTGACAAAACAAAACAAAACCAAAAAAAGAAAAGATTGCAAGATGAGGAGCTTTTTAGGCACTTTTTAAACCCTGTGTTTGCTCTGAGTACCAAACTCTAAGTTAGCTTAAGCACCTGTTGTGTTTACCAGTCCAGTTTCTCAAAAACAGGGGATGGCCCAAGAGCTCCCCCAGTTTTCCTATGCAAGGCTCTTTTCCACACAGACCTCCATTGTATGGTGTGCACAAAGGTGGGAGGGAAGTTCTAGCCTAAGTAAACAGCCTCTGTAGGTACAACATTTAGGCATTTATTTATAAACTGTCATTAACTAACCTCCCAGCATCTCCTGTGAAATAGGTAGGTAGCCCCATAGGTTTTGGGGTCAAGATATAGAAGCCCTGGAGCAATTTTTTTCTTTTTTTCTTTTTTATTTTACCAGCCCATTTCAGTTAAAAGTGAGATGGCTGGAAGCTAAACAAATGCTGAAGCTGAGACCTTAAAACTGCAACACATTTTTGGATTTAGCAGCTTACATTTTCCAACAAATGCAGTTTTATGGCATGAAGTCTCCAAAGCTGAACATCTCAGACTTAAAGACATCAGGCTTAACCTATGCTTAAAGGTCTCTCAGCACCTGATAGTCTTCGCAGCTGCTGAGTTTTATTGCTAGAACCAGACAGTTCAAACTGGGGACATCAGCCAGTTTAATAAAAGAACAGCAAAATATCTCAACTGTGTCCTATTTCAAGTATCATGTGTTATGGGCATGCTCATGCTCATCACAAAGCCATGAAAGCCAGAGTTTGGACTGGAAACAGCAGCTTGCTACACCTGGTTGTGGAGCCTCTGTCCATTACAAGGAGAAACCCAATGCTCTGACAGTGAAATCCACAGATACACCAAGCACAGGCTCAAAAAATTCCAACAGCAATGCACAGACCAAAACCAAAGGAAAGTAATGGGAGAAGGAAAAATTCTCAACCTTCTCCTCCAATCAGACGTTTTTCTTCAAAATTATTATGAGGAGCTAAGACTAAATTTGAGCATCAGACTATAGTACAGAGAGTCTAACTTTGCACAGACCCATCCATGTCTAAAAATAAAGGGCCTCCTAGAAATATTTCTATAATGCAAATTAGGCATATTTTGGTTTCTGCTAATTTCTGTAGGGGCCTAAACTGTGGAGCAGAGAGTGGGAGAGTGGGTAGAGAGGATATGTCAATTGTCATGAACTCTCAATTAAACGGGAATGTGGTGGCTAGTACCATAAATGGGTCTAAATCTCTCAGACCAGAATTGAAAAAAGAAGCACTGGGGACTTTCCCAGGAATACGTTTAGACCTCAAGTCAGACATGCCATACTGCATTTGTTGGAAAAGTTAAGCTGCTAAATCCACAACCATGTTCCAGTTTTAAGGTTTCATCTTCAGCATTTGTTTAGCTGCCACCAGGTCACTCTCAACTGAAATAAGTTGGCAACAGGATAAAAAAAGATTAAATTATTCCAAAGTTTCTAGAGCAGAAGCATTGTATAGAATTCTACAAATCAAATGGACCTGGCTTTGCAGAGAAAAAAAAAATTGAACTGACATGGAAGAAATAATATTTAAAGTGTGATCCTTCAGGGCTTTCACAGGAGTGAAAGCCTTCTTACTTGGCCAGTGCTCTACCACTTGTGTTCACAGGCATAGTCAGTGGTGTAGGTCTCAACACCTGCCTTTTAGGCCGGACAGTACTGCCTGGATTTCCCTGTGCCTTTCTTTGGAGGGAGTGCTGACTTAGCACAGCTCCATCCCTCAGCCACAGCTGCTAACTCTGTCATTTCCAAAACCTCTTTTCTGGCGTGTTATGTTTTGGCTGAATCAGCTCCCTGAGCAGCTCCTCTGCACGGTCAGCAAAAGGGTCAGGACAAGTAGCCAGAGTCTCTGAGGCTCTGCAGTCACCAGCACATAGAGCCACAGAAGGTGCTGGGTTTGGCTGGAGCTGAAAGGTGTGTCTCAGCCCTTTGTTTCTGCAGGGGACTGCTGGTTAGCAGGCAACCAACAGCCTCATCCCAAAACTCAGCACTCGAGTAGATTAATCCCATGTACAGTTTCTCTGAAGAAAACCAGCCTTGACAACAGGTCTTTGAGGTGTGCATGCACCCACCATTTTCTTGAGACCTACACACCACAAATTACTCTGCTTTTCCCTGTGAGCAAATAGGTGATGGATATAGAACGGACACAGCAAGCAAAGATGTATATAGCAAAAAAAATGAGAACAGATTTGATGTCTCGGCAACAAAACCCAGAGTATATCCCTGCTTGTAGCCATAGGGAGTCAGGAACCATTTTGTCTTTTGAAGACTGCTTTAGGTTCTGAAAAACCTCCATTTCCATTGCCATCTGCCTCATTCTGATTCCACCAGATCCAACCTTGCACTGACAATGTCTCTACCTGATGTCAGACCCTCCCAGTGACTGACAACGTGCAGAAATTACTTCCTGGAGAAGGTTTTTCCAACACTCAAGCAGGTGGGACCCCATTCTGACACATAAAACACTGATAACCATGAGTATAAAACCCTTTCAAAGAGTGGAGGACCATAAGAATGTAAGAAAAAACAGGTACCCAGAAGTCCTGACCTCCTTGATTTCCATTGTATGTTTAGGTCTATGCTCCACAAAATTTGGTTTCTTTAGGTCTGTGTCATATTAAAAACAAGTTGATTATTTCTCCACACAAACTTAGCAACTAAGATGTGTCTTATTGAAATGTACGGATAAAATGTGTTTCAGATTTTTCTATAAGGTAAAAGAGCATGAAGAAATAGAGATTACTTTTTAAAATTTAAGTTCACTGATCAGAGCCATATTTTTGTTTTGCCTTGGAAAAAAAAAGAAGTCAAAATAAGTCATTAAATATGTTCCTATTGGTATATCAGAATCCTTTCTTAAGTGAGAAATAAGCAAATAATTTTCAAATGTGGTTAATGTATCTTGACCTTAAACAAAATCACACTTACAAATTTTTAAACACTATTGCTGTAAAAAACATGACAGTCCCCCAGAGAAATGGATCATCTTTTCAACAGATAGAGAACACCCCTAGTAAACACAGATGCTGTTTTCCTATGGTTTCCAGTGCCACTGAAGTTAGAAGTTGCTCTTGCAGCTGCTGAGCACAATTTATTATGTCTGCACCACTAAAACCTCTAAGAACCTAAACACACAGAATCAGAGATCATCCTCCCTACATCCTCCCTTTTATGAGTATTTTCCAACAGGGTAAACCAAACCCTTACAAAAAAGCCCATAAAACCACTGAGCCACTGTGAGCCCCACACACAGCCGTCAGCAGGGAGGGCTCAGGGCTCTCTGTGGGCATCTCCTGAAGCAGCAGTGACTTACCTAAAGCAGCAGTGACTTACCTAAAGCACAGCAGCCCCTGAAGCCAGGGGCAGCCATAGCTTTGGCAATGGGATGGGCAAGCCTTGGCTGGCCAGGTTTCAGGAGTCACATTCCAGCAATTAGCACAGCAGCCCCAGGAACGCGGAGCGTGCAGGGCTGACTGGCTGAGACCCTGCACCAGCAGATCTGCCAGCTGGATTTCATCCCCTTGGCTGCCACAAACAGCTTTGTATCATCACTCAGTTAACTAATGCGCAAAAGGCAACTGGGATGCTGGTATGCAACTGCCTCTTAAATTATGGTATTATGAGGCCTTCCTCAGTCACATTATGAGGACGCCCAGTAACAGTGGATAAGGGAGCTGTCATGGTCAGCTATGCTCTGGGTTCCCTTTACCCCACCAAAGGTGCAAGAAGTCATAACTTCTCCACAAAGAAGCAGTAACTGACTGAGTAAATACCAACAGATCATTGCACACGGGGAAAAAAAATAAAATAAACTTTTAAAAAATAGTTGATACACATCACCTCCAAATTAACTTTATTAAGAGGGAGTAGGCTCACATGTTTCACTTTGCATTTGCAATAGCCTCAGAGTATCTGCACAGCTCCTGGAGTGGGTGGCAGGGAACTTCCTGAAGTTCTCATAATGACCGCAACACATCTTAACGTTGCTAATGGCTAATGCAGTCAAAACAGGGGTCAGGACCAACTAGGAAAATTTTAGGAGAGACACAGAACCTTCAGAACCAGCCTTAAAAAACTATTGCTTACTACAAATTGTCAGTTGCAAGTTTCTTCAGAAATAGCAGTATTTTCAACCTGTTTTGAAAGTGCTCCACAGCTTGCAAACACTGCTAATCAAAGCACACAAAAGAAGAGCTGCTAAGTAACAGCTGATGCCAATACAAACAGGAAGGAGTTCTGGATGCCCAGATGCTGACATTGCACCCATGATTTGGGTGTCCCTAAACTATGCCAGACCTATCACCAAAAAGAAGATGGGGGAGAAAAGACAGGGAAGAGGGATTGGATCTGCCTGATAACAAAGTCTAACAGTGCTTTATAAAATGGTTATCTATTATTCAATTTTAATTACATTTAAAAGTCCAGATTTCAGTCAGTTGAGGTACCGAACATTAAGTTAATTTAAACACCTTTCAGTTTGCATTAATGGAGGTATCTTCCTTTTCTTTTAAAAGTGGAAATTTAGAGAAAATAACCACTCAGACTTGAAGAGGAACATACATAGGTGACAGCTTTCTTAAAAATTCTTTTTGAATGTTTTGAGAACAGTCAGCATTGATCAGACTTCACATTTCAAAGCTTCACAGAGGAAGCAGCTTTGGACACAGATCTAAGGAAAGAAAGCTACTTTTGCAATGCATATGGTAGTCCATTAGCATTATATTTTCAACACTTGAGTGAAGTCTGTGATTTCCTGCATGTTGACTGGTGAGCTACAGCATAAATTTACTCACACAGTATTTATAGCTGCTGGCATTCAAAATTCACTTGCGATGTCTACTCAGTGTTTCTTCACATGAAGTCCTATAATGGGCTGGTTTAGCTCCGGGCAGGATAAGACTTACCTTTCCTTCATCTCTAGGTCAGCATTTCTTAATCACTTATTGTGAGTTAACAAGCCTGGTGTCATTCTGTTAACATCCAAAGGAAAGAGCTCAAACGATGAATCTGGCAAAAAAATGCTGTTCTGTCCTCCACTGAAACTCCATTCTACATCATTAAGATCTTTAAAAGCAGTAAAACTGCACATTGCACACACATTTCTCTCTGGCTGATCTTGGCTATCAGCACTGGAGAAGCTTCTGCACTGACACACCACTTCTAGACCAGTACCGTTAGGCTCATTGTCCAGCATCACTGTTGAGCATATTTAAAAGGCTTTCAAATGCCCACATTAATTACTTTAACTCCCTTACTGGCCAACAAAGTGAAAAAAAAAAGTATTGTGTGGGAGGGTGGATGGATTTGTAACACACTGTCTAATCCCTGTCCGTAGCACAGCCTCCAGAGCGCTGCTAGGGAAGAGCAGCCTGGAATGTTGTTTCTACCTGCTCTGTCGTCCTCTGACCAGTATCTGTGCATTTTTTTTTCTGCCTTAAAAGTTTTAAAACCTAACGAGGTATTTTGCATTTACTACATTATAGCCTATTATATTGAGAGCATAATCTCAGTTGATGCCTCCCAGTGAGAGGTATCAAGCAAGACACCCAACACAATGTCCATGACCACTGACAGAGAATTAGAAAGGGTTTCGTGGATGTTCTCCTCAGAGAAGGGTGTCAGGCACCTGCTTCTGGCTGTACTTATTCCCAGCATAAATAAGACTCTGAAAACAACTGTTGTAAGGTCAGATCAAAAGGTCCACTTACAATAATGCCCAGTCACTGATAGTGGCCAGCAGCAGATGCAGAGGAGAAAATAGCATAAAGGGACAGGCCACAGACTGAGTAATCCCTTCCCTGGTACATGCTCCAAGCTTCCAGCAACTGGCCATTTAGAGACTTCCTGAGCTAGAGGCCGCATCCGGACCATTGTATTTAGTTGCCATTGATGGACATATCTTCTATTAATTTGTATAATCTTTTTTTTAATCCATTTATACCTTTGGCCTCCGTCACATCCCATGGCAATGAGTTCCAAATTTTAATAATGTACTTTGTGAAGAAGTACTTCCTCTTGTTTGTTTTAAAAATGCTGCCTGATCATTGCATTGGGTGCCTCCAATTGTGCCACATGAAATACTGGTTAATCACTTCCTATCTACCTTCTCTATCACCTCACTCAACTACCCACCCTCACTGATCCTTTCTGATATTTAATCTCTGCTTTGGACTCTGACAGTCCTAGCATTATTTCTCCTGTGGGTTTTTTTTTGCCCACAGCTAATTGTGAGCTGAGACTCGCAAGAAATACTTTCAATGACTCTGAGATCCTTCTCATGGTGGTAACACCTCATCCACAGTTAATTATGGATCCATATGTTCCAGACTCACTTTCCCCTTCTCCCTGTGCATTATTCCACATTTAACAACACTTAATCATATCTGGTTTATCAGCTGAAACATGCTGAAAATTCTTGCAAAGACAAGCGTCATCTTTTTTTTTTTTACCTTGATGTGTCTGGACCTATTAAGCAACAGGACCCCAGCAGCTGGAGTCCAGCATATTCAATATAATTAGTCACTACTAGCCCCATCTGCCTGGCATTCTTCTCAGTCATCAGCAGGCTCTTGCCTTTCTATACCTACCACACAAGGACCACGGTGATGGAGACCATCAGCTGCTCAAGGAGACTGTAGGAAAGAGTGCAGTATTTCTTATTTCATGCTGAAAATAAAATTCCAGACAGATGTGCTTGCACCAGAAGGGTTTGCCCATGGCAGAACAAGACATGGAAACCCTACTCAGAAAGCCCTTTTGTGAAAGCTTTGACTTGCAGACCAACAAGGGTCAGTGAGAGGGTTACAGGACACTGAGGCTGGGTGAGACAGGGCCAGCGGTGGAACAGATGAATGATTCCAAGTCAAGCCCCCTTCCTAGGGACTCCCCTGTCATCTCCAGGCTGTTTTCAATTTAGAGGTTACCCAGCAGGAGAGGCACAAGCAGGCAAAACTTGCCACCTCAAAGGGCTCCTGGAGTCATCCAGAAATGGATGAAGTTCCTGGGAATGAACTTTGGCTTTGGGGGTCATTTGGGTGTTAAATGGAGAGATCTGTTTTATAGGCTGAGAAAGGAGGAGGAAAAGAACTTCCTTAGCACAGCTCAGCCATCACTGGGGGGGAACAGAAGGACAGACAGTGTTGCCAAGTCCAGCTTCTCTGAGGGTGACTAAAAAAAACCCCAACCAAACAGGAACACTGCTCTCAACTGCTGTAAATCAGTGGGGGAAGGAGGAAGAAAGGGAGGAGCAGGAAGTGGTAACTTATTTGGACTCCTGAAATGAAATGCCAGTACTCACACAGTTTCACAGCTCACCACTTGTTTTCACCTGGTCAAAAAAACTGAAGCAACAATTCAGGCCAGGATTTTGTGCTGTCTGTGGTTGCTACTGGACACAACTTCAAAACCCAACAAAAAGAAAGCTCTTTTATTTGCAACGTTAGCCCTTTCCCCAGAGAAATCCAGTCTTTGGCCTTTAAAGCAACCACGTTAAATGCTTCATCATCCCAGAATTTCTCATCTCTCCCCTCCTCTTTCCAATGCATATACACTTATTATAATGGGCTTTTCCACAGACTCTGCTGACTTGACTGAAGTTGATTGAATAGTTCAGGAACAATTTACACATTCCTGCCAAACACAGTTCCCTGGAAGCAAGGCTCTTGTGCAATGTCTGGGCTGTTGCCTGCTCAGGTAGCGTCACTCTAGGGTACCGAGAAAGAAACTCAACCATAGAATCAAAGAATCATTTAGGTTGGAAAAGAGCTTTAAGATCATCAAGCCCAACCATTAACTCAGCGCTGCCAAGTCCACCACTAAACCATGTCCCAAAGTGACTCATCTACATGGCTTTTTAAATACCTCCAGGGATGGTGACTTAACCACTTCCCTGGACAGGCTGTTCCAACGCTTGACAACTTTTTGGTGAAGAAATTTTTCCTAATATCCAAAGTAAATCTCCCCTGGGGCAACTTGAGGCCATTTCCTCCTTTTTCTCGTTACTTAGGAGAAGAGACCAACACTCAACTCATCTTGCTTGGAAAAGCCTCTTCATTTAAGGACAGAATGAGCAACTGTGAGCAGTCAGGAAGGATAAAAAATGGTGAGGTTTCAAGTTATGAATGAGCTCTTTGTCTGACTCTTCCCTCCACAGCCCTATTATACCCATCAGAAGCTTCCTGTAATGCTCCAGCAGTTGTACTGCACGAAGCCCTCATCCCTTTTCCCATCATCTGAGTGATAAACACCCCCACAAGAAGTTTACTTGCAAAAAATACATGCAAAATTTCTGCATGCCCCAGGGTCCAACAGCGAGGAGAAGAACATAAAATAAGATGGGGCGCTGTCCCTGCCTCCTCATTTTAGCTATCATTTTGGCACATGCCAGAACATTACCCCAAGCAAAACATAATCATGAAATGAACAGGGATTTGCATGCAATTCCAGCAGTGGGCATGACCACAGGCACTGATCACTGCAAGTTATTCCTTCCAAGGATCTTCACAAATCCCATCTTTGCACACCAGCTGCACAACAAATGGCTGCAAGACCTAATGTCATTTGTAGTTCTAACTGGATTATCGAGGTGACATAGTAGTTGATGTTTCTGCACAAAAACATGTTTATTACAATGATGTAGAACTGACTCAGAGCACAAAGATGCTTTGAGGTTTTCCTGCTTGATCAGCAGATTCAAATCCCTTGTTGCCAGATTGGCACAAATTGCTAGCCAGTCCCTTCCAAAGAGACAAGCTTTGACTATCTCTCCTGACAGCAGTAACTAGTCATGTACCAATTAGATGTGCATCCTTTCCAAAAACAGCGTCATGAACACCCAAATGGAGTATCTTTGGATCATCTTACAACCCTCTCATTCCAGAAGTCAGGCTTTTGAAAATGTCAGGGAAGATATCCTCAGCTTCCCCTAACGTGCAAAACCCCTTCCAAAATGTACACTGAAGAAAAAAGGGCAAAGCTAAAATAAAGATGGAGCTGCAAAGTACAAGCAGAAATTATTTTTTAGCTATCTTTAAATTTCTATTTTTACATGCAATTAGTTCTTTCATGTTCTTTAGGTCTATCTCTGCTCACTTTAAGATCAAACTAGCTTTTTTTTTTTTTTCCAGCAATTCATTTAGAGCCTGCTCTGAGCCACCCCTCTCCCTCCCCACCTGCAGGCAAGCAGGGATCTGGGCCTCACAAGACAACTGTGGCGTGGGTGTTATTGGCTGTCTGTTTTGGCAGCCTCTCATCCTTTCTTCCAGCTCTGTTTTGAAACACAATCTAAATTTAAAAAAAAATTAAATTAAAAAAAAATTAGACATTCCTCTTCTCCCTACTCACATCAGCAGCACTCCCATCGCCACAGCCTAAAGCATGGCTGCAAAAAGGAGCAGCACCAGGCAGGCTGGCAAATGTTCAGCAAGGAAAAAACTTACTCTGAGGAAAGGTACAGACTTCAGGAGGGGCAGAGGCAAAAACCAGAGGAAAGAGGGTAAGAGGGCTTGGGCCTGCTCTTTTCCACATTTAATAGCATTAGGTTCTGACATGTAATTTGGACTAAAAGACTAATTCTTTCCTGTGGTTTGATGGAAGTTAACATCCCCCTTTTTTTATTATTCTTTAATAATGTATCACATAACATTCTGATACACTAATTACCATCTCATGTCATAGCAATTTTATTAAGAGCTTATACTTACAAATACCCATTCTGAAACGATTTCAGGATTTTTTGTCATTTTCTCTGAACTAAGCTCATTGAAGCACTGGCAACACGGACTGATGCTGCTTCGTGCAGCTTCCAGTAACACACATCTCTACACAAAGATGTCTCATGAGCCCTGGGAGTCAGGCATGGATTCTTCTTGCGTTTAGTCTCAAAGACTTGTAAACAAGTTACTTTTAGCACACTAGGTTGTGATTAAACACTGGTAACACAGCCCTGTTAGGTTCCTTTACCTGCTACAGTTCCAATTCCAGAAGCAAAGCCAAGAGAGAAAAATTCCTTTATACCAAGTAATGGAAAATTTGTCAATTATTCTGCAGTTAGTGTTTGCTCATTAATATGTAATCATCTCGCCAGGCAAGACTTGGTACCATGAGGTATTTTTCTGTATAAAATTGCTAATGCCATCAGGATTGTCCAAATGGGATCATCATCATTAAAAAGATTACACGGTGAGGAAAGTGATTACGACAACATCTCAGTAGAAGGATTACTAATCACAAGTAGAATCCTGGTACAAATCTCATTCTCTGTATACAAGAAAGGACACAAAACCTTTTAAACATAATTTATATACATTTATGGCTTTATACAACGAACTGTCAGGGATTGTTCTCATGTGTCTATAGAAGTACATCAGGCACTTTTTCTGAAAATATCCACGTATGAATTTTAATTTTGCAATGTGACTAAGTCAGAGCAGTGAAGCGTTGAAGAGCTGTCACACCACTTGCAAATAGAACTAGCAGTATGTACATGCCAATCTCTCAGATATTGCTGGTTTGTGGAACACCTTCAAAAAAGAGGCCAGTTTTCATGTTGAATAATTTGCTTTTTGCTTGCATAAACCATGCTGCATCTTATATTACGATTACCAAAATAATAACAACGAGAATACCTTATTTAAAATCAGTCATAAATTAAGAATCCTAGCAATTTCATAATGAAAATAGGAATTTCAAATCAGTAAAAAAATAAAAAAAGTACTAACATACATCCAGTGGTTTAACAAGTGCAAATTTTATACTATTTTATAATTGGTCCAATTTTAACTTCTCAGGGATGCTCTGTTGACTTAAGCCAATAATAAGCAATGTGAGTTTTGCTTATACGTGTAGGCAAACTGTCAGTTTATCAAAGCAGAGCTTTCCAATTAATGCATCTACTACCTAAACATATATCATATAGCTATATTATGGAAACAATACATCTTTATATTTAAAATATCTGAACAGCTCTATAATACAATAAACTTTTAATAACAGTACAAACCAGAGAAAAGTCAAAAACAAGGCTGCATAGGTAAGATCATCTGCACAATTCACAAACCAATCATTTACAACAATTCTGACAAACTAAGTTACTCCAGGAACTTGGTACTTTTACTGAAAAAGGATTTATAACTAGAGGTCACATAATGTTTGTTTTCAAGGCAGACAACATGCTCCTTCACCAACTTCACAGTATTCCAGAATTACAATTGCAAAACTATTAGAATGGCACCACAAAAAAATCCCAAAACCAAAAAAAACCCCAAACAAATAACAAAAAAACCCTCCAAATTAAAAAAAAAAAAACAATCCCCCAAAAATGCCAAATTGACCATGCAGCCCAAATCTCTGATTACCTACAACCGTTTTCTCCCAATCATTAAAAGGGCTTTCTACAGGCTGTTGTAATTAAGGAAAGGCTACATTTATGTTACTCATAGTAACAAAAGGAAATGAATAAAATATCTGTTTACAGGAAGTTATACAGTAGCACTAAATAATAAACAGGAGGTATATTGTTAAATGTAGCATGTTCAGCTGCATCTCCACGGAGTATAGCATTGATTACTGCTTTCTTAGCATGCAGAGGTGGATTTTATGACTACTTTGGCCTATGTCTGCATCAGTGCCTATTTGGGAGCAAACATTTTTGCGCATGCAGCAGACAGAATGATCTTCAGAAACCTCTGTATGAGCCCTCCACTTGCTCCACTGCCAGGATTTACCATCATGTTTCAGAGACTATGCATTTGATGGTGAAGATGCTACTGGAGATATTTATTTGCCTGTGAAAACAGGTGGTTTCGTTGAGGTTTTGGCACTAAAAACATTTGATTTTGCTCAAAATGAGTTCAAAGACCAATTTCACGCTGGGGAATATCCTGTATCACATCAGCCTCTGGAACTGCCTGACAACTGTACCAGCATATCTAAAAAAGTAGGACCAGCTGTAATTAGTAGTGATTTAAGCCCAACAGGGAGCTAAATGCTAGCACATCAATAAATACATAGCAGAGCCTTAGGAAAGTCATAACAGGATCATTAAATATATGGCTTGTTACTAAACTTCATTTACTTGGCACGTCCCGTTTCCTTCTCCACCATACACCATCACTACAGGGAAGATGAGTTTCAGTTAAGAAATTTTCTGATTGCGAGCTATTTAGACAAAGGAAAATCAGTGTAAAAATATTTGTTTCTCTCCTTCTTTGTAACAGCCAGCCCTAGCCAGAAAGCTGTTAATTCTGCCACTGCATAAAAAAGCTCCAAGGATTTCTATAACACAAATGTTGTGTAGCAACCAGTGAAAAAACAGGTGAGGCCAATTATTCACACATCCATGAGAACTGCATCATACAATTACAAAAAATCAGAAATTATTTATTCCAAGACTCACTCCTCAGAGTGCTCAGGTAGCTGTCAGTGTTGCCTACTCCAGGCAAGAGCAGGTTTTTCCACAGAAACAAGACCTCCGTTATTAATGCTCTCCCCTACCCTAAACCTCATGCATTTGTATAACTTTGCCACTTACTTTATCTTTCTGTTTGAAAAGAAAGTAATGTTTCATCCTGCAATAAGGTCAAAGCTTTAGTCTCCCACTCAAAAGTAGCATTTTTGCATCTTCAAATCTACTGCTTTACAACAGAAATACTGAAGAACACTAAAACTAGTGCTAATTAAGACAAATTACAATCTTGTCAATAATTTTACTACAGTTTCAAATTTTCCACAAAAGGTCCTGCCCTTGAGTGCACAAAGATTATGAGACCTCCATGAAATAAATATAAATGTGAAGCATTGTACAAGCATCTTAACAATGAATACTTAACACTTTGTGGTAGTCGGAGTTAAAATGATAATAGAAGCAGATGACATTTCTAAAAATGCATATATAAAACTGATTAAATATTTCTAAACATAAAGTTGTCTATATTTATACATCACACAACAAAAAAAAGGGACAGAAATGTTTTGTATTCAAGATCCTTATTAAGCTTGTCCTTTATTAGCACTCAAAAGTGCTAGGGAAATTTATAAAAACATGTACTTAATCCAGTTAAAATACTGTACAAAATGAAGAAGTTATGAATGCTGCCAGATCTCAGATTTATTTTTTTTTAAGTTGCCTATGTAACAAAAGTAGATTTTAATTATAAGAAAAATAGCTTGGAAAGTATTCCAAAAATTATCTTAAGCCCAACAATAAAGTGATTAATCTGACAATGAAATCCAGATATATTCTTGCATAAATTTACATGAATACAGGTAACTTATCAAATGGCATTTAACCAACTGTTTGGTTTGAACAGTCAGTGAGTTTAGTAGGATCATAATTAACAGGCTATTCTATTCCCATATGAAATGTGTGGCAATTTTGAGTAAAATAATGCAGTTCGTACTGCTGCAAGGCAAGTCCACTGTTATCTCAATTCATCAAAACACAGGTAACATCAACGAAGGTTAAACTTACTTAGGGCATGAGATCATCACAGTATTCTTACAAAAGTTTATAAACTTTTCTTGGACCAAAACAGATAGTCTTAAAAAACAATTCTTCTTCTACAGATCATACTGTACAAAACCGAAAGCACAACATGATGTAAGTAAGAGTCTCTGCTGTGATTATATGGTGTAGTGAATTTGGCACTTCAGAGTAATGAAATTTCCAATGGCACAGTTCTTATCTACAGCAGCACATAACCTGCAAACCGTGGGCAAACATCCTGTACAGGAAAATACTCTCTCTGCTGCCAACTCTGATGAAAGGAAGAAAAAAAAATTTTAAAAAATGACCCCCCAAAAAAGTTAGTGCATGCGCACAGCTTTGTCAAGAAAATTAAAAAGAAAGGTGAAGGACATCTTTGTACTGCTTTCTCAGTTCCTGCTGTCAGACAAGTCTGGAGAATTTAACCATAGCCTAGGAAGAAAGAAAAAACAACAAAAAGAACAAATTAACATTCACAACAGATGAATAAATCTATTAAAATATGCTCAAGCTAGCTTTAAGATACCTTAAATGGGGGAAAAAAATATTCATTACTGGCTAGTAACCAGCAAGTTTTTTGTTTAAACATCAATGACAAAACATCAGTGCTCCACATGAAGTTAGAGAAGTCAGTACTTGACAGTCCTAATGCAGGAGTGCAAACCTGATTCTCAAACTAACAAAGGACTGGAAAGTGACTGACTGTTACCGAGGGAGTTCACATGCCAACATGAAGAACTCCCAGATTTTAAGCATCTTGACATTTCTTTCTTTTCCATTTAGCTGTTTTGCAGATTTATTATAAAAAGCACAGCTTACCTCCTACTACATCCTAGCCTGACACCCAACTGTGTGTGGTTGTCTTTACGCTGTGCTGAAAACTTTGGTTAGGCAATACACTGTCAAAGTTAAAATCTAACGTTTCTCCATCCATAAGGTCATTACGGATAATCGACTCCATGTCACAGTCCAACCGTTCAATCAACATGTCATCTAAGTCACTGGGAAGCTTCTCCTGGTGGAGGGAAACGATTCCCACCCTCCCGTAGCCATTGCAACTGTTAACAGGGGCATATGGATTCATGGCATTCATCTGCATGGGGTGACTCATAGGCACTTGTAGCGAAGTCTTCACTGTGGACAGGCGGTTCAGCCCTGACGTGTGTGACATGGTGTTCACTGTGTGTGACAAGGCACGGCCATTGACTGCAGGTGCTGGCTGGTTGTGTCCCTGGTGGGGGCGGGCGTTAGGGTTCATCATTTTGTTGTGGGGTGGCTGGCTGCCGTAGCTGGGCATCACCGAGCTGGGGGCCATCAGCACGCTCTGGCCCAGTGCCCTGCCACCAGCCTGGGAAACACCAGCATCCACTGATGCCAAGATATCGTTGTGCGGCGGAGAATCAGAAGTCAGCAACTCCTTCAGGAGTCCTGCGGGACAGTTGTATTGGCTCATGGATCCGTAGCTTGATTTGCTGTCTTGGAGAGTCTGCATAGGAATCTGGGACAAAGAGTTCATGCTAGCTTGAGCGTAAGTGAATTTCCTGTAGTCAGGATTTGGTGAACCTATACTTGTGGTGGAGGATGGGAATGAGTAACCTGGTGTTTGCTGCATCAGGGTGGCAGATGAAGACTGGGTTGACACAGTCATTGATGTATTAGGTGACAAGAGATTGAGATTATCCAAAAGATTTTCCATGTTCTCAGAATTACTCATCTCTGAAAGGCTCGGTAGAGTAGAAGTCATTTTGGTGGCTGATGATGGGTATACCATGGAGTGCACATCCCCATCTCCAAGGTCATCTTGCTCTGGCAAAATAGGAGAAAGTCTTCCACTAATTGTGCTGGCATTAGAGCTCGTTCTAGGTCGAAATGTACTCCAGTTATCAAAGTCATCGTTACTGTGAGAGCTGGGACTTGCGGGCCACTTTGAGAACTGTGATCCGGGGCTGTCACCATTTCCCTCTTGACCAGACTGAAGGGCTGCTTTTTTCTTGGCAGCTCTGCCTCTGCTTTTGGCAAACTTGCTGTTGTTATCCATGGATGCTGCTCGCCTCCTAGGAGATTTGCCACTCTTCCCTCCTTCAGGATTGAGCATCCACCAGGAACTCTTCCCAGTTCCTTCATTCTGCACTCTGATGAACTTGCTGTGCAGAGACAGGTTGTGACGGATTGAATTCTGAAAAACAGAATAGCATGTAAGAAATGGAGAAGACATGCATCTTTTATGGCATACTAATACCTGCTTTTGTAAGCATACTCTCATTTTGTTAGAAAACACAGGGGTAATCATTAAATAAGAAAACATGCCAGCCTGGAAACATCTTTTATCTGCTCACTGCTCTGGACTGGCTGAAACAAGCTTGCAAAGAGTCACCATGTCAATTTATCTGTCATCTTTCTCAATCACATCTGACATTATAAAATGTTCAATAAAACTGCAGGAACTGTTATGAAAGAAAAATTCCATGCAAAGGAAACAAAATAAGCCAGAAGGTCAAGAAGACGACTCAAGATCTCACTGTCAGCTTCACTTTAATGAGTGAACCTGACTGTATTTCTAGATTTTTTTAAATTATTATTTTACATAAAGTTCAGGAATACTAGATCTTGTTCTATGGTGCTTATAATGGATTCTCATCCTGCACCTCCCAAAACCCTACAGACATGCAACACACAAGCTGCCACTATTGCCACTGAGCACTAGGTGAGGTTTATATCACTTGTGCTATATAAGAAAATATATCTAGAAAAGCAGTTGAGGATTAAGTCCTAATTTTTGTAAGTGAACATCATAAATTGCCTAAAAATCATAGAAGAGAAGGAATGTAAAGAGCATAGTCAAGCTTGTAATTAAACTCTCAGTCTTAAAACCATCTTTCTCTTTCAAAATCAACATTTTAATATGCAAAATTGACTCTTCAAATACCTGAGGGCATAAGAACAACCAGAAGTACTGGAGCTTTTTTTTTACCTCCTCAGCCATGAGTATTGTTTCATGTTTTGTTCTTAAATACAGACAAAGAATTTTAAAAAATCCAAAATGGAAGGCCACAAGCTGACCTGTTAACAAGAGACTAATCTTTGCATAACCAAGCTATAGATAAACCTATTTTTCCTCATGTAATTTTTGGCTGAGCAGATGTAAAAAATATTGCATCAACAGAAAAGTTTTCCTGTATCTTGACACAATTGCTAACAAAAGGCCATAAGTTCAAGGAGCGCTGAAACAGGCAGTCACAGTTGTTAACAGAAGGGTGAGACAGTACCATGGCCTCTGCTGGGACTGCAATTCATGCAGAACAAGGAGGGAACCACAAAACAACACATGAAATAAATATGTAAACCAGAAATTAGACCTCAATGGCAGAGAAATCAGTAATTCACTACCTGTCTTCCATTCACAGTGACTTTTAGCAACTTGCCTAAAGAAACTTCTGGGGGAGTGAAAATGAACAGACTGTTTCTAGAAAGCACTAGAGTAAGGCTGATCTTCACCCAAATGCCAACAGACCAATTACTTCAAAACACTAAATGGCTGCCTGACCTACCAGAGCCTTGTTCTTTATTTCCTGTCTTCCTATCTTTTAACTTCTCTCAAGTTTTTAACCTGACACCCAACAGCCACTGTGGCACCAAACCATGAGGACGGTACAGCTCATGGAACATGCTTTCTGAGATAAAACAGAGAGCAAGAGAGACCAGACAGTCCCTGGTCTCTGGCTGCTCTTGCTGAATTTCCCAGCCCAGAGCGTTGCCTGTGACAGCAGCATCTTCAGAAATGTATTCCCTCACCTTCAGTTCTCTGCATCTGCTTTCTAAAGATGCACATCTTTCCCCATTCTCTATACCATCTGACTGACAGAAGGAGCAAAAATCTTAAACATGCATGCCAGGTGCTAACAGTCATCTCATAGCTTAAACCAGAGGCAACAGGCTCAAATTCCCTGCAGGAGCCATGATATGATTTAGACCATGGAAAGCCAAACAGACAAAGCAGGACTGGCCATCTGCAGAGCTCAACAGAAGTGGTTACTCTGGGATCAAAGAGGAGACCTTCAGTAGATGAGGGCAGCAAGAAGTGTTACAGTCCTGCAACACCTTAGAGGCATTGCTAACTTGAGACTATGCCCCCAAAAGTGCAGCTGCACCCCAAACAGGGGCACAAGACACTCCCTAACACCAGAAGATAGCAGAGCATGGCCTCAAGGACTGTTCAACCAGCACAGCACTGAGTCAAACTATGCACGTTAACTCAGAAGCCTTTCCAACCTTTCCTCCCAAGAACCATCTCTACAAGTTATCCCAGTTAAACAGACGCCACCAAAAATTCCCCATCCCTGGCAGTATTCAAGGCCAGGCTGAATGGGGCTTGGAGCCTCCTGGTCTAGTAGGAGGCATTCCTGTCCACAGCAGGAGGCGTTGGAACCAGATGATCTTTAAGGTCTCTTTCAACACATAGACTCTATAATGACTCTATGATTGGAGTGTTTCCTTACTCAATTTCAAAAGGAAGCCATTCCCTAGAAACTGTAAAGTAGGACTGTACCTCTTCACTTCAAGAAACCTTACAATCAAAATACTATCTTTGATCTAGGAACAGGGTGCTAGGGAAGGCCTTGGAATTTTATTTGCCCCAGGTGCAGCTAACACATAGGGAGGGTAAGCCTGGAAATCCATCTTTGGACTTGCTTGCAGCCCCAGGGGCTGCCCCAGAAGCCTCATGAGGCCGGCCTGGCACAGCCTGTTGTTTTCACTCAAGGGCCACTGCCGAATCTGTGGCTGACACAAGTCCAGCTCTAGAAATGTCGCAAGAAAGTTGCTCTGTGCGGCTGTTGATTAAAAAACCTCCTGCGCCAGTTCATTTTTTTACTGTATTTTGTAAACATACCCAGTTGGCTCAGGATCACTGTTTACTATCAAAATAGGCATATCAAAAACATTGGTCAGGGAAAACACCGTGATGAGGCTCAGCTCCCTCTTCTCTGCTACACAAGCGTTAAATATTTAAGAAATCACTGCTATTCCTTAGTCATCAAAAATGTTATAATCTGGTATTATTGTACTGAGGACATTTGAGGTCGCTCTTTGAGTAACAGAGCTGTCTCCTAACTCTGCCAGCAACGAAAAAAAAATTTCCTAACAGGAAAAGGTTTGCGGCCCAGAGCTTGTTACATAAATTCCTGTTTTTCACGCAGCCAGCAGGACATTAAAGAAGCTATGATTTACTAACTTGGAAAAAGTGTTGAAGAGGTAAATCTTGTGAAAATATGCACTGCTGTTCATGATGTTGTGTCTACAAATCCTTGCCAGATGCAAACATGACCTGATAAAAAAGTATAGTTTCAGCAGTGGATCTTGGCAGCTGGAGGAATGGCGCAGCTGTCAGTGGCTGGGGCGCACGGCAGCACCACCAGCCCCAGCACGCTGCAGAGATGCCTGCAGCCATGGGCTTCACCTGGACTTAGAAGCAAAGCCTCCCAAAACCTGGCCTGGGTGACTCCTAAAGCAAGCGTCTACATTTTGAAGCGGGTCTTTGTGCAGCAGCAGTTCATGCCAGATAGCATAACTGAGCATAACTGCGCTGGAATTATATCAAAATCTGGGCCAGGATGGCAGCAGGGCTGCTGCCACCTGTGGAGTGCTTCCTGGGATTGAGTTTTTGCCTCTGAGATAAACTTACTTCAGTAATCAGACCAGCAACTGTGGACATGCTTATTGCTGCTTTCTGATTTAGGACTCAAAACTATGCATAACCGGTATCAGCTTCAGGCAACATGAAGAGCATATCTTGGCTAATAAAACTTGTGAAGCCAAGAAAGTTATTCCTTAGAATCTACATATTTATATCATTCAGCTGTACTTCTGACATTTACAACAGCTCTGCCAATAGCCAATACCTCACTTAAACCCAAGACATAAATGGCAACATGCAAGTAAGACTAATTGCTGAGAAAAATTATATCCCTATCACAACTGAAGTTGATGCATTTAATTATTTTTTAGTAAACTGGGTTGGTGTTTTACTAAACACCTGAAAACTCAGTTGCTCTGGTAAACTTGACAAGTACTTGACTTGTACTTACTGAAGTGAGACCATACAGTGACATTGACAGTCTTTCTTCCACCCCAGACCTTGGAGCACCAAAAGCAGAGGAAAGCAGAGTTCCTCTTTAACCCAACTGCAAACCTCTCCAATGAGGACTAAATGTGGATCTGTAATTATCCAGGGAGCTACAAGACCCCAAACTTGAAAAAGCACCTGCAAATGCTCATGGTCTCTCCCACCCTCATACTTTCATCCATGGGCACAGGGAGCACTCATTCCACCAGGGTGCCACGATAGCCACCAAAAGGGAGAGAGGAATGGATGTGACAGTCTGTATACTTTACAAAAAATAAGTGTATTCACTAGCAAAGTGCATATGCTGTCAGCAGTAAAGCACGCCATGGCACCTCAGGGAGATTCACAAGTAACTAGGAACAAAGGTAGGAGGGAGCTGGCCTCTGGGAGCAGATGCAGTCATAACAAACTGGGAGGCCGTAGAGGCAACACTGCTTCCATAACACACAGGTCAAGGATTTCCATTAAAATAAACAGTCTAATGACTGTTTTCATTCAGACAACATCCCAGCAGTCCACTGCTTTCTGCACCTCATCCAAGGGGATGGCCTACACAAGTTGCCAGCTTGTTCTGCCATCAGCTGTGGTAACACATCCTGTTACTCACAGCTTACAGCAGGTTTCTGAGCCAGGATAATCTCCTTGTGGCAACAACACCAAAGCAAAACTTTTGCAGCAGAGAAGTGAAGACCCCAGGATTTCCATATGCTCTTACAGAAGACCTTCAACCTGTGCCTCTAGGTCTTTCTTTAGGGACTCTACAGCAGGTCCAGATGTTCGCATCACCTCCTCTTGGAGCCTCAGTGGCAAAGCACCACCCTAAAAAGAAGTCATTAACACTCCTAGGAAAGTGTGCAGAGGCCAGGAAGTTCTCCAGCACATTTGCTCACAGCTCATTCAGCATTAACAGCCAGACAGTAACAGCAGGGGCTATCCATGGCAAGTGGCACCACGTGGCATCTATCCAAGGCTAGGTTAGATCATGCCTGGCAAAACAGGCAGGTTTGCCTGCAATAGCTACACCACCTGCGCCTGTTTTGCTGTGGTTTCCAACCATGATGCCAAGTCTGCAGGGGCTTGAATGAAGAGGCCATGGAGCAAAGAAAACATTGGTAACTCCAGACCTACCAGAATTTCCTTTGGTACAACCGTCTGGTGTAAGGCAATCCTGTTTGTCTTACCTAATAACCCTGAAATACAGAAAAGTCCAGATGCCGATGCTGCACATGGAGTTTGGATTTGCCACAGAGCTAGTGCTGGACAGTCATAAGCACTTGGTCTACAGACAGCAGACACTTCTCTCAAAGGTTTCTGACACTGTTCACCATCACAACCACACATCTGGCTGCAGAGTCAGAGGCCTCAAATGCTAATGAAACAGCTAATTTTGCCACCCAATTGTGGTATTTTTTTATTACTGCTCAGAAACCTTCTCTGTTGTCCAATAAGAGCATGGACAGAAAGCATGTCACTTAGCCTCAGGTCAAAGAGTCATTTTAGAAGATGCTGGAAACTTGCCACCTGCAGCTGCATGAAGGTGGAAGGGCAGGATTTCCTCCTAAACAGGTCATGCTTTTTTGGGTCCTTTGTTCTTAGGGAGGTGCTTTTGTTTGACTTCACTTTTTCTCCTGCACTGTTAAACAGTTAAGTATCAGCTGGAAAAAGTGAAGAAATACTTCTCTCACCCTAGGGAGACCTTGCACTGTTTCTCTGTGCTATCCATTACACATAGTGGCACAGTGAGAGTCTTTCCCAGACCACCACCCATACAACACCACCTCTTAACATGGAGACACTTCCATAAACTGTTCCTTCTGGTAAGATTTCACCAATGCATCCCTTCTTCCATGCACCAACATACAAGAACAGGAGTGCATGCTATCCCTATATGGTTGCTATACATGTCTCCTGGACAATGAGGGGCTTCCTGTGGCCACAGATTTATACTATCCTGTGATTCCTTCTCATAGCTGTCAAAGACTAAAAAACTTTGAACACTGAAGGTGGTCAGCCATACTCCAGGTTGCATCCTGCTGCCACCAGGGACTGGAGGGAATTTCTCAATCACTGGGGTTTTCTTCTCTGGATCATGGTAACATGCAGGAACAGAAAATGCACACCCAGCTTCAGACACTGATGTTTAAGATTTGGCTATGCATAATTGCATTGCAGAGTGGGCAACTCTGCTGACATGTATTTAAAGAATTCCCAATTGCTATACCTTCTATCCCCTTCCTCATTCTAGGTAGGCTCCTTGGAAGCACTCTTCTGTAATGGCAGTTTGGACAATCCTAATGAGATGATAACACTGCCTACTCTCCCTACATGGGTATTTGGAAAGAATGAAAATAAAAACCTTAAACAAGGTTCACAGTATTCAAGTGTGCACACAGGGCAAGCACACACCGGGATACTGTCCCACATGTGATGACCCCAACCAGAGTCTTTTAACCACTCTTACATTTTCTGTACCGCTAGGAGAGAGACAGGGCCTCAGCCAGGTTAAACACCACCTACATCAGTGGTGGTTTTTATAACTAGTTATTTCTATGAGCACAATACAGGCATGATGTATCATCAACACAGTGTACACCACATATGTAGATATTTGCTATGATTTCAAAGCCAAGGAAACTGCATGACATTGGTTAGGAAAAACAGGAGACAAAAATGCACTTGAAAAACATGAGATTTTTTAAATGAAGTTTGTTGAATGGACCTTCATATCCCTCTGGTAAAATCATCTGGGAAACCAAGATACCAACAAGTTTGTCTACAATCTATCCACTTTCAAAGGTGAAAGGCAACAATAAGAAGGCACCCCAGTGTTATTTTTAAAAAAGCAAATAGTCATCAGGATAAATGATGGCTTCATTTATCAACTTCATTTATCACAACAATAAAAGTTGTGAAGTGTAGAAAATAAGTGTATCAATAAACATCAGATTAAAAAATTCAGAGATAACAGAGAGAACTATTTTTGTTGCTCCAGACAAATTCTAATACTGCCTGTACAAAACCAATGCTGCAAGCTTTCAATTCCAACAGATGGAAAACAAGAGTTTGACAAATATAAGGGCTCCATATTTGCAAATAAACATTTCTGTTTTCCACAAATATGAAACATATTTATGCACATGCACATATACAGCTCATGACGAAGAAGCATTTGCCAAGTTCACCAGTGACAAAGGAGGGCAACAAGGAGGCCCCGTTGAAGAAGGATGTTTCAAAGTCAAGATGCCCTTAAAACTAGGGCTTCTTCTCCTCTCCTTAAGCACTCTCAGACCTCTGGCCTTCACAAGCAGCCTGTGCAATTACATCAGTAACACAAAACCAGCAAAGCAGGAGGACTTGTGAATAACCTGAGTGACCTGACTGCAGACCCAGGTGCTATCACTGAAAAGCTGGTACGGGATTAAATTAATAAAGCATCAGAGGTCAGGGAAATAATCAGTCTTTCAAACCAGTCTCACAAAACACTGGCCACTGCACGTACAAAAGCCTTCATCTTCAGGAAAGGTGAGGGGGCACCTCTGTTACGCCAATGCCAGATGGAATGAATGTCAGCGCAGCTGAGGTGAGCACCATGCACCTATGCTAAGGTGTGCTCATCAAAGAGGTTAAAAGCACTGGAATCATCTGTAGTGCAGCACACCCTGGGGAAGGCTGCTGAGATTCCTGGTGGGCAGGTAGCCCTTTTACAGGTATTCACTGTGGATTCTAATGCAGTGACCAGGAATGCGACCCTGCAGGGATGCAGGCACCACACAGCCATAACGGTCTGAGGAAAAGCTGTCAGCAAATGCAGAGCAAAAGCAGGTTATTGCAAGGAAAACATGAATCACAATTATAGGCAAAGTTTATTAAACTGAAAAAAAAAAATTTGGAGTAATAAAGTAGCAGTTCATCCATACAATGCCAGAATGACTAATAGCTCAAAATTTTATTCTGCAGCTATAGTAAAGAGAGACTAAGCAGTGTTTATTTTTTTTTTCAGCCAGTGGGAATAATTATGATCAGTAGGACAAAAAATGTTAATCACTCATTTCCTGTTTAACAGACAGCCTGCTTCACCTCTGCCACTCTCCACTGTTACACCCAATTCATCACAAAGACTACAGCATTGTTTAGAGAAAGCTTTCTCCCCCAGCTCTTTTCCTTTTTAAATCTAAGCTGCCTTTTATTGACAATCATTAGCTCTAATGAAGAGGCACAAACATGTATAAATGCTAAATATATCAATGCTAATTAGACCAGTAGATCATCTTAAAAGGAACACTGGAAATATAGTCTTACCAATTAGAAGCAATAAGGTCAGAAGTAGGCCAAGGTCTTAAGTGCAAATTACAGAGGTGAAAACACATTGTAGTCTGAAAATAGGTGATTTTCTGCATTGGCCTTTGAGTGCACCCAGAGAACTTCCAAAAAAAAAGTGATATGATTTCTCAAAAAGCTTTAACTGGTTACGTGGAACACCTGTAAAGATTCCTGCCTGATGAGGCACGTAAATTTTACAGACTAAAATCTCTGCATAATGACCAATGCAGACCTCTGCCACTTGTCTAGGTAAAGGCACAAGAAAACCTAGACCTGTATGTTTGGTTCCAGCTGGGTACTTTACTAGGGAGCCATAGATCTTTGTTTTCATTAATTAAGACTATTTGCTTCCACAAAACCACTGATAACCAAAAGGGTTGGAATGGTCAGGTCCTGATGGATTTACAAGCAATGTGGTGCCCACAACAGTTGAAAATGAGTTAAAATTGAGGTGGTAAAGCAAAGCAGGATGTACTGGAGACATGGGCCAAGTTCATGACACTTGCCCCCATCCACTGTGCTGCCCACTGGCCGGCCATGCTGGAGGAGGAGCTCAGGGTCTGTACTTCTTACCTTGAGAAGAAACACAGCAAAGAGGATGTACAGATCCAACAGTATAAAAAGTTGTGTTGACTGAGCCTTTGCATAAAACATTAAAGAAAAGGGAATATATTTCCTTATTACACTTGTATTAGCATAGCAGAGGCAGTCTTTTCATTTAGCAAGCAAAGGACTAAAGAACTCACATTCTGTGGCCATGGATGTTCCTGAATACCAGTTTTTCAGAAACAAAGAGTCAATGAAAGCAGCAGGCTTCCTCTGCAGCAGGGTTAGCTGTGCCCCACAGGAAATCCCTGGCTTGAGGAAACTGCAAGTCTTGTGAAAAGAAGGGCAAAGCCTTTTATTCACAGGCTGAATGATATCTTAGGCTACATCTCACCATGCATTTGATCTTTATTTTGACTACAGCAAGCGCAAGAATATACTAGCAAAATTTTAGTACAGTACCCAAAACTACAAAAAGAAAACTAAAACAAAGTGGAATTTTTTTGTTTGGTTTAGAGCATCTTTAGAAACTATTTAGTACATTTAATGGTTAAGACATTCAAGGTTTCATATTTGTAAGAGGACAGCGTCAGCTTAAAAATAACAGCCACCCTATGAATTTCACCTAGTGTTGTAAATATCTTATGCTGATGTAGCAAATAGGAGAAACTGAGGAAAGAAGAAAGGGACATTTCTCTTTCCCTTACTTTCTTTTGCATCTGAATACAGTCCAGTACATAAAGTACTGTTTTACCATTTGTGATTCCTCTAGCCAATTTACACTTTATCTGTCTCACACAAAGAAAGGAAATAAAAATACAATTTTCCTGTTAACAAAGTAGTGGCAGAAAAGACTTGATTTCTTACATTTTTATTAAACTAGCTTAAATAGGATCGTATTTAATTTAACTTTAAACTCCTGCATATCTGCAGATATGCAAAGGGTATTGCTTTATACAGTCAATATTTGTTCAGTTTTCTGTGTTCTGCTTTTAGACCCCAAATGCGCAAGAAGCAATTATATATTTTCAATTACTCCTCTTTGTACATCCCAAAGAGGCACCACATAAACTACATGTTATGTTTCTCCCCAGCTTCTCAGAACACAGTTTGACTTGGTACTTATTTCCCCTCCCCACAGAAGCAGGTCAGACCACCAGCACAGTCTCTTCAGGAGAGCTCTTTCCAATTCAAGTTTGCTCCCACAGCCTAGCAGATTTTATGTAACAATTTACTGCTCCAAAGCCAGCAAAAAAAAAAACCCTCATCCAAATTTCAATACAGCCTTCAGCTATATTCCAGTGTGCACGGCCCCTCTCCACTGTCTGGCCACTTGTAGCCACACTCTTTCAAAAGGTGAAGTTTATACTTAAAATGGATTTTAGTTGAACTTCTTGGGACTGGGAGGACTCCTGATGGGAGGCTGCACTGTTCATGCCAGTGTCTTCCTCTCAGATGCTGCTTTCTGTGATGTTCTTCAGGCCACAGTTCAAGAATCGTTGGCACTCATCACTGGGTTTTATGACATCTGTTCAATATTATAAAGCCAGAGTCGTCCAATCTTGCAAAACATGTAGCACCAACTCTGAACAGTTACCCCCAGACACGCTCACAATTTTCAGCAGGCTATGGGAGTGCTATTTCTCAAAGCAAGATGGGCACGCAGAGGAGGGAAATCTAAAGGGCAATTTCTTCCCTCACACCCATTCTGGAAGCATTCCTAGTCCCTCACTACTGTAGGCTGTGTCTGTACTTAGCAGACCCTTATTAAATCAAAGAACTATTTACAATCTACATACTGGCAACTCCACATTCCCATAGAATGTCATCTGGCAACAGTGACTTAAACCATCAGCTCTGTATTTATTTGCTTTCCTCCTTCACAAACAAGTAAAAAGGACAAGAAAAAGCCATGTTTTTAATGACAAGAATGGAATTAACAGAATAAAACCCCAAGAGCTCTGATGCACCAGTACTCATTGCAATATCCAAACATCCTTTTTTTTTTTAAGCAGTAAAATATTACAATGAGAACAATGAAAAGAAAGATTAGCAGCACCGTTGTCACTTGAGATCTTTTTTATACATACGCTGCTGCCAGAGATGCAGCACTGGACACAAAATATGACTGCTTCCTGAGTAGGACATTTGTGCAAAAATGAGCTTTGTTAGACATTTTGGGAATTTGATTTCTCCTGACATCTAGGTCTAATTTATCACCTCTCATTACTATTTCTTTCCATTTGATATACACAAGGAAACTGGCCTTATCACAGCTGCTCAGAGATCAAACCTCATTAGTTCTCCCATACCCCTGGACAGAGCCTGACACAAGGAAGCTCCAGACATAAGGTGCCTTTTACCAGGTGGAACAGAAGGTGTCCCCTGGAGGACATTGTATCACTCTTATCAGTTCAGAAAAGAAAACACTGATTTTGAAAAGCCTTCCCTCCTCTATGCTAATCTCTCAAACCCAAAAAGCTCTTACCAGATCAGGCTGCCTCCTCCCGGAGACCACAATCTTCCCGTGGTACAAACTTCACCACCATCGTCCCAATCCCCCCTCAAGGAAAAGCCCATGTGTAACTGGGCAGCCCAAACCTGTCAGCCTCAATATTCACATTTAAGGACTGCAACAGTCAGATTCTCAATCACAAAGCCTGCCAGGGGCCTCCTATCCCTCCCATGCTTTTGCCCAAAGATGAGGAAGGCAGTGGAGCTTCCCTCCAGCATTCCCCAGATATGCATTAAAGCACATTAAGGCAAAAGCACAGCTGACACTGGGAGCTAAAATGCCCTAAATCAGTTGAAAGGGGTACAACAAGGAAATCTTAGGTTACTCTACAGGCACTTGCTCAGTATTTGTCTTCTGACAGCTTTTGCTTCTTCCAAGCACTGCAGTTACATTCTTCCTCTTGTAGATAGAGAGAAAAGCAACACAGCCCTCTGTGCAGCTCCAAAGATGTGCTAACTCTTTAACTGAGCTGGTCAGAGTGGGGCACTCATTCAAAAAAAATTTTACAGGACATTGACTTATGTCAGATTAAAAATAGCAGGAATGTCAGCAGTAGGAGCTATCATTTGCAATAGCTATCAAGACACAGGAAGTTATTTATTCTGTGGATCACATAAAGCCCACTTTAAAAACAAGGATGAAACAGAAAAAAAGAAAGCATGTTTACTGAAGCCTGTTTGCCAATATTATTTATCTAGCCAATTTCATTTATGAAATTTTATAATAATTTGTCATTGATACATATTTGGGTTTGTGTCCACAGATCTGTTAAACTGCTGGCAACTGAAGGGGCACTGAAGCCCTCTCTGCTCGTGCTTAATTTTTGGATAATTTTCAGTTTTGAAGATACTGCAGGGAATTTTCACACATTTTCATTTGGTTTAAAAAGAAATAAAAGTCTTCCCCCGGAAAGTCAGGTGTTTTCAAGTATTTTGTTTGCTGATTATTCATGTAATCATAAATTACGCAGAGTATTTGGCAGGCCATGCCTTTCTCTGTTAAAACATTTGTTTTTACTTTTTCAGTTATTGTTTAGATCCTGGTCATAACATGCTCCAGGTTGTTTTGAACAGCAAAGAGGAAATAAGCAATATTTTAACTTATATCACACTGTAACAACATTAAATGCCTACACAGCAATATGCTGCCTATTCAGTATTTTTCACTTTCTTCCTGTCCGCTGCTGGCTCAGAACAGCAAGATAATTCACGATTTTACAGTTTTGCAACCTGTGAAACACAGGCTCACAAGCATGTTCAGAACAAAATATAAAAAGGAGCAAGAAATAGGACGCCAAAAAAAAAAAAAAAAAAAAGAGGGGCAGAATATAAAGTAAACATATTTGCTGAAGGCTGGTTTTGAAATCATGGGAAAGCCAACAAAGCTCTTCTGAAGTCAGCTCACATGCACCCAGGCATTGCAGGTGACACAGTTGGACGAGGCAGAGCCCCAGCAAGGCACTGTTTGCCTACATTCACCCTGACACCACAGCAGAGAGTTAGGAAAGAGACTTTGAACTATGTGCCATCACTGCTGCTCAGCAGGATCACGGGCTGCACTGGATGTGATTACCAAACCCATCGTGACCCCTAGAAAATGCCCTATGGATTAGGAAAAAAGACATCGTTCCAAACACCGCACAGTTCACACAAAACAGTCTCTGTGACAAAGTAGAAATTACTTTTGAAACTACATTTCAAAATTTTCTCAAAATTTCAAAAATTTCTCAAGGATTTTTTTTCTATAGGTTTAAATTATACATTGCATTTGTAGCATTCACTTATTATGGAGAAGGATTTCCATGTCTCCTCCATTAGCAAAGTCTTAGGAATTCCTCATTTACCTAGGAAGGAGAGGGAGATGAAGAAAACCGTTTCTTCCAAGATTTGCTTTGTAAAAAAAGTACTTTGGAAAATAAGTTCTGGAGCCATGAGTGAAGGATCTGTACCTTAAATATGTCTACATACCAGCTGCCATTTTAAGAAAGTTTAGTAGCTCTTAGACACTCTTTTTAATAAAATTCTCAAGGCATCAGAGAAGTTTAGGATCCATCACTTTAAAACACACTCCTCAAATAATGGAAACCAGCGAAGGAGCCATGGGCTCAGTCCTCCTTCTTCCTCCTCTGTCAATTATTCAAGGACCCCACATTCACTCATCCACTGCTGTCTACTTCCTTCAATGCCAAGCATTTCTGGGGCATCTGATAAGAAAGTGCAGAGTTATCTTGCTCAAAGTTTTCGTAACAACAGCAGCCATCCCACACACACACACACGTATATATTGAACACGTTGGATTTTACAAGGAAAGTAGTAGCTGAGTAATTTTGACAAGAAAAAATACAAATCTCTGTGCTCCACAGTTCTTTTTAAAAATTAAGTAATATTTTAAAACTGAAAATATTGGTGTTTTTTCTAACTCTCACCTATTTCTGCCTATTTTGTGTTAAGTTTTTAAATGTGAAAACATACAGGACTGAGAGGAATCAACCAAAATATTAAGATACATATTGACCTCAAAGGAGAATTGAAGAGAAGCTTCTGATTTGTAGAAATCCCCTGGCTGCAGTGATTTCTGTATGGAGTTGTTGGCTAACAAAACCACAGAAACACATTTAAAGCAGGTTAAAAGGCCTTTTTACCTTAAGAAAGAACTTGCCAGAGAGCAGCACTGACAAGGCACTTGCTTCCTGGCACAGGCAAAGGTATACCACAACTTTTGCATCAGCTTGCTTGACTCCTCTACACTGCTACAGAGGCTGCTCACTTTTCAAACAGCCCAAACCATGCAGATTTTAATTTTTTTTAATCAAGTCTATCAACAAACTCACATCCTTTCTGCTGTAGCTGTTTGCAGTTTGTAGCCCACATACTCCTCAGGGCTCCAAAATATTTCTAAAATCCTTCAGAAGGCAGTCAGGGGAGGTAGTGGCAGTCAAATGTCCTCTGTCTGTTTGCACTGGCTTTTCTGTAATCCTGGCTTAAACACACGTGCATCACAGGAAGAAAACAGACAATTTTAAGTTGCTGACTCTAGAAAAAGAGCAAGAACCATCTAAGATTATACCTGGCCCCCAGACTTTGTCAAAAGGCTGACTTAAAGGATCAGGCCAAAGAAGATTAACTCAAGTACAGTGTCAAAGTACACTCAAACAGCAACAGCTTCTTGACAAACACTGAGGGGCTGTAAAAACCACAACACTTAGGAGGAGGATTCATAACTCTGCAGTTTGTGCCTGAAGGAAAGCTCTCTCAACCCAGGTTCTGGCACCTGGTAAACTCCAGCAAGTAGCTCTGGCTGTAGTGATGCAGCACAACTGACTGAGCCCATAACCAAACACGCAGACAACCCAGACAACTTCAGAGTAAAAAACCCAAGAGACACACTGTCCAGCGGAGAAGGTGACATTGCCCTTCTTCCAGGCACTGTGGGACCAGCCAGTTTTCCTTTCATCTGACAGCAGTCAGAGAGAGATGCAGTAGCAAAGAAGAGCACAGTCCATCCATCAACAATGTTAGCACGGTACAGGGACAGAGACGGATGCTTCGGCTGCCTTTTCTCACTCCTGCTATGAGGAGCAAAAGGCCTTTGGAATTATTCCTATGAAAAACCTATCAGCTCCTCACACTGAGGAACCAAACAAGAACAGGTCTCAGGTCAACAAACTCTACCAATTTGTGGCTGTCTTCCCAAGACTGTGAAAAGACATGATGAGAATAATCCCCACTAACACTGTCAACAGAGGAGACCATGGCTTTAAAGACCCAGGCTTGTATTGTTCAGCAGTTTCATCAGAGCTGCTTGACAAGCCTCAATAGATACCAGTCACTTGGTGGAGAGGAGTATTGACTGCCAAACCAGGAAATGCTTCCCTAACACTCTGTCTGGGTTGTCCAGCTCCTCTGAGGCAGTCACAGGCCTACAGAGTTAGGGTAGGAGCACCTGCCTCTGGTAGGGGGTCTGCCACTCAAGCTGTTTCTGCTTCAGATGAAATGAGGAACTTGCAACCTCAGCAGCAGCTTGAACATAGGAAAGCTGCAGCTTCGAACAGATAACCAGCACCCCATGAGAGCTTCAGCAGAACACAGTCCTGATTCCCAAACACCACCCACTAAGAAACTCGGCAAGTTCAATGACTGTTTCCTCATACAGAAGATAATTCTCCACACCTCAGCTGCCATCCCCCGAATCTCTGCATGTTACTGGACTCAAGCCCATCACTGACCAAAATTTTCCTCCTCTTTCTCCTCCTGCCCACACTAAATTTAGCTTATTTCTACTGGAACGATGACATCCCCAAAATCAAGACTGAACACTGGCACTCTCCTCAGTGAAAGAACAAATTTCCCCATATAAAAAGCTGCCAGTAAACAGGTTTCAATGACTCAATATACAGACAAAATTTACCCAACTCAAGTCAACAGAAACCTAACATTTATTTCTCTATGGTCAACATACATTTTTCTATTGATGGCATTAAATACAAAAATTAACACTCCTAGTTAGAAAAGGCTCCAGGGAGGCTTCATTGCAGCCTTTCAGTACTTAAAGGGAGCTTTTAAAAAAGGTGGAGATTGACATTTTACACAAGCAGATAGTGGTAAAACAGGGAGTAACAGTTTTAAACTAAGAGGAGAGATTTAGATTAGATGTTAGGAAGAAATTCTTTACCCAGAAAGTGATCAGACTCTAGAAGAGGTTACTCAGGAAAATTGTGGATGCCCATCCCTGAAGTTTCCAAGGCAAGATTGGATGGTGCCCTGGGCAACCTGACCTATTGGATAGCATCCCTGCTGATGGCAGGGGTGGCTGGACCTAGAGGATCATTAAGGTTCCTGCCAACCCTTCTATCTTTCTATGATAGTTCCACCATACGAAGATCTGCTCTACTTTGGTACAATTTCTCCTTTGCCTACATTATGTTTAAATCTTGTTGTTCCTTTTTTCCCCTGAAGATTAGTTTATTATCCATTCTGTAGCCTCAAGATAAGAGAAAAGGCAGTAAAAGCAACATAAAGAGTACCTGTGAAGATTAAAGACCATAATGACAATGGGGAGTCTCACAAAGAGGAGGCTAACACCCTCCCTGGTGTTTTGGTTTCCCACCCAGATGCAGCTCTCCGTGATGAGCTGAGACACAAAAACCTGTGGCACACAGTAAGCTGCCCTCCCTTATCTACAGCACCACTGGAAACAGGAACTCCCCACCAGCCTGGTGCCTGCTTGAGGGTGGAAAGCTGGAAGGAGAAGAGGAGGGAGACAAAGAGGTGCCTGGCACCTTTGTTCAAGGTTGGGACAACACCGTTTTCTCTCGGGCAGAGAAGGAAGCAAACAGCAAGCGCCGTCTCTCAGCCATGGCAGCACGCACGCACATGCACACGCATTTCCTCCAGCTTCACGAAAACAATGAAGTGTGGGGAGCCTGGCTCTTACATGAAGCACTCACCAGCTATATATAAAATAAGGAAAGCAGCTGCTTCAAAAGCTCAGTCACGCTTTTATCAACAGGGCTTTAATTAGTACCCATCTGCTTCCTGTTTTATACCTCGGAACTGACTTTCACCTGTTTCAGCAAAACACCCCTTCCCCAATGGAAGTGTGCACACACACACACGAACACACACAGAAAGTTCACAAACACCTTGTGCTTAAGTAATTAACATCTGAAATTCTTGTTCTGAGTGTGTGGGCTATATAATTGCCTCTTTAAAAAAAATTTGGTTTTGCCAGGGCTATCAGATTTCACAGCCAACACCTTTAAATCACACACCTGATATGCTTCACCATTTATTTTAACTCATTGGCACTTGGGGACCCAAGGAACACTGGAGCCCTGTTGTACTGGCACTGCTCTACAGAGAGGCTGCCCAGAGGGCTCGCAGTGGAAGTGTGGGCTTTTCCTGAGGTCCATCACACACATGAAAGGAGTTAAATAAACAATGGCAAGGCTGATAGTTTGAATCCATTCTTAACTCACCCCATTGTTTGAAGAGAAGAAACAACACGTAGAAGAAAAATATTACTGAGGGAGGAAATAGCTTCACCTTTGAATTTCCTGACATTTTTCCTCCCACGCTTTTCCCCTTCACACATCAATTATTTATTTATTTTGCAGGGAGAAGACAAGTGAAAGTTAAGTACACCAGCACAGCTACGTGCTGTCAGACCTACCCACCTCTCCTGCACAAAGGAGCTACCAGTGCTTGAAAGCTTGCCAGGAGCAAGGCATCCAGAGAGCAAAACAAGAGGAAGCAAAGCACTAGGAGAATGAATTCCTTGCCAATGGCTGAGCAAGGAGCACCACTTGCTTGCTCCTAAGCCCAGCTATAGGAAAGGGAAGAGGGGCAAGTGTTGAAAGGAGAGTATTCATCAGGTCTCTACATGGATTTTTTTGGGTATGTGAAGCCTTCTCAAATTTGAAGTTGCTCATCATAGAAAAGATATTTTCTTAGCACACCTTTAGCATCAGTTACCACCTACAATGCATATTTTGCCAAAATAAACCTGGCAACCACACGACTCATGCTCCAGTTTTGGAGTGGGAGGAGATCATTCTCTCTTTACAGTTAGAAACCCCATCTGCAACAGCTTTCCCAGATGCACAAAGCTGACCTAACTCAATTAGAGTTTTCTTCCATAGCATCTTGGAGCTGCTTCCTGAGGTTTTGGATCTGTCTGTCTGCAGGGCTCATGAGATTCACCAAAGACTGAAAAGTAAGAAAAAAAGTCATTCCAGTAAACAAAATTACAGCAGTTACCCCTTTGATGTAGCCACTCATGGTGGTAGCATGAGCAACCAGCCCACAACAGCCTCCTGTGTCCCTTGCATGATCACCCAAGGGGAGATCACAGTGCTGGCAACACCAGAAGGGGCTCTAACAAACACTTGATTGTAAGAGTCAGTGCTCATGAAAGACAGGGAGATTTACAAGGCTATGTAGCGAAGGACAAAGGGGAACAGGTTCAAACTGAATGAAAGCAGGTTTAGATTAGGTATCAGGAAGAAATTCTTTACTGTGAGGGTGGTATAGCACTGGAACAGATTGTTCAGAGAAGTTGGGAATGCCTCATCCCTGGCAGTGTTCAAGGCCAGGTTGGATGGGGCTTTGAGCAACCTGGTCTAGTGGAAGGTGTCCCTGACCACAACAGGGTTTTGGACATAGATGATCTTTATGGTCCCTTCCAACCCAAATGGTTCTGAATGGGTATCCTAAGAAATGTACTTGTAGCATACTGCCATTTCTTACCGACACAGCACACCAAAGTACCATAAATCTCCATATACATGAAGAGATCACACAAATCTGATAAAAAAACAAGAACTGCCATTCAAAAGTAAAGATCAAACTTTGCTTTTAAATATCTAACTTCTTAAAGTTCTCAGCAACTCTTCTGCTACCTCACTGTCTAGCAAAAGCAGGGTTTTGTACACACTAATGGAGGTACTAGTGAAGGGAAGGAGCTCTGTTGCTAGAGGAAAAAAAGCAAATCAAAACATAGAGGCTTCCAAGGACAATGAATTTTCTGGGCACGTGAAATAGGTGAGAAGGGATGGAGCAAAATGAGCACCAAATGTGCGAACTCCAAATATTTTCAGAAGAGTAAAGGTAGCTCACTTCTAACTCAATTCCTTCAAGGACAGAAAAAAATATATGCACTCATCTCTTGGGTTGTGTTTTGTTTTGTTGTTTAACTTATAGACTTTATTAATTGATGAATCTGAATAATCAATTTTTTTTCATTAAAAAAAGGAAAAAAATTCTTAACCCTGTGTTTTCACCTAGAAGATTGCACCACCGCTTAGATATTTTTCCATGATATCTCAAGCAACATATTACAAAACTTCATCCAGGACTGAAACAACAGATTGTCTCAAGAGCAAATGACAAAATATTTGTACCAGAAATCCTGGCAACATTGCATGCAGATGGGTTTCTGAAAAATGGGGTTCCAAGAATAAGTCACCCATGGTTCCAAAAATAAGAGTTAAATTCAAACAAAAACTGGATGTTCACTTAGCAGGGTACTGCAGGCCCTCTCCAGGGTCCCACCCTTGACACACACGAGACACTTGCTAACCACAAGCCTCTGAAGTCTGAGCTTCAGTCAAACACAGGAGGCTGGGGAAACACAACCAAGGCCAACGTCCTGGATGCATAACCCAGAAACGACACATTATGGGGTGGTGTCAACAACCCCACTGCCAGTGGACTCAGACCCAGATATCGGGGCAGCCCCGAAATCCATGGCCACCATCAGCAGGGGTCTGAGCTGCGGCAGGAGAGGGATCATGCCATCATGGAGGGACAGGAACACCTCTGCCTGCAGCTGGAATGTGGGCACGCTGATCGCGTCTCAAGCCTGCCAAGGCACAGCTCAGACAGTCCCCAAAACACTGATGCTCCCCAAAGCAGGCACACGGAGGTGTCACGCTTTGGCGGGGGGCACCGGAGCGCGCCACCGCAGAAACAGATGTCTGACACCACTCACAAACAGAGAAACTTCCAACCTCCACGCTGCTGCTCCACCTCCCCTTTCATAAGGGGAATCAAAAGCAAAGTTCATTGGATGATAGTGACCTTTCTTCAATTGATTCCTGGGCTTTTGACACACTACTTCCACACTGCTTTTTTTTTTGTTTTGAGAACTTACACAGCCAGGCAACCACATTTACTATAATTTTTTGTTTTGTTTTTTGTGAAGAATACATACTGACCAGATAGGGAATTCCAGGATATTCTGCAGTAAGATGAAGACAACAGATTCTTGATTCAAAAGATGTATTTAGTTAATATATTTCTGATCCCTGGAATCTATGGCCTTCAACAAACTTTTCACCATTAGCTTGTCTTCCTTAGCAATGGCCAACTTCATACTGATAAATACTGTTCATAAAGGCTATGCAAAGCTAGTGGTGTTTGGCAGGAGACAGGCACACATTACCAGTTCTAGCCTGAGATGAAAAAGCTAATATTATTTTTTTGAAATTCAGCATCGATCTGAGACCAAACTCTTCCGTTAAGATGACTAAACAAACAACTGGTTTGAAGAGATTTGCATAAGAGACTTAAAAAATGCAATATGGATATGGCGGAAGGAGAAGTGAAACAAGAATGGGATAATGACATTTCATGATAAAAGAGCGTATTACAGTCTGGTGCACATAAGAAAACAGTGTGCTCCCTTTCCTTTCTTCCCCTTCACATTTCTCTCTATATATGAAGCTAACAAAACTCTTTTTTAGGCATAAAAATCAGGCCTTAAACTTGAAGCTCAGTTGTACATAATAGTCCAAAGGAATATGATAAGAGGAAAAGAAAACAAACTCAGCACCTTGTAACAGATAGAGCACACATATATATTTTTGGTTATAATAATTACAAAGCCGCATATTGATATTTGCTCATTCTTTCACATAGTATAAACTTGCAACTTACAATCTTGAGTTTTCCAGAAAAATCAAAGCTGTTGGTGTTACCAGAGTAGCCATGTAAAGTATACACAATTCTCAATGTACAATTTGTTCAAATGGCAATTACACCAAAACTTACTTTCTGAACCCCAAAAAGGCAACACGTCATCAGGCTGATGACATCAGAAATTCAATCACTTGACAGAATTTAACAGGCTCTCCATCATATCCACCTTACATCGATCAAATATGTTTACTTGTGTTGAACAGTCATGACATTTTTGTTGCTTCAACACATTTGTGACTTTCTTAAGCCACAGTGCAAATGTACCTTAAAAAAAAGACACACACAAGAAGGCTTGAATTACCATTCATCCAATACATATTTGTTCTGAACAGGTCAAATCATGGGGCACCTGGGTATTGCAATAAGAATAAAAAACTACCAAGAACAAAAACAGTTCTTAGAAGTTTCAGCTTTTCAAAAATACTAAATATATTAAAACTAGAATTTCAGAACCATCAGTGTAACAGTAATTTCAGTGACGAAACACAACTAATCATCAATTCAGTTATTCCATAATGGAGAGCATCCCTTAGAAAGGGCTCAGATATTCCAAGCCAGCATTCAACTGTTTTTGTGTTGCTACGACTGCTAATGTATTCCAAAGTCTGATTTACTGCTAGTAAAACTCAAAGCACAGCTGTGATGAGACATCTTTCTGCATCCAGTTATAAGGATCATTTTATTTTTAAATGGATTCATTTAACTTCAACGTCATTTACTTCTGTAGTATCTCAATTGTGGCCAGAACACGCTTCTGCTTTAGGCCACAGACAGATGTCACATTTTAAGAAGGAAGAAAGAAAAATTAATTTTCTGTATTAATGCAACAAGACCTCTCACTTGTTTTTATATAGTGATGCTACCTATATTACACCTCTCAAAAGAGGGAAAAAACATATTCTAGAAACTTTGCATCAACAGTCACTGGACTCACAGCCACCCAACCTTGCCAAGTGGTGGCTGCTTTGTATTACACACACAACTACAAACAGGACAGGGTAACACCAGTGGTGCCCAGATTAGGCTGCTCATGCCACCAAAGCCAACAGGACCACACCAACCCACCAGCAACTACATCATTTCTCCCTGTCTCCAACCCAGCCACAAGCTTCTTGCCACCACAAGCACAAGGATGATTTGGGCAGTGTATTGCCCAAAAACCAGGGACAGAGTATACTGGGGTAGAGAGACAGAGTGTTATGCCGAAACTCCCACCAACCAAACTTGCTTCAGTTTATTTTCTGTAGGTTTCATCTGGCTGATCTCTCTCAATAATCCCACCTTAAAATGATGCAGAACAGCTTTGCAAAAAAACAATCACCCCACAACTGTTACCTCCTCACACAAACCAAGCCTAGGCTATTTAAGAGTTCAGACCTCTTCATCTAACAGAGGTCACCTTACAAGACTATTGAAGATTTTTCTGCTGTCCCCTTTTATATGCTTTCACTTTAGTATTTAAACCTGACTGCACCCTTTGGAGCTCCCTGCACGAAGGAGCTGTTCATCCAAGTTTACCTATATAACAAATCAGATCTCAACATCATAGATCCACCATAATTTTCTTGTGTTGTGGATTATCCTTGTCAACCCAGAAATTGCATCCTACTCTAGCAGGTCTTCCGCAGAGGAGGAAAATCAGCAGCCTCTAGGTCAACATGACATAGCAGAACACAGGAACAGATAACCAGTGCAATGAACCAATGAGGGAATATCCGTCTGCAAAGGGAGTAGCTTGAACTCACTAGCAGCCCAGCCTGTCAACAAGGTCTTTAAAACGGTACAAAGAGCTGAAATAGGTTTTTAAATGAGGAAGATGAAGCAGTTTTGTAGAAGGTTTCTCTCCAACAGGAGACCACCAAAATAGATTTTGTACAGGTGCATCAAGTAGGCAATGGAATCAGATACTGCAGACACACTAGAGGCTGGTGTGAACACCACAGGAGAAAGAAAAGTGGAAGGGAAGACAACAATAGGTTTAATGAGGCCCTGAAAGTGAGTAAGACATTCAGATCAGATGTGACAGACAGAGGAGGGTGGAGGAGGTGGTTAGGAAGGATACGGCATGGCCCAGTTAGGGATATGGGGTGTTAACTCTGCAACCACACTGTGAATGGATACAAGCATGGTGCTTTTCTCATGGTTAGAGGCAGAGTTCCAATACAAAGCAGCTTCAGACTTCTTAACTGTGATCTCCAACTTGTTTGAAATGTGCTTCATATCCTTTAGCAAAATAGAAAGTTATCTGCTTTCATGACAGCACCTCACCAGGTCTCCACTTTTCCCTAGGGAATCTCCATTTCTGTGTTTTAAGAAAAGAAAAACCTTTACTGCGATGGTGGTCAGCAGTGGCAAAGTTGCTCAGAGAGACTGTGGGGTCACTACTCTTGGAGATATTCAGAATCCAGCTGGATCTGGTCCTGAGCACAACCTTAGAAGATCCAGCTGTGGGCAAGGGGCTGAACTAGACAACCTCCCAGAGGTACCTTCCTGCCTCCATTACCCTTTAATTCTGTGGTGTCTCCCTTATCCTGCCTCCACTGCTGGTCATCTTTTACAGCCTGGAAGCCCTTGGGAGGGATGGCCACTCAACTGTCTCATCATCACTTTGACCCACACTGCCTTCCTGCTCTTTCGACAACTTGGCCCACAGCAATTCCAAAGGAACTGCATCCTCTGTATTTTATGAAAAACATAAAAGATTTTTAAATATTAAATGGAAGAATACAAGGTGCCTCACGTTCCCAAACCACTGTAGACACTGACTCATCACTGTGGGAACTTTCCAAAACCATGTCACTGCTACTCCAACGTAGTCTACCCACCCCTTGAAACAGAGCTGGCCCAGCACAGCTTTGGTTTACTCTGCTCTGGAGCAGGTTTTGGTGAGACACTGGAATTTCCCTGCAGAATACAGTCATCATATCCTGACTTCTCCTTAGAGAACAGGATAGATTGAAGAACAGATGGGGTTAAGGAGATATTACTCTTTCTCTGCTTTGGAAAACAGTGTTCAGATGCAGTCAGTGCAAGCTGTATTTCAGCTACTGTAAGTTTAAATCACCCTTAACAGACCCAGACCATGCCCAGAGCCTGCAACTGAGGAGCTCTGCTCAAAACAGCAGCAACCCTCTCGCTCTACCTGGCCCCCATGGACATCCATCAGCCATAAACTACTCTGAAAGGATCTGTGGAGTCCAACTCTTCCAGCTTCAACCTGCAAGGACAGTGCTGGGAGGCATCTGGAGGCTGCGTTCATGGTACTGTGGAGCTGCAGCCCAGCTTTATGGTCAGAGGCTCCCATTCTGGCAAAAGAAAGACTACAGAGAAAGGAATACACAGGTCAAAAAGATAATTAAGTCACTGGCAAAGCAACCAGTGCTTTGAGTAAGGGAAGGTCACCTAAAACTGTATCAAAGATTGCAAGTATTAATGTTCTTGATGTCTGTACTTTTAAACTTTTATTGGCCTGTGAAATTCTCTCTCCAGAAGAAATTACACAGGCAGAACAAACACAATTATTACAAAGTAATATCCATCAATAAAGACAGCTAAGCACTTTCCTTGAAATTAATTTGCATTAAGCATTCCAAAAGCATTTCTTTTTCTGAAGGAATTGTTCAGTATAAATTCTAATTCATTTTCAGCTCATTACCTCCTGATGCATTCAAATGACATCGACAAAAAAAAGATGACAGAGAAGAAATATCACCTCCCTCTTCTCTCATTTATCTTTATGGAAGTTTGGTACAAAGTCTGTCCTTACCCCCCCAAAAAAATAAATAAATAAAGGAGGGGGGAAGAAAAAAAGAAGGGGAATCAAACGCCACAAGCTGTAGCAGTCCCCCAGAACATAATACAATTCTTAATGAAAAGAATGCAAACAGCTGTCCTAGTAGACAGCTTTCACAATGGACAAATTATTAATTAATTAATTCTTTTTGAAACAAGAGCATAGGAGAGATGAAAATTCAACAGTGAAATGAATCTATATATCATTTTGATGAACCACAGCTAAAATTGTGCAGTATTGCTACAGATTTCTGAAAGAAAATTCCAAGCATGTACACAAAAATCAGACTATTTTGATGTTTTGCCAAACAGGCTACCTTCCAAGAATAAAAGTGTGGGAAAAATTGCTAGTACAGTGACAGAACAACATCCTAACTTTTCACTCCTAAAAAAAGAGACAATCTGAAGATAAAATGAAAAGGTTGACAACTTCCTGGTGGATCTTAAAGCTCAATTATTCCAAGAACCAAGGTGCGACAATAAGTGATGTCACCCAGAGAAAGGGGATGAAAAGATGAAAACAAAGTGCCTAAAAAAGCACCAGGATTTTCCTGAGTGTTTATCAATGGCAAATACTAGAGGCAGCCAAACTTATTGATAAAGGCATTTTTCTTTGAATTACTCAAAGAAAAATTTCTGATACACTTTAAATCATTGTTTCATCCCCAAGATTTTTTTTTTCTTGTGGGGAGGGTTGGATAAATTTACTTCTCCGTACTGGCTTTTTACATGGACAATGCAGAGAGATCTTTAATATGCAAACTACGTAGGTTCCACCGACCTACACTAAACATTTTTAAGCGTAATTGAATTAACACGATCTCAAGCATATCAAGTCCATAAATTTTGAATCTGCTCTAAAGCAAGAGGCACTTAATGCAAGTTTCTGTTTGTAAGGCACCGGGCAGTCCTCGATGGTGTAAACACAGCCACCTGTCTCTCTCTGCAGAGCCTTCACGTCCTGCGCGAGAGCCAGCGTGAACATTTGTTCGCCTAAAACGCTCGGCATATGGTTGAACTGACAATTTAATAATATCTTGATAAGGATGCTGCCAGATTTTTGGCGGGAGATAAGCATGTTTTATCATTAAATATTTGTACTGCAGTAGCACCCAGAGACCTTGAGCAGAAAGGGCCTCACTGTGCCAGGAGCAGAGGGTAACTGAGTCAGTGACCCACAGAGCTGACAACCCAGGACAACCAGGCTACAAAAAAAGACTGAGCAGAGTACGTACCACATGTACTACACTGGAAACAAGTCCTCCTCCCAAATTCACCTGCACCTATCTGTTTAGGCTTCTCCTACAAGTCATAATTGACATAAACTGGGAGGATCTACTCTGGACCAACCTTCCACCACACCGAGAAACCACAGTGACGTTCATGGCGAAAAGGACTTGTTTATCTTTGAAAACCAGGATTTTAAGGCAAAATCCAAGTGTGCATTAGTTTTCCAGGCATAACAGCTAAAGGCTTCATTAACAGCACCACACATGGAAGTTCTGCTCCCCACATAATTTCCTTTGAAGACCTGCATGTAAGCATGGCTCTCCCATTGCAGATCATTCTATCTGCAAAATTTATAGCTTACTCTTATCCATGATCCATCAAAAATCCTTCTTCCTACCTACAAGTCCATGAATGCTTTTTTTTTTGTTGTTGTTTTCAGAACACCTTCCATCCTTAACAACCAAGTGAAAAGTGAATTGAGGAAAAGGATTATGCATGAAATCAGGTTTTGGGATGCCTTCACTCCATTTACACTGCTAAAGCTGAGACAGCTACGTTATCAGAAGAAATTTCCCCAGGCTAGGCATTAAATCTAGTGGCAGCCCCATAAAACCAGAAAACAATCCTCCGTATACCACAGCTGTCTAAATCTTACCCTTCAACCAGTATTTTCTACTCAGTTACTTCCTATAAAAAATGTGCTTCATTAAACCATGTGCTGGGAGAGTCAAGTAACTATGACCAGAGGTACACAAAAAAATGAGAGAAACATTAGTTTCTATTTTAAAAGAAACCGTATATATGGAAACCAAGCTGTAAGACCACAACAGTGGAAGACCTCATTACAAGTAACAATGTCTCATATCTGATGCAGCCTAATCTTTGGACAAGGGCACAACACATTTGCTCCTGCTTTAAAAGCACGGCATGAAGATAACTGCTGCAGAAATAGGATTTGAGCACAATGGTGCAACTGCCTTTGCAGCAGCACCATTATTTGTGTGTTGGCCATTTCACACAGTTCTGGTTTTTTTACACATAGACACGTCATACACAAATTAGCAACAGAAACTGACTTTTTAAATACTTACATTTATAGGTAGGTATAATATATATATATATGTATTTCCTTACATATGTGTGTATAAATATAATCCTTAGATGTTAAGATGAGGCAATCCTCATATTAATGTAATGTAAGATGAGGCAGTCTTACATTGCACAACAGCTGGTAACACGTCCTTTTCCATAGCTCCACTCCCAAAGGAATAAGCAGAGGCAGGCTCACATAACTTACTTTCATCCAAGGCTCATACCAACACACAAATTCTTGAACAGTTTTGCCTGGCATCTGTTTCCAATTGCTTTTTGTGTATCACATTTGCCCCGACTTCATATTTAACCAGAGGTTTAACTTAAATAACCCCTAGTATTTTAATGTGTCTTTACAAGCCCCGTTCACAGCTGACAGTGAACTCTGTCCTTACTGCTATTTGCAGACATGTCTGCACATGCAAGGTAGCCTCACTGTGCCTTCTTATTTCTAGGACTTAGGGTAGTTTGCAAAAGACACCATTTCTAAAGAGGTTTATAATGGTTTTACTGTAAGTTATTCTAAAAGACTAGAGACCCTTATTGCATTTCTTTTAAGCTAGTCAACGGGAACCACATTTTCATTTATTAACTTTTTTGTTTCTGACTCTTAGCAAGAAATACGACCGAAAGCTTCAATAGCAGTAAGTACCTTCTTGATGAAGATTCTCCGCTTGCAAAATTCAACAAGTATTTTATGCACACAAATAACAGTAATAGTACATCATATTTTAGCAGCCCAACGTGACAGCAACTGCATTATTTCTTATTCATTTAACACAACAAATTTTAAAAATGAAAATGTAGTATTTATGAAGATATATGCACAACTTGAAAATTCAGTGTTCCATTTATCCATCTACTTTAAGTCAACAAAATAAATTCAAAGCCCCTGCTTGAGCTGGATGGATGCATGCCTTCATCTTGAACTCTAATTAGAATAGATCCCAGGCAGAGAAAAGACTGGAGCTGAAGGATCTTAGGCCTGATTCCCAAAAGGCCACTTTTACATTCTGAAATTCACTTTTAAAACATCATTTGACTGCGGTCAGGTAAAGGAAAAGAGCCTGCAGGCAGTGCTAAGCACATTCATATTAATTGGTTTTAATCCTGACAGGTCAAATATCAGCTTGCCAGCAACATCTCATGGATCCCCTGCCATGGGGTACTGCCTGCCTCCTCCCTGTACATCCTCCTCCCCCAGCAGGTCAGAATGCCAGGCACGGCTTTCCCTGGACAGAAAGCAGTACTAAGGGGGGAGAAATCCTTTTACAACTGGAGCTCCTCCCCAGTCCTTCCTCCCTGCCTTCGCTATCATTGTGCTGTAAAACAAACTGGAAGGGAGATGTCGGGATAACAATCACAGGAAGAGAGTTTGTGACAGCCTGGCCGCAGAGTTATGGTGCCCCAAGATGGGAGGGCAAAGGTTCACACAGGAAACGATGCCGAAACCAGGACCCTGCCCCGGCTGGCAACAGGTCTCTCAGGGCTACAGAGTTTGGGAGGAGGAAATGTATTTTGCTCTTCACCATTTTAAAGAGCCACTGTACAGTACAGGCTGCAGGATGTCTGCATTAACAAAGGATTTGCCCTTAGGAAAGCCCCCTGTGCGTGGCTCTGCACTGCAGCACAGCTCACAGTGTGCCCCACAGCATTTGAGGAAAGAATTCAAGCATCTCTCTCACTCAAGTTGGGACGAAATTTCAGCACCTCCTCCCAGAGAAGAGGGACTTCTCTGGCTCCCAAGATGCCTTCCAACAGTGGCAACAAGTTAGTCCATTAAAGAAAAGCATCTGCCAAACCAAAACACAAGACTTGTGGCTTCCGAGGGACTCGGGTGCATTTGAGGGCCGCTGCAGCTTCCAACACCATGAAACACTGACTACAACAGAACTCACGCACTAAGGAACTAAAAAGTGTCTTTGAAAAACAAATATGTTTATTTTAGGTGATTCAGAGTACTGTGTGCTCTAAGTTAAAAAACTCCCCGTGAAAGGATTTCAGATTACCCTGAACCAAGTTACACTCCCTTCTTTCTAGCGACTCCCCCCTCACCTTCTGCTGGAGGAGAAACAACATCACATGCTGCACTGCAGGTCTGGGACAGGATAGATGTTCATAAACACTCGGTCATGTGTCTATCCTGTTTTCCATGTTTGTAACTTCATGCCATTTATTTATATGTTTTGAAATTCCAACATAAACATAAGTTTAAGATCCCCTAAAAGCTGCCCTTTCTGGCAATAGCAGAGTTTCTAATTTGTTTACCTAGATATATATACTGAATAAAAATACAACTTTCACTTGTGTTTCTCTACCCCATTTCAGTTAAAATTCCCATTTGGCCATTCACAGCAGAAACACTGGGCTTTGGCTGTGCATATTCTCATACTTCTGGTAACAGCTTCCCTTACATTTCACAGCCCCACTAGTGTGTTACTGCAGCCAGTGACTCCAAGGCTGTTTTTTGAACTCAGCCTCCCCACATAAATGCCTCTTTTAGAAGCTCTAGCCTGGCACCAGTTTCATGCTGATGCATGTGATAGAGGCCAAAGTCTCAAAGCTATAAAACCCGGCAAGTTCAATCACCCACGGGAGCATGAGGCACAGCATTCTGCCCACACACTGCTGGAGAAAAAGCATACCCAGACGTCCTGATCGGATTAGCAATTCTGGCACCAAATCCTCACCCAGACAAAATACGTGTGACTGATACTTGCCTAGGACCAGCTCAAGGTTTCTCAAGAGCGTAGGCAAAACTGAATCTGGTGGCATTACCAGGTTTGTAAGTGGGAAGCTGAGAACAGCCCCAAAAAGGTGTTTTCCACTCCCTGCAGCATGACCTCCTTCACCCACCTACCTCACACACACCCCCACTGCAGCATGCCCATCCATCCTTTATCTTCTCAAACCTAGACTCAACTAATCAGATCCATCCAAGCCTCATTCCTTCTCCAAAAGCTATTAATCCTCCACCTAGTTGTCCTACAATCCTTAATCATGGTCAGGCAATTTTTAGGCTGATGCAAAAGGGAAGAAAGCTCCAGGCAGGGGGTTTCTTCACCCTGGGGAAAGGAGGCAGTGGAATGGGGCAAAACGACATGGACTGAGGGTCAGGGTTTCTTCTTTCACCACAGTCTTACAAGGTTAGAGTGATGACTGATGCTGCTGAAGAGGGCTTCCCTCCCACAAAAAAATCACCCAGTGGACTGCTCCTCCCAGGGCAGCAAAGAGCTATGTGAAGGTTAGTCAAACAAGCCATCTGGGCATCACACAGTCCTTGCAGCCTCTGGTCCAAGCAGCACTGGCAGCCATCACCCTGCCAGCTTCACACACACCATAACATTCCCTGACACTCTCATGTGACATGCAAAAGGGCTGGAGCTCAAGGATGCAGAGAGGTGTTTTCATCCCAGCTCTCCAAAAACCATCATTAGAACCTCCATTCTCCATAGGTGTAAAGAAAAAACCTATGCAGAACACCTTTCTGGAACAAGTTATTTTGTAACAGAGGGAAGGTAAAAGGAATACTGTAACAAGGAAGAATAAACCATTTAAATTTTTTAAAAAAGCAAAAGGAATGGGATCCAGGCATACAAAGCAATGAATAGCAAGAAAAATTGTGTGCAGGTAATGTACTTTTAAAAAAAGGATTGTTTCCATCTCCCAGAAAGGAAGAAGAATCAAAACCACACCTAAATACTTCCTAAAATGCAACAACTTAAAACTTCTTTGCTGCCTTCTCTGATTTTCCATGGTTATTACCTGGAGAGTCAGGGACTTCTTGGCCACATACCTAGTGGTAGGTTCGCAAAGGAAGCAATGGCTTTGTCCTGGTTTAGGGCAAATATTTAGGAGGCTCAAAGCAATGAGATGAGTGGAGATTTAAAGGGACTAAGGATCTCACCATGGTTTCTGACACGCTATGGAATGGCTTTTCTCTGCACTGTGAGCTTACTATTACCTTTTAAATGAAATAACATGCTTCCTAGAAAGACCCTTGCTATTAAATATTTGGGATAACTATCAAAAATAGGCTCTAGCAAATACTTCTCACAGAAGTTTTTTAGTGTCTATGTATGTAGAGCAAATTTAGAAGTCGTCCAATTATAAATACTTGCTCTTCAAGCAAAAATTCAAATTTTTACTAGTGCACATTCTCAAGTTTTCCTCAGAAATTTAGAATAAAATATATCCAGATGGAGTTTTTCAACAAAATTTCTTGACATAAAGCAAATTATGAGAGAGGCACACATACTTATCTTAGCACAAATCCAGCTTGATAAATTGATGGAAATATGGGGTTAGTAGGATTTAATTCATTCTTAGCCTTAAACCACTCTTTGATAGTAAGTGCGAAGCTAATAATACTAAATACCTGTAGTAGAAAGATGCTTGGCATGTGTAAAGTAGAGTTAATCACCTGTACATTCCTGGTTTATGATTACAAAGATGCTCATTATCCAGCACTGTCCATCTAAGGGGACCTGCAACCACTGTATGTTTCTTTTCTAACCTGGATGTAAGTACCTAGAATTTAGTCCTGCAACTCACATTTTTATTTCACCACTTTTTCTCCCATGTGAAGTTACATCTTTTGTACTCCATAAATAATTATTTGCCTGAGTCTTTTTTAAGTTTAAAGGAAAGTATGAAGCACAAAACTCTCTCAGCTGGGGACCTGGTTTGCCTAGAAAAAGGCTTGTGTTAACTAACACCCAATGTAGAGCTACGGCCAGACCAAGTAACAACAACAGAGAAAATACATAGTATTTTGACAACACACAAATCTCACTTTGAAAAGCCAGCTTGTAACTCCCAAGGAACACCTACTTATACCTTCTCTGTTGATAGACATACAAAGGTAGTTTCTACTTTAAATTATCAGGCAGCTCTTCCTACCTACCCAGTCACATGGCCCCAACAAAAGCACAGATTGACTACAATCCCATCTCCAAACTTGCTACCTGCCTCTCCACAGGAGCTCCAGGGCCATTCCCATGTAAAGCCTGTTCTGGAAGAAGCTCTCTGGTTCTGCAAACAACATAGGCAAAATCTGTTCAAAACCTGTGCCTTCCAGTTTTTCCCTTGAACACAAGATCAGGCCAGATTGAAAAGAAAAACAAAAACAAAACAAAAACCAGTCATGGATTTAAAGGAACATGGTCAATATGCTAAATAAGGAGTTCATATTATAAATTCTCCCTTGGACTTACATTGTCTTTAAACTTCTATATCTTGCACAAGACCTTTACATAGTGTTAATTTTCAGATTAAATAGTATTCTAGCCTAGAATCTTGTATTTCCTCGGCACCTTGGAAGACCTGTGTAGACTCATGAGAGCTGACAAGCCTAGAGAAAAGCAGGTACAATTGGATCCTTGGATGATTTGAGGAGAACTACATTGGTTGAATACCTAAGTTTTTTCTAAATGCAAATATGCAGAGATTTATGAAGATGCAGCTTAACACACAGACAGCAAGTTATGAAGCCTGGCATTAACATTTACTTATTAAGAAAGCTGCATGTTCACCATCAGATTATTTTCCCCACAATGTCTCTGCCTTTAACCCTCATACATTCTTTACACACACCAGGAGCTACAACTCAGCTAGTGAAATTCCTGGGCTCCTACAATGAACTGCTTGATTTTGCCATTTCAAAGGAGCTTGAAGCCATGAGACTCTCTCTGCTAAGTTTTAAACCATGTGCTTTCTTATATCCTGATTGTGACAACACATGAAGTTAGACACACTCCTCAAAAGTGATTAAAAAACAAAACATCAAGCAAAAATTGTTATGCAAACATCTTTAGAAGCAGTTTTTGTGATCTCCTGATAAATCACTCTGAACAGCTAAGTGAACAACCCACATTGGAAAAGAAACCAATTATTCTGACTCTCATCAAGTATCAGATTTTGAATAGAAGTGATATTGCAAGACAGAAATGCTGCAACATTGGTACACTTTCTGAGCAACAAGGGAGGGAAGAGACAAAACAGTAAAATAAGTGCTGAAGAGAGGAGCAAGCCTCAAGAAGGCAATGTTGAGTAGACCCCTCATCAAAAAGAGGTGGGGATATGCATCTAAAGAACAGTTTAAGAGTAGATCATGCAAAGCCAGTTCTTTGGGAGAACAAAACAGCAAAAAGTTAGCTCTTATATGTATAAGACTCATGGAATCTTGATTTAGTGTTTGTACTCAAACATGTACTCAGTATCTGACAACAAAAAGATTATGCATATTATACAAAAGATTAACTCTACAGCAAATCTCAGCATAAGCTTAACTCTGAGGCAAACTTCTCCATCTTCCTCATAAAAAAGCAATTCAACTCTTGTGCACCCCACAGAAAATCAAGAGGCCAAGATCTTCAGCCATTCTGCCTGCAGTTTGTCTCTTGCAGTAACTTTTGAACATGTTAAATGTGGAAGGGCACATCTGAGTCACCCACTGACAAAAATCAAGCCAACACAAGGGTCTATCAGCTATGCAGCCCAGGGAACGTTTAGCCAGATTTCAGATTTAAATCAGATCACCAATATAAACCAACCTATAGAATCACCAGTGACCTCTGCCTTCCAAAGCACAAGACCTCAAGTCCTGCTGTTGGAGGAAAGAGATCAATGGAATACTGGCAGAGCTCCTGTGTGTGGAAGGAGCTGCAGTGTTTATCTGCAAGCAGGACTGGTCCCTCTCACTGAGCAGGTGGGTCTTCCTCCCAGCACAGGAGATGAGGCTGTCTGAGCATCAACACTCAAAGCAGGGCACTGGCTACGCTCTTATTTTTGAAGACTGGCAAAGTAGACATGATTTTCTGACCTAGTTTCCTACTTTTCTGATTGACTCTGTGTGTCTATGGGTTTGAGCAGTCTAGAGACATCCAGCCACTGTATCTCTTATCAAAGAGCAAGAGACCACCTACTGTGCCTTAATAGCTACATGGGAGGAGTCTTAGCTCATCCACTGAGGAGGACCTAAATATTCCCTTCCCAGCCATCTTCCAACACCTAGTTCTGAACATGGTTCAACATGGTTCTGAATTTCAGATGCCCTCATTTATCACTAATTAAATAAATAGGCTCTTACTGAAAAAGTAGAGTACAAGATGATGCCACACATGTCATACTAAAAAGGAGCATTTCAGGAGTTGGCTTGGCCAATCAAACACTAAAATTCTGGTTTATATTTATTCACAAGAATCAAAGATGATGGGATAGATGGTTTTACAAATGCAAAGAAAGAAAACCAGGACTTATCATCCAAAAATGCATTCCTCAGGCTCTGCCCAAGTGCAAGGTTGCAAGCCACTCACCCGACAGCAAAACACAGTTACCTCTAAGGTGCGACTTCGCTTCAACACCAGAGCATTGTTTACAAGAAGGGAAGTGAAGCTCAACTTCTCCAGCTGAAGTTGTAGAGGAATTCGAGGCAGCCAGAAAGTAATTATTCAGCTGGAATCTGGCCAGGACACTGGAGTTAGCACTGCTGCTCTCAAAGACTGTGCTGGGGGACTGTCAGTGACCACCAGCACTGTCTATTGTTGCCAACGTTGCTTCCCGTAGAACCCAGGTTCTCCCTGGAAATCTCCCATTTCTGGATTGAGCAAGCCCAGCCCTAGTCACTTTGGGAACAACGCAGGACAAGGAGGAAGGGTGAGAAGTATAACTATTAGTGTCACTTTCAAGAGCAGTAAATTTTACATGGATTAAAGGGATGAAATCTTTATATATAGCAAAAAGGATAATTATCATGAAGGCATCTGTCTAGCTGGCACCACCTACAGCAAGACCTGCAAGCAGTAATTGTACAATAACAACGTGATGTTTAGTGTGAGGTTTAGGACATTCTGCCAGAAAACCTAAAGTATCCAGGTTGTAAAACAGTGTAATAAGTAGGTAATCCCCAGCCTGGCGTCCAAGTTACTGCCCTAACCTGTTCTTTATGATTATAAAATGTCTCAGTGTCAGCAGGTTCACTGTGAGTCAGAGCTGAAATAATAAATGGCTTATTCTCCATCCTGATGGAGGAAATACATCACGGCTCATTGTGGCTCACTTACTGAGGCTTTTTTTTTTTAAACAGGAAAATGTAAAAATAACCAACTCATTCTGCCTTATTGCACTTATTTTTGATTAACAAAGCCCTTATTACAATCAAATTAGAAAAGAAAAAAACAGCATGTTTTCAATATAGCCTGCAAAAACAATACCTTAGGAAAAAATACAGAAGAAAAAATACTGCACAAACAGCTGAAGAACACAAAATTTGTGACAAACAGTCTCTTTGCCAAAGTGATTCCAACACTTGGCTCCTGTAAACAAGAGGCTGCCTGAGCTGAGGTAGAGGTCTTAAACTCTAACCTTGAGGAACTTTTGCTCCCAAAAAGCTGTCTTTAGTCAGGTTGCCGTGTTCACAACATGATGACAACCCAAATTGTGTGTTTGCACACTCAGGACCTCTAGCTGAGAACTCCAGAGGAAAAGTGCCATCTCCTGCTTTGCACATTGCTGGCAAGGAAACAGTGCCCTAGTTCTGTCAGGTCTGCCCCAACACTACACACAAATGACAAAAAATGTCCCCCTGAAAGCTGCTAAGAGACCATGAAACACCCACAACTCAAAAAAACTCATCCTTTACTTCACAGAGAAATATGTAACAGTAGGAGTACTGTAAGCAAGGTGCAATTAGGCATTTTTGCTTTTTGGAAACTGAAAGAACACTAACAAGTGGAAGAAAATAAGCATATTTTTTTACGGACTTAGACAAAAAGTAAAGATACATTAAGATGATTATTTCAAGCTCAAATTTCGAGCACATATATTTTTACACACACACAGAGTGGCCTACATATGTCAAATACTTAAAACAATAGAGTAATATATACATACCAGAACAATATAGAGAAATGTATAAGCAAATTATGAAATTCTTATGTAACACCCATTCTCAAAAAAAAAAATAAGAGTACCTAAAATAGTAGAAAATTTTAAAAAAAGAGTATTTGCAGAAATTACTACAGGGAAAAAAAATGGGAGTGAATATCACAAGGACAGCCCTAATAATTTTCAGAGAAATAGCTGTCCAAAAGGATTGCAAGTTCTATGACTCTGCATATTTGAAAGACATGGTAATTAACATTAGACTTACAAAGAATAAAAAGTTCTTTCAATTAAAATAACATGCACTAAAAAAATAAAATTTCTCCAGTATTTTATTGTAAGGGGAAAAAATCCGCACATTTTTCCACATTATATGTAGAGTAAGAAATAATAAATTAATAGTTTTGATTGGAGTAGGAAAAACAAATGTTAATTCCCACAGTACTACTGCTAATAAACTGGTAATCAATGACTAAGTTACTTATGACTAATACTAAAGAAAAAATGCAGATTAAAGTATAAAATTACTTTTAGAGTGGTGTCTCTTGACTGTAAGGTTTTTAAATGTACCATTTAAATGTACAAATGAACTATTTCCATTTCTTGCATATCCCTTCAGCAGCTTCTTATGCACGCTTTGGTAATTCAATTTTATTATGACCTTTAAAACATCAGCATCCTGTGGGTAGCAGTGGCCAGGACTCAGAGCTGTAATTGCAGCAGAGCAGGCATTTTCATCCTATGCACGTTTTGCCACACCAGAGTTGGCCAGTGAGACACTGCAGTGCCAGTTTCCACCCCATGCTGTTTTCTAGCTGAAAACCCCGAATAATTTCAGTTCTGTTCTGGTGCTATCCATCAGCCCTAATTCTTGGCAGCTACTTGAAAGGGCTAATGATCTTGCAATGGAGTCATGGGACTTTGACTCATGGTCCCAGATTCAGCTCCAGGTTCCACCACCAGCCCCCACACTGCTCCAGGCCTGTGCTCCTCTCCTCAGCTGCCCCACCACCATCAGTGAGGACACTAAAACCCCTCTCCTCCTGGGCCTGCCCATGATTTTGTGACAGCTTCTCATACACTCAAGGTTGTCTCCCTTGCAGCTGCTCCTCTCCACTGCCCTCAACAGAAATGCATGCCAAAGTAAGTGAAAATATTGGCGTGTGAAAGGTGGATACACCAAAGCTATATAAGCACAATAAACCATATCATGGTTTCCTGCAAAATAACCCACACCATCACTCTCCCCACACCATACACCCCACAGCTTCCCATGGGCATAACCTCAAGCCCACAATCTGCACCCCCACTCCAACTTCGCCACTTTCACAATCTTTAGCAGCCCCCAAACACTGCAAGCCCCAAGAGAAAGCCCCCGAACTCCACAGCATCCTTCAGCCCCTCCTAAGCAACATTCCCTGGGGCATCCACCAGGTCCACAAAAGAGCTTGGACTGGCCAGCAAGCTACTACCCACCAGGAAGAAAACAAGCAATCCCAAGCATGGCTACCTAACTCTTGAACTGAACCTTTTTTTTATATTGATGTTTTATGACATTCATAATAATAAATATTCCAGTGATGAGTACAGAAGCTGGATTCATTACCCTGTGTGACTCATTAAGGGTTTTTTCTAAACTGAGCAAAGTTTCCACATTTTTTGGGCCACATCTCACATCAGAACTACGCTTCAAGGAAGTGTTACAAATCAAAACAACTTCGATGACAACACTACAAAGAAGAACAAAACACTCAGCATTTGGAATGGCAAGAAATTGAGATTCATAAATATCCCCCAGATACATTTAGAATTTTTAATCCCTCTCACACTTTGGACTTTGACACTTAAAAATGCAGGAAGAATGGTTCATTTTAAGCTTCTGGATTTTTTTTTTTTATTTATTTCCGTTTTGGCTTGTGATGTGAACAGATCTGTTCAGTGACATTACACAGAATTACTTCTGAAAGCAAAAATCTGCTCTTTTCTATCCTACACCAGTAAGACAAAAAAAATCTTCCTTCTGACTCAAAGATCACAAAAAAGAATATATTTGTCTAAAGACAAAATTAGCTGACATTATCATACCTTGTACTGAACAACAGTGTTGGAAAAATTACACAAGCTTTGAACTACACAAGCTTTTCCTTTAACTCTTTTTAATAATTTTCTGAATGGGTAAATTTATTTCCTTAAATACAACTCTTAGCAAGTTATCTTCCTTATTAATTGCAGCTTCTTTTTGACACTCATTTGATTCTGTATCCTTTTCTTTTCATCTGCATTTACAATGTTAAAGAAGAGTTTGTGCTTCCAGGTAAAGACTGTTTTCTTAAACTGATAGAAAATCCTATCAGGGCTTACTGTTGCAGATTTTCTCCATAACAAACCCTTCCATTACGTTGCAGATTACATACCTTTAAGATATTCCTTTCCTTTGTGACACGTATTGTATTCTGGTTAGAAAGTAAAACTTTCCTAACTAAGCCTCAAAGACAGAAAGCAGGGTTTTACAGAGCAAAAAAACTAGAAAAACACAACACACACAACTCATGGCACTTGCGATTTAACTCACATTTCAAAGTCTTTCTCATTTCCTCTCTTTCCTTTTCCTACAAACACCACAGCCAAAACACAATTGTTTGCTTTGATTTTCAAAACTCTACTACTCCAAAGACAAGAAAATTTCTTTCCAACATGTTGAGGTTACCAGCATGTTACAGCTTTTGTTCCTATATCAATAGCAACCGATCTTAGCAGACTTTCTAGACAGCACAGAACACCTTGCAGTTGGGATATGCCCTGCATCTGTCCCAGGAGGGGGCAAGCCCAAGACTGATGGATGTCAAAAAACACATCTCATCACATGCAACTGGGACACATCACACTGCTGTGTGCAAGACCCCTGGTCTTGCTTCCAAAAGGGGAAAGCGTGACAATCCTCTTGGACTGCATATGCATGGACATCATGCTACTTAACTGAAAAGAAACTCACCTCTTCTGAGTGTGAATTGTGTGCTTGTGCTCAGTATTTAGGAGACCAGAGTTATGATTTCGCAGTGCTGGCAAGCACACAGTTAGGTGTGGGTTAAACCCCAGGTATGGCTGTCACCTTTCTACCTCCTTGGAGATATATCCTTACTCTCACAAGTGAAAACTGTGACTCCTTACTATCACAAGTGAAAACTGTGACTTCTCTTCAGACTAGAAGATACTTGCTTTTTTTAATCCTTCTTATAGAACCTTCTCTCCAATTCTTTAGTGGCCACTGTGGTATGGGCAAGAAGATATTCAGATCTTGCTTTCCAAATCAGTTTGCCAAGCTATAGCCTGTACAGAGAAAAACCCAGAGGCTCCCAAACTCTCAGAGTCTGGACAACATGGTATATTGGGCCAGACTCCTCTGGAGTCAAAATGCAAAATCTTCACATGAGCTGGAAACAACATGGTCCAAGATACTCTTGGAACTACAGGCCTGAAATTGATGGTTATTTTGTCAACACTTGAATTTGTCCCTTGGCCTCTTTCCTAAACTGATGGCATCTCAATTTGAGTCTAAAAAGACTTCTATGGAAGGTCACAAGGGCCACTGCCTTCTTTCTCAGGAATTACCATGCCTGATGAAGTTCCTCCTTGTGAACATTTAGAACAGGAACCTATTCCCCTCAACTGACTAGCAACCTGACACAGACCAGCCTTCTAAGCTAAAAGCAAATGACATAACCCTCTTCGCATCTAGCTATCTTTTTTTCCCTTCTACAGCTACCCTTGCAACACCAACAGGTTGCTATCACAAATAGCACTAGACTTGAATAAAGGTTCTTTCCAGTTAAGAAGGAACCTGCCAAAAACCCTCCCACATCGTTCAGAAGAGGACTATGCTGTCCACACCAGCTAACCAGGGAAGCTTTTCTGCTGCAGAGGAACCTCAGAACCTTACTGGACTGTCCCACAACTGGTTTGCATCAGCAGTTACACACATGACCTCTAGGTTACCAGTACCAGATGAAGCCAAACCCTGAACATTAAGCCTGATCTATTTTTCTTATTGGTGTTGCCTAGGTGAACATTAACACGTGGTTTACATGGCAGAAGAATACAGGTGTTAACGAGGAAAGGGAATATTCAGCAGAGATATGCTTTGCTACTCTATTTCTATTCCTCATGTAATAAAATTTAGTGTAAGTGGTACTCTAGCAAATCAGCAGCATTAGCAATAAACCTGATCAGAAGTTTCTGACTATAAAAGCATTTCAGCCTCTGGGTTTTTCCCTTAAATTTGGAAGGAGGTTTAGTATTTCAGTATAATTCTTTTCATGTTAAAGAGATTTCTAGGAAAAGGCACATATCCTACAGCAAAGCTCATTTAACAGTCACTTACCAGCAACAAACTTAAAACCTTTATTGGCAATTTCAATTTCTGTTCTGCATGATTCATTTATCCCTGGGATAGGCCTGAGCAAGGGATTCTCACAGTAAAAGACAGACTAATCAAATTATTTCAAGTCAGTCAGGTATTCACTGTATGCCATCCGGCCCCAATGGCAAAATCACTTGTAATAGCAGATCTCCCAATGTTAGAGGAAAAAATATCTTCACAGGCTAAACACTGGCTTAATCAGAGCCAAGAGAAAAAGCTCCTACAGTCAGAAACATATAAATGTTACCACTGTCTCATTCTCACTCCTAACCTTTCACACTGTGCTGATAAGTGGCTTCCATACATTTACACAAAGGTCTTTTCCAGCCTGAACAATTCTGTGTGTCTATGACACGCACCCTCATTTCAGACACGTGCTAGACAGAACACAAAATTACCCTCACACACAAGGCAGCACTCCTACTTTGCATCCTAGTGGCTGGCATGGAGAGGATAAATTTTTCCAAGAGGCTGAAAGACCCCTCGACTGATCAATAAACCTGAGAAGGCCTGAGGTTCTCCACCCCTCTTTCTGGGCAAGTTGGATGTCACACACCCATCACGTGCTGGTACTTTTACACACCATGCCTACCTTAAGACACCTAACCTGGGTAAGCGATTTTTGGTGACAATTATTTCTTACCTCTGTCTCACCCTGGATGATAATGATAATTAGGAGGTTTGGTGCACTTTCACTCCAGCCTAGTTACTGAAGGGCAGGCTGCAGCACCAGTTTATTTGCTGGGCACCTGCCCTGCACAGCATCTAAATGGCAATGGAAAAAGTACAGGAAATACCAGCTCTTGTCCCAGGAGTAGACAAGAAACATGGGTAAAAGATAAGCAATCATACCAGTAACTATGCAGGTTTTTCTTTTCCTCTGCTTCTACCAACCTCTCTTAACTCTAACAGCTTTCACCCCTCTCACTTAGGAGAGCCATTTAGGCTTTCTCCCCTGGTGTCCCTTGCCTGCACTAATGATATTCTTGCCCTCATCGTCTTTGAAAATGGAAATATTTCTTCTCAACCATATAGATTTTAATGTTAACAGCTTTTATTTCACACAGGAAGAACCTCCTGCACACCTGAAAGCTTTCCAGCCTTTTCCCCATAGCACACTTGGCTCTAGGAAAAGGCACTGCCTCCTTTAAGAGCATCATCATGCCACCACCACCACTGCTATTCCCTGTGTTCTCAAATCCAATGCAGAGGGCAATCACATGTTCCTGTTTATACATCCCATAATACAAAGCTGCTATTTATCAATAAATGCCTTGAGGTACAGAGCAAAGCCCAAGCTAATAAAACTCTGCTGGGATTATCTGCTGGTGTTTCACATCAGCAACAGCGGTGGCCAGGGAAAACTGAAGGGGATCTGAGGATGTGGCAGAGAGCATAAGGGGATGCTGTAGGTATTTGAAGAGCTGGGCATAAAGACTGAGCAAAGGTCCAACTTTTTTCTTTTCCTTTTTTTATTTTAAACTTGAATCCAAGGTATTAAAGAATGACTTAAAATATACATGGGCAAACAGATATTCGCTATGTTTTGCTCAATAAATAACTAAACATTGGAACCCATGGCTGCAGGATAACTGCTGGAAAAATGACTTGCAGTGATTAAAAAAGGATTAAATGGGTTTTATAAGCAACAGTCTCTGTTGTTAAACATGCTAAAATAAAATTACAGGAGTTAATAATCTGTTTGCTTCAGGGCATAAACTAATCCTCATCTAAGGGTAGCAGAGATCTGCTTGCATGTCAACTCGATATCTGGTGCAACAACTCCTCTCCACTGCCAAGCAGTCCTTTTGATTCCTGGCATTTAAAAATTGCCTTTCTTGCCTGAAAAAGAGAGCATGCTATTGCTCAAGCCTTCAACTGACCTCACATAATTAAATGGAGTTTACCAGACGTATCATTCCCTTGAGGAGCGGGGGTGAGGTGCATGAAAAGGGAAGAAAACAGTCTAATTGCTTGCTCCACATTTCAATATTCTGCTCTCAGTTTCTTTAAATACAGTTGTCAGGGCATCAAAACCAAGCACATGAGTTGAAACAATTGGAAACAGCTTAAAGATGTGAACAAAGCACACAATCTATTCAGTGCAAGTGGTTCATCAACCAAATCATTTTACGAGAAAATAAGATGTTTGGGACAGCCAGCAAGGGAAGATTTTTAACATATTAGAATAGAAGAATTTACTTTGTCTGGTAATAGTTAAAGCATTATCTAGTGTCCCAACCTGGTTCTCAAAGGTGGAATAGGGTTGCCATACAAACTCCTCAAGATTAAGATCCCAGCCCTCTCCAAACCCAAAGCCATGCACCTTACTAACAGATTGGCTGGTCTCCCAAATAATTGATTCTGGACAAAACTCAACACGAGACGTGACACATCCAATGTGGTTATGAACTTTTAGTTTCAAGCACCAGTCTGCACTTTCTCACAGGTAGGACAGCTGCATGCTGTGGATGCTCCTCCCCTGGCTCAGGACAGCTCCTGGAGAAACTACTCTTGAACATGAGCCCCACAGAATTCATTCCACAAGCAACCTTTCCTTCCTGGCTAAACCCACTGGTTCTACTGCTCTACAAATTTTTTATTATTACCATTTATTTTTTAGGGGGGGGTGCAAATTCTAGCTGGTCTAGTTTGGCAACTCAAATGCTCAACATAAGAACTGTGTTTTCATAAAAAGACTTTGCAATGGTCCACATTAACTCACCAGCAGTTCAGATTATGTCCAGAGTGCTTCTGCAAAGTTTGGCACTGACCATCCAACAGATCAGTGTCAGAGCTGGAGCCCCATGTCAAACTAATAGCCAAAGCAAGAAATTTAAATTGACTGGTAGGAAAAAAAATCCAAACAAATGAAAAAAAAAAAGAAGCAAACCAAGAAAAACCTCTGAAACTTAAATTAGTTTTACAGAGAATACAAACATATTGTTTCAAACCACTGTATGTATATATTCCCTCTCTTCCCCTACTGCTGAAACAGCAAAGCATGCATGGCAGATGGCATGATTCATCTGAAAATTACTCTAGCAGCACTCTATTAGCCTCTAAGGAGTAAACTAGGATAAAAATATTCTGAATGTTAAATAAAAGTAGGCAGTTGTCATGAGGAGTCATCAGGTCAGTCTACTTGCTTAGTTTGCAGAATTTTCCTTTTAATCAGCAACAAGCACTACCCATGAAGATAACATCACTTACTTGTTCTACCTACCAGGAATTATTGCAGAAGGGAAGCAACTGGGGCACAAAAAGGATTTTTTTTCCACACGTAAGTAAAAATGTACCAGTCACAGTCAGGCCAAGAGTGACAGGACATCACTTTAACAAAGGCCTCAGCCAATTCAGGTGAGATGGGAGAAATTCACTTTCCAGAGGCTGCACATCTTAGCTAGGACAACAACTTTCCACATGCCCAGTAGCTGCATGCAAATCTGCTCGGTGGAAAACACGGAAGAAGGGACCTCAGGAAGTCTGTCCTTGCCCCAAGGTATCAGTAATTACAGCCATCAGCCCACATGGCACACAGAGTAACTTGCCAGGGAAGTGACAAAATGAATGCCTCCATCACATTCAGTGTTAGGGCAGCATTACCAAGCAGTCTGTCTCAAAAATGCAGTAAAAGCACCATGGCATGAGTCCCCCTACTTCACTCAACAGACAGGAGTCAGTGGTGTTGAATGTCTTCTTCCAGAGAAATTAAAAACCACAGGAAGCAAGGAATTGAGTTGCCAGGTGGAAGGAATGCTGAGCACTCCTCAGTGATCTGCTGGACTGAAACACCATCACCCATTTGAAAAAAATAAACAAAACACACTCTTAAGTGGTTCACATTATGCTGATAGTAAAAAACTCACTTCAGTGCAGCCCACTGCCCCTGGACTTAGTAGTCTATCTGCCTGGGGTGTGCACCCCAAGCTAAAAAACTCCTGCCCAAATAAACAGTCTAGAAGAACTGATCTGCTCCATCAACAATAATCCTCAGTCAACAGAAGCTGAGTATTTGGTGTGCTTTAACACGCAGGTGAAGCCAGTAATGCAGTTGCCCTCATCTTTGGGGAGAAGGTGGTGAAACTGTGCTTAATGTCATCTCTTCAAAAAGGCGTTTTCTACATATGTATTCGCCACCACGTCAGCCTCGTTGCATAACCAGGTTGTGCAATCACTGCAAATTCATTTACATCTTCTGTTCCAGAGCTCCACAAGTGGGAAGGAGGAGGGATCACTGCCAAGGGAAAATGTGGATTTTGCAGGAGTGGTCTCCTTGGCCATGGGAGGATGTTCTGAAGAGAGGTGGAAGGCAGTGGGGACAGCACCAGGACTCCATCCCTAATGCCTCTACTGCTCACCCAGAGCAGACATTTGGAACAGAGTTCTAGTTAGAAACCTCAAAGCAAAGAATGACTTCATAGCATCAGGGGATGACTAGCACTGGCTTGGGCTGCAAGCAGAGAAGATTATGGTTTCTCCTTTTAATGTTTATGACTATGTCATTGCCACAGAACAGTAAAGAAGAAATAGGCAAGAGTGCAGTATCAGGTTTTCATAGACTGTACAAACTGGATTATTCAAGAGTGACTCAAGTTTCCTAACATGCATGGAGAAGCCTGCATTAAGATAGTATCTCTTGATTTTTCCCAAAATCAGTTGCAACAGGCTGCACTTTAAAATACTATAAACTCCCATCCTCGTTTGTATTTCAATGTGGCATTTAGTGGATTTACCACACTTGTACATAAAAAGGACACAAAACACACACAGTACCAGGGACCAGACCTTAGATCAGCATTAAAAGCCCACCTGCCAGAATACACACTCACACAATGTCAGGAGAGATGCTCAGCTCTCACCACAAAGGTAAACCCTCACCCATAAAAACCTGACACCATAGTTTTACTCAGAGCCTGCACATATTCATCTTGGAAAAGGAGAAAAAGGCAATAAAATTAAACTCCCACTTTAAGTCAAAAGAGAAAGCTCCTGGTTCAGCCCTCTTCATCCATCTCTGAGGTTCCAAGCATTTAAAACACTGAACTAGCTTCCAGCTCTGCCTTAATACCATCTCAATGATGGCAGGGCCATGATACCACAACAACTATGAAAAACTAAAGCTGTCCTAAGTTAAACATGCAGCCACACTCCTGGTTTTCACATCTGAAGCAAGGGGGGGGAAAAAAAAAGGGAGGGGTTTTTTTTTAAATATCTTCCATCACTATAGATTTCTAGATATTAATCAAAATCTAAATATATCTTGCTAGACAGAAGTGTGTAGAGCCTTTTTATTTATGTTTAATTTATGTAATACAATTTGATCAGATCAAACATGAGACTGCATCCTCTTCCTGAATTTCAAACAGCTTCTGGTTTGAGCTGCAGACCCATCAGCTCAGCTCAAGGAAGCAGGGCTGAAGTGGGACAAGCATTGCAGCAACTGCAAGTATCTGAGCCTGACCTGGCTCTGGCAACTTAACCTTCCTTAACACCACATCATTTTAAAAAATTAGTAGTAGTAATAAACAATCTAAAAAAAATTAGTAGTAATAATAACGAATCTAATCAAAAACATTACTTACCTTGCAACGACACTTCATAGAATCATAAAATGGTTTGGCTTGGAAGGCACCTTAAAAATCATGCTCCAACCCCATCAGCACAGGCAGGGACACTTTTTACTAGACCAAGTCGCTCAAAGTCCCTGGCTTTGAACACTTCCAAGGATGGGCATCCACAGCTTCTCTCAGCAAACTGTGCCAGTGCCTCACCTCCCTCACCGTAAAATATTTCCTCCTAATATCTGACCTAAATGTACTCTCTTTTAGTTTAAATCTTCCACATTAGCACAAGCATTGCTTTCCTCACCTGCACCTCCAGAGACATTTGAAAGCTCTTACTGCGGAGCAAAGGCAGCAGCATGGTATCCACTGGAGAGGCCAAGGGATGTACCTTAACTGATCTAAGTAGTGAAAAACCCATCCAGTGAATCACTACAAAATTCTCCGGTGACTGCAAAGAGGAAGCAGGATGACTTTCCCTGACCTCCTCTCCACACCTGAGCAGGAGGGGCAGAGTCCCCAGACAGGGCCTGGCAGATGGAAGCATTTCAGCAGGACTCCTCCGACGGGCTCTGCTCCCACACCAGGCAGCTGCCAATGCTCCCTGCAATCTGCACCCTGCCAGCAGCGGGGCAGAAGCCAGGCTCATGCTCCCCACACCTCCCAAGGCTGGGGGCACCTGGGAGCAGCCCTCAGCCCCACAGTGCTCGGGTGATGGAGCTTGGGAGGGCACTCCCACAGGGGAACAATGCAAGGAGCTGAGGAACCATGAGAGGGGCTGAGCAAACCCCTACAAACTACACCTGCTTACTGCACTTCCCAGGCGTAGACAAAAACAGCACACACAATCCCTCTTGCCTCGGAGCACCACCGGGATGCCTTCAAACCTGGCTGGTTTTCTGGGAGAAGGGGTTGGGGGGTGGCAAATAATTACATTTAATTTGAAGGCTCAGATTTGAAGAGAATATTTTTGGAAAGAGAAATCAACACGTTTAACAGTGAGCAGGAGCCCAGAGCACATAATCCTTTCACATCCTGACAGGGTAGAACTGCGGAGGCCTGCTATGAAGCATGTCTGAATAACAGCATCTTCATTTTTTGAATATCTAATTAGAAGTTTCTATATATTGCAAAGCATTGATATAAGATATAATTTAGTTGGCAAATACTAAAGATCTCGGTCTGTAAGGATGCTTTTGGCAATCAAAATTCAAATCTGGATGTATATCCAAGATATGTATGGCACTGGTAGCTTTTTTTTTTAATTCTAACAATTACAATCAAATTAGCAGATTAACTCGATATGAGTTTTAAGCAAATGCAAGCTGCAAGCAAATGAGCCTATACCACCACCACCACAACAGTGTATTTTTGGATTGTTAGTATCCTTACTCCCATTAGAGACTTTACGTATATTTAACACATATTAAAGGGCAGTAAAAATCTAAGAAGGCTACGGATGCCAAAACTTAGCACCAACTTAAAATTCACATATGCCAAAAAGGCATTTGCAACTGCGCTAATTCCCACTCTGGGAACGGAAAGGCAGATTCACATAACACAATGGGCAACAAATCCGTTCCTTGAATTTCAGTCGCCAAATTTTAATTAATTTCCATCCAGGCAAACACCAAGCATTTCTGCTGATCTTGCAGGATGTAAGCTCATTTGCACAATAAGTGCGGTTTAACAAGTCACCACATTTATAGCAAGTTGCTTCAGTCTTATCTAACTGCACAGTTTGAAAAGTCAGTGATGGGTAAGTGAAACCCCACCCACGTCACAGTTTCTGGAGTTAAGCACAAGAAAACTGAAGGAGCTGCTACCTTGCCAATGCCAGTGAGACCACCAACAGCAAATTGACAGTTAAGAGTCCACATTCTGAATTATGTGTACACTCCTTATTCAGGGAGGGGAAAAAAAATAAGCAAAGGCCCTTCTCTGCTCTATATATTTGAACAGGTCACGTATAAACACAAGGGCCCCAAGTCCTGCCAATGCTGGGAGGCACAAAGCACTGCAGAACTAAAGGAGAGACCATCAGCATTGGGAGTTCTGCCAGCAGAATGGCCAAGTGGGGCTGCCCAGGAGCTGCTGCCCATCCACACAGGGCCAGCTCCAGCATGGAAATTTACGGCCAGGTCCAAGTGACCAAGGGTGGTGTAGAGCTCTCCCAGATAAAGCACTTGTGCTCGCTTGTCACCCTCCTCCTCTGCAATATCAACAGTGGAATGGGTGGGTGCCAACGCTGCTTGCCTATAGAGCTGCAGGTCAGCCTCACCAGCAAGCAGCTGCCTCGGCATCTCCCACCTCATGCACCTTCAACTTCTCTCAGAACCACAGCTTCCATGGACAGCACAAAGGCTGCTCACACATACCACTACTACATACATACCTCTTATTTCAGTTTTTAAAAACTGGCTTTATTTACTGATTTCTGAGCATGATGAAAATTTCACTCTGGTAGCAACTAACTGAAGGAGGGGCATCTCTACCATTTTCTAAGAGAGACACCAACATGGAAGAAGCAGAGAGCAGCCCACTTCATCACTTTACATCCTGGTGCAGAAACAACATGAAGGCCTGGCACTACGTGGCCTCTGAGAAAGAGATACCAAAAAAATTAAGATGATAATAAAATAAGAATTCTTATTACAGAGCTAGAAGATATTATTTAGTCAGCAAATATTATGGTTAAGGGCACCTCTGCTTGCAAGCACTTTCCTAGTAATGAGTCCAGATTTAAATCTGAATATGTACTGTTTCATAGGCTGTGTCCCTAGTACATTCTCTCAAGTAGGAGTGTGCCAGGCCCTAGAACCTACATCCCACAGCCTATGTAGCAACAGCCTCAGCAAAACTAAAAAGGAGTCCCACATGCTCACACCAACATAAGCCCACACTGCACAGTCCAGTAAAGCACTTGGAGAAACATGGGCTACTTAGAAATGCAATCACAGCCATCCCTGGCATGCTGCCTTGAAGCAGCAACAGGACTGAATGCACTTCCAGCTGCATGGATTTCTAGCATTCCCAAAAACTAGGTTTCTAAGACTAGAACAAGAGAAGACTTAGACTTTAAAGTTTAATTAACTCTAGAACAAGACATATTTTCAAACAGAGCTATGACATCATTGACACTGTGCAGTGATGCCTTTAACAACTCAGTAAGCTGTCTGAGCAAACCGAGTGTTGCCCTCCACTCCTCCAGCAGTTTCTCATCTCTGCCTGATGCAGCAGCTGTCAGAGTCCCTGGAGGTTTGGAGTGACTACATTTTTAAAGCTAGAGCCATTTCTGGTCCCATCTACCACAAGCCAAAGCATTGCTAAGCCTTTACTATTCATTACAGAAGTGCTTCAGAACTTAACATGTGCCTCCTTAGGTGGCATCAATTTAAGCAACCTAGTAGAAACCAGTGTCTTCTACTGAAATCTAGAACAAGCATGAGGCTTAATGAAGCTCTTGGAAAATAATAATCAATCCAGAAAAAGCAACTTAATTCTTTTTATTCCTTCTCCATTAGAAATGGAGACCTACCAAGAAACCTCATGATGATCTTCTCACTGAAAACATCTGCACATCACAAACTACAGTGCAGGAATGATGCACCTTGGTTTGATGAACACACATGATTAACGTTTACTAAGTAGATTTAGAAATAATACTTCAACGTGAATAGCACTTCACAGATCAATTAAATTCATGCTGAAGCTCTCTATAGAGCAGCAGAGATGCTGTTCTTCAAAATGTGACTCTTTCCAATACACTTAATTCTGAAGTGCAACCTATCATAACCAAGAGCAGTGTTTCCCCAATATTTAAAACCCATTTTAGCAACCAGACTGACAAATAAAATGCTACAAAATTCATAAAAATATTAGTATGCACTACCATATGCTTAACTATTACTAGCAGCAGCCAGCATCAGTAAATTTGAAGGTCCTTTCTCACAAGAGTTGACAATGAAGTAAATATATCCATATTTTACATAGTTCTGAAAGAGGAAAATACTATACTATTTATCAGTTTATCTTCACTATGTCTTATTTTATTATTCATTACTCAAGGTTATAATTTCCATTAGAAATCCTTGTTTCAGATACAAATTTTTCCCAAAACAGAAGCAACTGAGTGTTGAATTTCTGTAGCCACAGCCCTACATATTTCACAAATCTGTGGCTGCAATATATATCTGCATTTTTATTCCAGAAACCAAGCACTTATTTTACAAAATGATTCACCAGTTGAGTAAACAGAAAAACACATATTTAGGCAGCATCACACTTAGGAAACCGAAAAGATATGAGCAGACATCTCAAGACTACATAATTTCTGGAGCCTTACTGAAAAACTCAAACCACCAAAAGTATCGCCTATTTTATCATTGATCATGGTATTAAAAAGAAAAAAAGGCAAAAGAGAAAAATGAAACAACTCACATACCTCACCTAAACATCTTTATCTCCTTGCACCATACTGCTTCCCCTTTTCCACCACAGGCAGCAAAAGCTTCAGTTCTCCAAACAACCAGCTTCACCAACTACTTGTAAAAAACCATGTGGTACAAATACAATGATAATAAGGAAGCAGCTGAGTGCACCATAAAAAATACAGTGGCAGAGAGCAGTCACCTTGTCTTTGTATTCAAGTTCTTTCAAGTCAGGCACTTCAGGAAAATTTAGTTCATTATGTCAGTATACAAAGCCACTCACACATTTCGTTTTGGTGTTTAGTCTTACCTATAGTCATAAAAGTAACTGAACAGATACCACAGCAAACAGAAAATGGGAAAAGAAAATTAAGAGAAAGTTAAAACATTATTCAAGACCCTGATGGAAAGCTCAAAACCACTGATGCAGCTCCATCCAGAGTTATTCGACACAGGTAAGGAGAACACCTTGCAACTGCAAAGATTAGGCTGAACTTTCACACCTGAAACTAAGCAAAATGCAGGACACCAAATAGTTCTCTCACAACAGGGTGGGCTGAGGCAGCCCACCAGCTCTTGAGGCTATTTGTCACAAATAAAATGGTATGACTGTACAGCATTTACCTTGACAGAATCCACAGAGGGCCAAACATTCACTTCTACCTGCACATGCCTGTGTGTGCTGTATGAATGTACAGTACAATACACGATGCTGGGGGGGGCCACAAATCAACTGGGGAAGCATCTTAAGGGACAGAAGTAAATGCCCACAGGTATGTAACCACTACTGAGGGAATACACAGTCTGAGTTAAAGGCAATCTTCAATTGTGATTTTTCCCACCTAAAAAAAATTAATAATAAAAAACTCACAAAAATTATGTTTAAGGTCCCTTCCAATCCAAACTATTCCATGACTGTGATTGTGTACTCATTTCAGTTTAAATAAATCATCTAAATTTCCACAATTTAAACTGCTTGCTGATCTAGATTCAAAATATTTGAAAAAATTCAGCGAAAATTACTCTTGATTTGTCAGTCTTTCTAATATTTTTTACTGCCTGTGATTTTCAAATCAAATACAACAGAACCAGAATAACCCAGTATTCGTTTTCCATGGAGACCAATTCACTACAAAAGAGTGCTGACCTTAGAGAGCTCCTATAATAAGGCCACCCAAAACACCTGTTCCATGCCTGTTTTGTCCTCAGGCTTTCAGGCTTACATCCATTCATCCTTCTGCAGCTAAATATCTATTCTCATTCCTTCAACAATGGCAACAAATAAATTTAGCTGAACAAGCTTCCTTGGGACTAGAAGTCAAGGAAGTATACATGCCCATGGGACCTCAACACTTGCCACTAAGAAAAATCAACAACACATCCACCTCCAGATGAGTGACACCAAAACTCCATGTTTCCTATTCAAAAGAAGTTACAGAATTTTATCTGAACCCATTTTCAAAAGCAGACTGAAAGGATGAGACCATATACAAGGAAGCTTAACTGCAGCTCCTTTACAATAAATCTCAACACTTGCTGTAAAGCAAAGGCATAATGAAATACGCACCTCACAGAGATGTTTTATATTTTATATACGATGATTAGCAAAAAGCTATCATATTTGAGTCAAAAATAGTTATCTACAACTGCAGTGGAGTTCTTGTCTCTTCTGTCTTAAGCCTTGTGCCTCCCACTATCATAGGAAAGGAAAAATGTTGCTTTTTCTTGACTACTATCCTACGAGAAAAGTTTCATTCTTCCAGGCAACTTTCACAACAGTTTCTTTGTTATCTCTGAAGCAGATCTTGTTCTTGCTTGGGCTTTCTCTGAGCAACACTGGTCACTATCAGCTCTCATTCACAACCAACAATGCAGCAAGTCTGGCAGAGCACATCCCAAGTGCTTCATTCAAGGCAGCCACCCCATGGGGGGTCATGGGGACTTTGCTCCCTTAGAGTTGAACAAGGGATTTGTTCATAAAGCAGAGTTTTTGACAAGAAAATCTGGAATAAACTCCTGTGTATGTAAAAATGAGAGCAATTTTACCTACTTAAAAAATCTTATGTTACTGATAATTTTATGTTAGTACCTTTGGCTTATACCCTTATTTAAAAAGTCATTTTTATTTTAATGTTTTTATTCAGAAGAGCTTGGGTGCTGTTTTGGGCTCCTACCAGATAATACTGACATCTCTGAACTTTCCTCAGTGAAAAATGAAAACGCAGCTCGACATCAAGTATCAAATCAGAGCAGTACATTTTCACAAGCATTAGAGCAGCCAGCCCTCAACTTCTGACTGAGAAACACAGCCTTGCCTCTGTGAAGGAAGTGCATATTCTTTTCCAGTTCTTGCGTGTTTCATACAGTTCGTGAAGAATTTGAAAGGTGCCTTACTGCACTTGTAAACGTACAAACCCCAACAAGACAAAGTGTCTGTAAGTTTTACTCAGGGGGGAAAAGCTGCCCCCGTTTCGCAGCCTGCGTCAGCAGAGCACAATGCACTCCCAGCCCCAAGCCAGTGCCAGGCTCTGAGCGAACCCGCGCTCCCTCTGTCAGCAGAAAAGGCACTCGCTAATCTGCGCTCATCTCTGCAGCGATGTTCCTCCTCTGCGGGGCCCTCGGCTGACTCAGGCTTCGCTCCCAGCCCTACGCCTGCACCTACTGCAGCTCCCCAGTCCCCGGGCACACCGGCAGCTCCCAAACTGGGAAAAAATAAAAGCAACCCTTTCTCAAGCTGCGCCGTGGAGAACTGGTGATAAACAAATGGGCTGCACGCCTCGGCCGGGTCACTCATAGCACGGACACCCAGGGGCTGCGGGAACTAAACTTGAAAGTGTGTTTAGGAAACTCTGCACTTCCTCTGCTTAAGCGGCAAAACCTGCAAGCATGCAACTTGCAGAGCAGCCTGGCAGCTGTGCAGCCAAGGGGACGGGGGCAACACGTGTGCAATGCATAACACAGTGACTATTTAATTATGGAAGGAGAGTACATGTGTATTTCCCCACCAGCAGTGGCAGGGTATGTACTGCACTCTACCAGAGGGTACAGCAGCCAAAAAACATACCAGCAGCAGCTCTCCCTGTCACAGCAGAGGTATGCGGGCATAGGATGTGCTCAAGCTGCTCGAGGGAGGTGTGAGACTTCTTCCTTGCTGAAGCACCATAGGACGAGCAGCAATAAAACTGGAAACGCCTAGTAAGTTACATAGCTATCAGTGTTTCTTATTTGCTCGCCTGAATTTGCTCCCTATTTGATTTTCTTATGGTTTGTTTGGCTTTTAGTTCTCTTCTACTCATTCTGAAAAGGCACTTAAGGAGACTAAAATACCACTGGAAAAAAACCAGCATTATCAAGTGACAAGTTACCTTATTTAAAAGCTGTCAGCTATCAATCACGTCACTCTTATTAAAGCTTTTCATGACAGATGTCTTCAGACAATTATCCTTTAAATTTTTTAGTCAAACACATCAATAGAAACTAACAAACTACTTTTAAAAGCCCTAAAAGCTTTCCGCTAAAAATGAGTTACAGATTAATCTGCATTTCCTTAGCAGGATGTTGCTTGCCTCTAAAAAAATAGAAATTTACAAAAAGCCGACGTAACGAACATTTCTAGCAGTGCAATTAAAAACACATAAATGCAGGACTGGAGTTGACACTGTAAAAAAAAAAAAAAAAGAAAAAAAAAGAAGATAGATAATGCAAATACTAGAAAGTGAAGCAAAGAGTTTGACTGGCCCTAACTGGAACCAAGTCCCGAACACACCAGAGCGCACCGATGCCGTGCTGGGTGCGCGCACCTCACGCGTTTATTGCCATCATTTAATCCCTCACAGGGCGGAGGAGGCTCTGCCTCTACGCAGACGGCACAAGCTCGTTCTGACAATGCTCTCACGCAACCGTGTCACGAAACCCGGAGGGGGACACGGGTGGGTGACACCTTCTCGACGGAGTCCTCGGACAGAGCGGATTCACTGGCAGCAGCGCGAAGCCTTTATCACCCACGGGGATGCGAAGCCGGAGGGTACCATGAGCCTGGCGCTGCCACCGCCAGCACACAGCCCCAAGCGCTCGCCCGCAGCTGTCGGGGGGCACCGGTGCCTGCGGGTCCCGGGGGCCAGGAGGGCAGCGCC
>JAHLSL010000062.1:6250131-6295735 GCA_025920805.1 Petroica traversi | reverse complement strand
CCCCCTCTCTCTCCCGCCTCCTTCCCTGGCCGGCTCCTCGCCAAAAAGTGTCTGCACCTTCCGAAGTGATAAATCTCCCCTTCGGCTGAGCATGTTTTCATACCGTGAGCTGGTGTTTTATTCCGTGAGCAGGCACGGAGCACGGGATAATTTCATCCTAAGTCAACTATTGAACATACTTTATATTTTTCCCAGCAAACCCCAGGGCTGCTCAATTCATTACGGCTTGTATTCCTCCCTTTCAAAGAGGCAGAAGTCACAGGACACATCGCCTCTGCCTCCCCTGCCCATCAACATATATATATATATATGTATGTATGTTCGACTTAACGCAGAAGTGTTATTCTGTTTAAACTTAAAAAGGAGACATTTGCTTACACTAGGGAGGATGAGACTCGACTCAACACCTTGTTCAAACTGGCAAACCCTGCGTTTCAGAAAATCTGTTTTGTTTTCAGTAGGAGGAGTGCTTTTAAAAAACATAGTTCAGACATGGCTTCGTAAGTCACAAAATTCTCAACCAGCCATGGCTTTGACGTTGCCTGTCAAAGAGCCACCGGAGCTGGGTAACTGTCAAAGCTGAGCCAGAAAACCTGTTACCCTTCCCTCCTCTCTGCATCAAGGCGGAAGGTGTTAATGTTATTTAAATGCAGTTCATTGTTCCTATAAAAATATTTTCTGAAAATGAGTAACAATAATGAAGGGGAGAGAATACAAGGCTGGATTTAGGCCACAGCATGTAATTTAGTGTCAGATCATACATCTAGATACTCATGCTGTCTATTATGAAAACACTTTTAAGACATGCAGTGACACCTAACTCTATAGTTTGTGAAAAATATGCATAAGTGCATAGTAACTGATCACATTTTAAAGCACTGCTTTTGTCATGTTTATTTTACCAAATGCCAAAGGTGATTATACCTTATTATAGTTTGGCTGCTCATCAGATTTCAGACTTGCTCTGCCTTTAAGTAATTTCTGTGTTTTGTAAATCCTTTAAGGATTCAACCCACAAATTTATATTGTTTAGCCCACGGATTTTCGAAAACACCTTTTTTTCAGGAGATTTTTTTCAGTTAAAGAAAAAAAAAAAAAGAAAAGAAAGCAAAGTAGTCCCAGTTCAACCTAATAACTTGCATGCCACGTTTCAGCTTGGAACAGCTTTCTGTGGCAGTGTTACACAACTCGGCTGCAGTAGTTGCCCTGCAATAAGGGAGAGCACCCTGCCTTGGAGAAGCAGAGGTTATATAATGGTGAGAAGCAGCCAGGGACGCGCAGCGAATGGCTGTGTTTAAATGGGAGCCAAAACAAAAGAAGTGCTCGAGAACATAGAAACATTTTCTTTTTCTTTCCTTGGTGTCTGAAAAAAAAAAAAAAAAAAGGGAATCTAAGAGCCAGACTGGCACCCATCCTGCTAAAGGAAGTGGATTTATTACCCAGGCTTTCTTTTAAGGAGGCTTTTTTTTTTTTTAAGTCTTGCAGTCCTTGCTCTTCTATTTTGTCAAAAGTAGAGATGCTATTCCCTGAACTCTATTAGTATATGCACATGTTGGGGGGGGGAAAAAAAAGGCCTTCCTTTTTCAGATGCCAGCTGTGAAAGCTGGGAAGAAAGATACTGTTGGGAGATTTTAGGAAGTCCTGGTGCATTTGTACTTCAGTCCAGGTCATTCTGTATTCCCCTTTTTTGGCCCTACATGACATTGCTGTCACTCCCCTCACCTTCTTAGCAGGGCTCTGCCACCTTTGTGCCTTCCCCATGCCACTGATGTTCTTGCAGCTCAAAAGTTAGCAGTGAATACAGAGAGCACAGACAGCAGTTTGCAGTGAGATGTCAGGGACATGGAGGTGGAGAGGACAAAACCAGAACCTTCCAAATGCTGCATTTGCTCAGCAAGTGGGGCCCCGTGACTCACAGCGCAACAGCAGAGCTGAGCTGCAGGGATTTTGATATTGCATGCCAACAGCTGGGACCAGGTCTGATGAGGGATGGAGGAAGGATGAAGGTCAATGAGACAGTGCTGTGCGTTTTCCTGGGATGAGTAATCCTGATATTTTGCTCTGACTTTGGCAGAACCACACAGGTGAGTGTGTTCTTCTGTAGGGCCCCAGTCCACATATATGTGATCCACCACTTTTCTTTTTAGAATTTCTTCTCTCCATCTAGTATTTGGGGATTCAATCAACTGATTTTTGAGTCAAAGCAGCACATACCACGCACAATAAAAGTGTCTAACCCTGTCTGCACTGCTGTCCTAGTGCATTCCAACACTGCTGACCACCCTTAGGCGATGCCATGTGAACAAACCCACCCATTCAGCTGCTGAGGGGAGCCTCCTGCTCCTGAAACAGCTCAGCACAGTGATGGCTCAGTACTAGAAATTCTACTGCATCTACAAATGACAGCACTAGGTTTATCTCATCTCCCACAATGCTGAAATGCTGATGGATGCACCACAATTCATTTTCTACTCCCACCCTCCTCCTCCTACACTCCACCTTTTCATTTCTCTACTCCTACTCGTGCTCCCATTTTCTACTCCTCTACAATACAATATCTCCTATCAACCTTAGCATCAACTTGTATTTTTTTCAAATTTGAGAAGTTTGCCTTTTATCATCACTGAAATAAAGCGGAGCCTTCTATTCATATTCTGGTTTGAAGCAGCCAAAATAAAGGATCTGTGCTGTCTTTTTACTACTGTCTGTATAATTCACGTTCTGAGGTTTTGATCAAATTCAGCAGGAGATTACATGAAGTTGAAAGCACTCGTACTCTATATTCTGCTCTTTTTTCCCTACACGTATGTGCATGGTGAGAGAGTACAGATGTTTTAACAGCATAGAAAGCAACAATGAAATACCACGGTGTGTCTGGTGTCATCAGAGTTGGGAAAAATCTTATTTTCTGAGGAAGCATGAGGAAGTTCAGCACCCCCAGTTTCCTCCCCTGTCCTGCAGAGGGGACATGATTTGCAGTGCATGTTTCTGAGCAGCCTAAATGACCAGAAGGCTGGCATGGCACCTCAGTCACATCCCCTCCCAGCACAGGTAGCTGAGGGCTGCCCCACACAGAAGGGTTTGGACATGTCCTGGCTGAACAAGGCTTCGCTGCCCTGCCAAGGGAGTTCAAAGGGTCTGATACTCTCCCAACTCCTGTGAGGCTACTTACAGAGCAACTGGAGAAAGGCAGTCCCTCTTCCATGGCATTTCAGAACAGGAGTTCACTGCTGTGAGTGACTTCCTAAGACTGTGCCTCTTTCCCCACCAACCACACAAACCATAGGTGTAATTTAAAGATCTGCTGATCCCTCACCACAGCTTGGTGAGCCCACCCCCTTTCCACCTGCCCTTTGCCTCCTGCCTCAGACAGCAGCACCCACAGGGTCTGTCTGGCCCAGGGAGAGGTGGGTGTCATATTTAGGGTCACTCCATGTCAGTGGAGAGAAACGTGTTCTCCCCGTGGGTGCTTCACCACCCCAGATGGTGGAGCTGATCGGTCATTGAGATGCCAGGCTCTTTCTCCAGGTGGGTCACAGTCACTTTCATCTAGCTGACTTCAGGCCAGCAAATCCCACTCATCCCACTTTATAGTGCACAGAAAATACACAATCTCTGACCCTTCTGCAATTGCATCAACCGTGAGAAAAAGCCTGTGCACACAAAGGCTTACAGGCTAGCAGGGCGTTGCAGAGAGACAGCAAAGCAAAGGCAAAATGACTCGTCCTGCTTTGCAGGAGGGAAAGCTGCCCACTGTGAATTCACATGATGAGCAGAGGACCTCACAGAGGATGCATAGTCAAGGACCGACTTTGGTCCAGGTCCTTAAAATAAAAAAGTTCATGTCACCACAGAGTTGCCAGAGTGCTTGCTGGTGAGCAGTTTGAAGTTATCCTGCTTTAGGTCCATCTCCTTCTACATAAGGTGAAAAATCCTGAATGCTCCCCATAGAGGCAGCAAGGCCCTTCTGGATTTATGTCCATATGGCTGGAACTGGGGCCACTTGCTGACTGCACTGCTTGCCCACCTCACTGGATGTATTTCAGAGTTGGGAACTGACAGATCCTCGCACAGTGTGGTGCAGCTCCAGCCTCCAGAAAGCCTTCAGGCAGCCCAACCCTTCTTTTCAGAGGAGATGGGGAGCTGTGGTTGGAGATGGCAGAGCTGCCCAACAGCCAAATCCTCACGGACTGCTGCAGGGGGCTGGGCTGCTGTGACTGGGGCTCACACAGCCACTGCCACAGCCTCCTGCTCCTTCTCCTCCTCCTCTTCCTCCTTTGCCAGCAATTGGCTCTGAGTCTTCAAACCCGACAGCAGCAACCCACAGCCAACTCCTTCCTCCTCCCCTAATTTCTCTGTGGCAGCTTTGGTGGCAGAGAGCAGCCAGAGGCTTGGCAGGCACTGCTGCCAGGAGGAAGGGTGAAAAGGAGTTGGCAAGTGGGACAAGGGTGGGGTTGTGCTTCTTAGGCTGGGGGATGGAGCTGCTGGATGTTGGGCTACCAAAGTCTTGGTGCAGACCTAACAGCTGCTGAGGTTGGACCACCCTGGCTTAAAAGAAGTGCCGCAATAAATATTTAGTTACAGAAATTTAAAAAATAATTTAGTATTAAAACATTTTTTTTTCCTAAAAATAGATAGCAAAAATATTTACTATGTGTTTTTGAACAGTTTCCTTTGATGTTGTTCATACCTCATTTTTTCTCAATATCTGCAAAAATGTAAACAATAAAGATTTGAGGGCAAGGTTTCATGCAACCATTTCTAAGTGGCAATTTTAAAAGGAATCAGAATTTAATTTTAAATTCTCTTGTGCCAGCACTTATGCCAGAAGGACTTGCATGTTTTTCCAATCAAAGAAAAGAAATAATAAGACAACTTTACTATTTGGTGGGATTAATGCAGCTCAAATTCCTTCTAAGCATGATTCTTAACACTTGGAAAAAGCATATTCCCTGAATGAGCTCAAATGAGGCATAAGTTACTGGGAACCAGAGTCTGCTGTCACAGTTTGTAAACAGAAGCTAAACAGAAGAAAATATTTCACACAAGCTCTTCTCCCAGCTCACAATCCAGGCTCAAGACCTCTCATTTAACCATATATCCTCTGGCTCCCACATACCCACACACACAGCAGTGAAAGACTGAAGTACAGCATGACCAAGGAATGATCCTTACCGGGATCAATACAATAAATACCAAAGGTAGTGTCTGCATAGCGGTATCTGCTCCTAATGTGTCATGTGCAATCACTGGCTGTGATTTAAAAACAGAAGGCAAGAGTTTATCAGGTTTCAGATTCAGCTGAATCACCCGGCCCACCCCAATGCAAAGGCCAATGTGCCTGGAAGTAAACACAGTTCAAGTGCTCTGTGTGTTTTCCAGGGTGTTGAATTTCTGTTTTGTCGTAAATATGATCTATTACAATATTCTCCAACATTCTGCTGTCAGTGTTTCACCATTTTCAGGTGCATTTCTCATTCCTTGTTCTCCTCTATGTATTGCTGAAGGAAAGACCAACTGGCTCCGCATGATAGCTTTTGTATATTAAATAATTTTATTGTGTTTGAGCAACAAACTAAAAACAGGACACTTGACAGTTACGATACAATTCATTGGTTTCTTTTCAGCCTGTAGGAAGGAAAATTCATAGCATGGTACAATGCAGTGCTTGACAACTATTTCATCTTCTTTTCCTTTGTTTCCCTGGAAAACTGATAGCTACCTGTTATCAACAAGAAAAATTATTCACAGGCAGAATCAGCATGAAGGCATAATAAAGGCTTACTTTTAAAGCAAATATTTTTTCCATTGTTGAATTCATGCTTGAAAAGCGTATTTACTTATGGATATAACTGTATTTGCATACAAAGAGGTGATTATGTGTATGCTACACAAATACCTATGCATGATAACATTATATGTATTTTATGCTAGATTTATATAGATGCAAACTTGCCTAGACAATTCAAGTAAGACAGTATTTTGACACATGCATATGTTCCTAAGCTGCTGCTGGAAGGCACAGCTTGGGCAATGCTTGGGCAGGACACTCAGTGGGGAAGGTCTGTAGTGAGCAAACACTGTTCACAGGATGAATGGCCATAGCCCATGGATGACACCCCCAGACAGTTTCACTCTTCCACCTCCCCATAAAATGGGTATAAAAAATTGGCCGCTGCAACCCTGATGGTTAACCATGTAAGTGCTTTGAGATCTGGTGCTGCAAACACAACCCTTGCCTGTGCCTGGCCTGTGAGGGAGGAGAAGATACTGATGAAACTGAAACCAGCACGGTCCCGGCAGCAGGTTCTGCCCAGAGGCAGAGGCACACCACGCACCAGCCTGCAAACAGATAAGAAGAGCACCCAGTAGTTTCAATTTTACAAGTGCATCTGCCAAGCCCCAAAGAGTGAACCTCAACCACGAGCAAACAAGTTCCTGCCACATGACCAGTAATGGGAAGGCAAATGCTGGACAGCTGTTTGGTGGCCTCTCTTTTTATCCCTAAAGGAGACGGGGATCTCCAATGAGATTAGGAGGGGGACTGGGACAGAGAAAGGTGTGGGGTGCAAAGGAGAAAATGGTGGGGCTGTTCAGGTCCATCCACCCACACATTACAGAAATGCTGCTCCAGCTGCACAGAACTCTGCAGTGGCTCCCTGAGAGCCACCCACTTTCACTCTTGGCTCCCATTGTGGCTATGAACTTTGCTGGCTGATGAAGCAACTTGCATAAAAAAAAAAAACCCGATCCAAAACCTCAAAAAAATACACAAGCAATCAAAAAATGAACCTAAGAGAGAAACTGGACTCTCTAGTATCACTTTGCTGGGGTGGGGATCTCTTCTTTGAGGAATTCACAGGGGATACTTTTTCCTCTTCAATGGGTACCCTAGCTGCTGGAGAATGGGAAAAAGTGAGAACAGAAGAACAGAGAAAAAAAAGGGAAGAAGGTAAAGGTGGAGAAAAGATAAGGAAATCACAAAAATAAGTCACAAGGGAAAAACTGTCAAGAAAGAAAAGGAAAAAAAATAGAAAGGAGGAAAATGAGCATGGAACAAGGAGAGAAATGACCATTGTATGAAGAAAGAAGATGTCTAGCAGAGCACCACAAATTGAAACTTTCGCAAAACAAAAAACCCACAAAAATGCTTAAAAGTCACTGAAGAGCTGTCATTCCAGAGCTCCAAAGGACAATAGGCAACCTCCCCAGGTGTCCAGGGCAGGTCAGTATGGGTGTTCCCCAGAGGTCTCACCCAGGCCACATTCACATCCCCACCACAGCGTGCATCGTGATTTAATGGACAAATGGATCCAGAGCTTCTTCCCTTGGTGCAGTCAGAAATAATTTTGCTTTTCCAAAGTCTACACTGCAGTGAAGTTCACATGGTCGAGTGTGTGCTGGGAAGCTGGTCCTGCCTCACTTTCTGCCATGTATGAGCCAGTCAGCATTTCCTTTCCCTTTAATCCTGGGGCATGGCTGACACTGCCCTGCAGCTCTCACAAGTCTGGAATAAGCACCCCCAGGCTGCAATTCCCTGAGTTATTCCAGCAAAGTCAGGCAGTGCTGCAGGAAGAGGAGAGATCTGGAGCTGAGAAAGGAGTCCTTGCCCAGCCATGCTCCATCCTGGGCACAGGGCACAGCCATCAACCGGGGGGCTCAGGGACTGACAGCTCTTGATGAAGTGTTGCACAGGCAGCCAGCTGCTCTCTCCTTGGCCCAACTGAATAAATGCCGAGGCACCCTCAGCAATTCTTGCAAGCCATCTACCAGAAGGACCCAGCAGAGATGGCCACTGAAATGGTTTTTCATAGTTCTGTTGCACAGCTGCATTTTTATATTACAGGAAACTGAGTGCAGAAAAGCAGGACTCCTTTTTTATTTCTCATACCTGTCAGATGTGTTTTCCTTTCAGCTGATATCTTCCTACTTTTTCTTAAGTGAAACCTTTTCCATTTTTCTATTTGCACACCTCACCTTATTCTCAGTAAAACTCTGTTCACTTTGCAAACAAGCGAGAAGCACACTTTTCTCACAAGCCTCAAAAAGCATTACCCTCTCTACACATCAAACTTCCTGCAAAATAAGACTTCCGAAGTGAAAAACAAGAAATGCAATTCCAGATGCTGAAAGTGTTTGGGCTTCAACAGAGCCAGGCAGAGCTGCCTTCTCCGTTGTTCCTGAGCAAGCCTTTCCAGCCACTCGTGATGTCAGGAGGCGCCATTCAGACAAATAACTGCAACCCACATCTCTGTAGATTTTCCTCAGCTGCCATAAATAGACACTTTCTTTGCTGCTCCATCATGTGAATCTAACAAGCGGGGTGTTTTTGACATTGGAACTAAATCAGGAGCACAAACACCAGTCTGACCCTGTCTAGACCCTGTGTCCCCAAGCACCTCTTAACAGAGGGGCACCCAGGGCACAAACCAGATGTCCAGTCTCCTCCAGAGAAACACCCAAAATCCTGCCCAGCAGTGTGTAACCCATTCAAACCAGCCAGACTCCAAGCCTCAGCCTCCTGAAAAGCACAGAGGAGAGGAAAGGACTTACCCTCTCCAGAGCCCCAAAGCTGTGGAGAAGGAAGCTGCAGAGGCAGAAGCCCAAGGCTGGGAGATGACTTGGATTGTCACCAACAGTCTCCAGGTTTTTCATCCTGGAGACTGATCGATGGACAATAATTGTGTTTTACACCTCTTCTATCATGGTAAATCATCCAGACCCTTCCAGGGCACCAACTTCAACCAGTGCTGAACATCTACCAGCTTGAAGAGCTGGAGAAAGAGTGAGGAAGGGGGTTTTCATCTTGTAGAGGTCTCTGTGACGGGTGGCAAGGACAAGAAAAGGACAAGATAAGAAAGAGAGAGGACACTGGCAAAGAAGCCTAAAACAATGTCATCATGTTCCTAAAAAGCTACCAAAATCTGGTAGCTGAGTGGGGAGACTGTAAAACTCACCACCGAGAAATTCACTCACTGAATTTCTCTGCAGCTGACTGGTTTTCAAGGGTTGCAGTTTGAAGACAGTGATGACCAAATATTTCTGACTCACTAGAACAGCTCTTAATTTATTTGCTTTTCTGACAGGTCTTCAGGAATGTGCCTTTTTCCTCCTGCAGTTTTGCAGCATTACAGATTTGCATTATAACCTTTCATTTCAATTCTTGTTCCTCCAGGGACAAGACAGTATTCTGTGGCCCAGCATAGCCCAGAAGAAAGCCTCTGCAGCAGGAGTCACCCAGCTCATTTGCATCCCCTCGTTGTATTCAGCTGGGTCCAGCTGCAGGTGAGAAAGGAGATTTGGTGGTTGCTGCTGATGTGAAATCAGCAGCTGGAGTAGCTCAGTGGTCAGATGGGTGGTTTGCAAAACACGAGCTGGGGATCGCCAGCACATCAATTACACAGCTCCTCATCCCACATGCCACTGTAACACCATGGGTAGTTCTCCTCCTCGATGATCAAGATTTTCTTTCAGTGGTCAGAAAAAAACCCATCTATTTGAGCAACATCTGTGAAGTAATGCAAACGGGTCTACAAAAACACCTACACCACTAGATGATTTCTTTGATATTTTAATGAAATTCGTGTGCCGATGTCAGATGAAATCAGTACATCTCTTCCTCAGCGGGGTTACGGCCTGGCTGACAGAGTGCTGTGTGTGCAGCAATGTCTGAGCCAGCCTGAGACCTGCAGCTGAGCGAGGAAGTGGGTAAGTGCCATGGAGGTAAACACGAGGTCAGGAAAATGGCTAGAGACAGAGTGCAAAGTGCTAAGCAGAGCAGTGACAGGCATCCAGAAGGGATTTTTCACAAGCATGCTGGCATGCTGTGCTGCACAGCTTGCTCTTCTCCGTAGGTTTCAAGCAAAAGCAGACTGTGACAAATATTTTGAGAGTGCTTTGCGGGAATCGAAGCTGCGAGATGTTGAATCTGCACTGGCAGAGCCAAGCAAAAAGTGGCAAGTGAACTTTTTCCTACACAGATTGCACCACAGAATAAGTTCTCTGATTTGCAGAGACTTTTTACACTTCTTGTCATAGGCAGCCTTGCTGTGAGAAAGTTTCTGGAAACCTCTTCTGCAGCACCATGGTGGCATGTCTTGTTTGAATCAACTGGGGTGAAAAACAGGTCAAAAATTCTGAATATGATTTCGTATTATCGACCCAGAAGAGCTGTTGGATGCTCATGTTGGGCATCATCCTGCAGCAGACGAGGAGAGCAGCGTGGCAGCTGCTACGCTCAGCACGGTAGCGGTGCCGTGTTGTTCCCTTGTGGATGATTCACAAGGGCTTGGGGCGGGGGGGAAGCAGGCGATTCTTGACAGGGATTGCTTCTAATGCAGTGTGTTTAGCTAGAAACCAAAAGAGCAGCCCAGGCCATTGGAAACAATTCAGAAGTGTGATTCTCCTTTTGAGAAGACAACAGCTTTTGCTAGCCGTATCACTGCGGGCACAGCAAGAGCGTGGGAGAAAAGCCCTGTTTCTCAGTATTGTGCATGTGGCTTACACAAAACCTTTGCTCAGCTAAGTTGGGGGAAAATGGAGTTAATTAACTTGTTATGGCATTAAAATGAGCCTCTGCTGTCTTCTAACAATATCTCCAGGCAAAGGGGAAAGTACCTGCAATCTTCCCAGTCATAAGGTGGAAGAGCAGCTTTCAAGTCCTTTTTCTGCTGTCCAAGGCTTCTGGGGAGATGGGCGTTTAAGAACCTGTGTGTGGCTTTATTTAGCAGTGTGTGAGATTCACACATTTGCCATGACTCAAGCCACTAAAACTTACAGTTTTAGTCCTTGCCAATCACCTTTAACTCCATTTGTAGTTGAAGAAGAAAAACAGGCAGAGAAAATTCATTTATCCAAAGCCTGGCCTCAGAAACATGAGAGCTGAGTAGTCACCTGTTTTTGACTTCATAGAATCATAGAGTGGTCTGGTTGGTCAGGACCTCTGTGTTAGAGGTCATCTAGATCCAAAACCCCTGCCATGGGCAGGGACACCTTCCAGTAGACCAGGTTGCTCTAAACCCCATCCAACCTGGTCTTGAAAACTTCCTGGGGTGAGGCATCCACAGCTTCTCTGGACAACCTCTTCCAGTGCCTCACCACCTTCACAGTAAAGAATTTCTTCCTAATATCCAATCCAAATCTACCCTCTTTCGTATTAGAGCCATTACCTCTTCTCCTACAACTCTGTGCCCTTATTCAGTGTCCCTTTCCAGCTCTCCTGCAGCCCTCTTCAGGAACTGGAAGGTGCTCTAAAGTTTCCCTAAAGCCTCCTCTTCTCCAGGCTGAACAGCCCCCACTCTGAGCCTGTCTTCTTAGGAAAGGTGCTCCTGTTCTAATCACTTTCATGACCCCCTCTGGACACACTGCAACAGATCCATATCCCACTTGTGCTGAGGATCCCAGTGCTGGATGCAGCACTCCAGGTAGGGTCTCCTGGTAGTAAAGAAGAGGAGCAGAATCACCTCCCTTGACCTACAATAGAAGACTAATAATAGTATTTTATTAATACCATTGTTACTATTATTGCACAGTACTATCAAACACAAATTTTAGCTGTGAGTTTACAGCATCTTTAAGGGCCCTTCCAATCCAAACCATTCTATGATGCTATGATTTAATCTTTGTGCTCCATGTTGATGAAAGCTACATAAATTAGTCGTGTTGTTCATCCTCTGCTACTGAATTTGCTTTAAAATGCCTGTGTTGTAGTCCTAATAGCAAAATTAGTATGTTGACCTGAAAATGGGCTGGGGAAGGGAGAAAAGATTGATGATGACTTTAAAGTCTGCATGGATTATAGTCAGAATTATCAGTGGCCTTTGGAACACTGGAATATTCTTGTTTGGAAGAGCTGCAGATGCAGTCAGCTCGTACTGGAACTACAAGGGGCAGGTTTCCCCCCCTCTCAGATTGCTTCCTTCACCTGCTAATCTGTTACTTTAACAAAGACTTTTTCCATCAGCCACTGTTCTGCAGGGCTCACCTACCAGCAGAGAATGCTGGTCTCATATCAGAAGTGGAGGCTGGGCAAAGAGCAAAGGCAGGGCAAGAGGTAGAGGGGGAACCTTGTGGCAGCAACCAGAGATTCTGGGGTGTTGAAGCACCTTGGAAGTGTGAGAGGATTTTTTATCTTTTTGTGAAGGTGGGAAGAACTACGTTAAGGCAATGTGTGCAGAAAGAGGATACAAGCTGAGACTCTGGGGAGACACCGGCAGGAAGCACCAAGGATGAACTTACAGAAAACAGCATGGAAGTCTGTCAAAGGCATGGAAAGTAGCACACACTATCAGTGTCTGGCTCTCCAAAGATCTGTTTCGCTTAAAAGAAACAAAACCTTTTCACAAAGTCATCGGACCAAGGCTTCGAGTACTGACTGAGAAGCAGAGCATGTACAACCTGCACAGTAAGAAAGAGAAATATGACACAGGAGCAGGAGAGACTTTTCAGGAGACAGCTATGCCCAGTGCCACAAACATCACCTTGACTAGGAACGGAGCTCTTCACTATTAGAGGTGAGACACTGGTTCAGAAAGTGATGCTGCACTGAGAGGCAGCATGAAAGGCCTTGAAGAACAGTCCTAGGTTTGGTGAACACAGCATTCCATGGTCACCTCAGAGTTAGAGGATCATTCCATTGCTAGAAAAGGAGAACACAGCCTTGAAAATGCCAGCTATGGACGTGGCCACAGGAATAGAGAAGCAGTGCTAGAGTCACATGCCAGGCTTCTCCTAGGGAAGATATATGCTGGGATAAGGGCTTGTGAAGGTAAGAACAAACCTGAAGGCTCTCAGGCAGCCATCTAGGTAACCTGGGATGAAAGCCAGGGATGAGTGTCCTCTGCAACTTAATAAGTACTAGCTGAGGGTAAAAATGGGGGAATTCTTACTAAAACTGTGAAAAAAATGAAGGAGAAGAGGTTCTGTGGTACCGCATGAGCTGTAACTCTGGCATGTGCAGAACCTTGTGCACATTTGTAGGGATGGACTGTAGGCTCCAGAAACATTAAGCGCATTAAGTGCTTGTGCAGGTGCTCCCAAGTCCTTTCAGGGAGTATTAAATCCAAGCAGACCTACTAGGGAGACATCCCAAGGACTTATAATAGGAGGAAGGTAAACAGCCTCCATGGGCAGCTGATCCTTTTCCCTGTTAAAATCTTTTGGCTTGAATCAGCTGCAGCTCTTATTGGCCTGTCAGCCAAACACAAGTATCTTGATACCATGAGAAATCACCATAAAAAATAGGACAGTAATGCACGGAGTTTTTTCACCCCTCTCTACTTTCTTCCTTCTCAAATGTTTGAGTAGCTATTGTTCTACAGAAGGCACAATGACCAGTCCAGACCATCATCTCCTCCTTCACCAGCACCACCAGCAAGGAGTGATTTCAGGTGAGTTTTGGCCAGAGCCAGAGGGGTGACCTTTTAGTGCCTGGGGCCACGGGCTGTGTGGAGGAGCAGGGTGAAGCCACCCACATCGCTGACCCACAGCAGAGCAATCCTCCCACACAGAGACTTAGGATGAAGCTAAAGCCACTCTTCATTAAAGCAAAACACACCTCCCTCATTCCTGTCACGAAGGAGCAATTGCATCAAGAAGTGCTGCTTTGCTTTGCAGCAACACCCTTTGGGGAGATATGGTGCACGGGATCTGGGTCACCTCCCCTAAGCCTCTGGAGCACATCCTTGCTGTGCTGGGATACGGGAACATCCTAAAGCTGGCACCTCCTCAGGGTCTCTTTCAGCGGCTGCAAACCCCACCCGAGCTGATGGTGCTCTCAGTGCTGCAGACACAGCCTGGGTGCCCTTTATTGCAGCACAGGAGCTGGAGAAGGTGACTTCAAAAGGACATTTAGCAACAGAGCAGCCCGGGGTGGGGGGGCAGCTCCTGGGGTGCACAGCCTTCCTTACAATGGGCATCATCCTCACCCTCACCTCTGCCACCTGGGGAGAGCTGCACAAAGCTGTCTTGCTACAGGGGTGTTCACGGGCTGAGATAATCTCCCCTTCAAACAGGAAAGAGGCACAGAAAGTGGGTGTAGGTGGGGGAGGATTCCAGAACATGACAAACAGGTATTCACCACTCAGCGATTGCACCGCTGCTGTCCCAGGAACCAGCTGTGTCTGTAGGCACATCCTCTGCCTCCCACCCAGAGCACTGGGAGACACTCACGTCTGTGTCCCAGGGGGCATGGACAGCTGGGTGATGGATTGTCTGGGACTTAATTTTCTCTCTTTTGGTGGGTTGGGATGAGGATAAAATGTAAAAGGCTTCTCTTGTGCAGGCCAAGTTCACACCAGCACAGTGGGCATGGAAGACGTCCTGTTCTGGTTTTGAAGTGCTCAATTTCTCTTATATTCCACCAGTGACACCAGTCTTTCTGGGCTGCTGAGGAGATGGATTAAGGATTGCATTTTAGGGGCCTTCCTCAGATGCTGTCAGCATCATTTGTCAGCACATACTCAAGGACATCCATCACCCTCTGCTCCCAGACAGTGTTGGTGACAGTGGGTTTCTGGCACCGCCACATCTTTTTACCCCCCTCTGCAGGCCCAGGAGAGTCATCTCCACCCTCTAGCTGGGAGATATCTTCTAGGGTGCAGTTCCTTGTTTTCTCCCAACAAAGAGAGCAAATGACCTCCAGAAATTATGCATTTCAGTGCCATGGTGTTACGCACTTATAATCAGCATGAAGCAAATATGGAGTTGAAGAATAAGTAAATTATTGTGGAGTAGAAAAAATAATTGTTCTTTGTTAGTATTTTCAGATGAGATTATTAAAACACTGAATAAAGATGGTCCAAGAGACTTCTTAAGTTTCAAAATATTTCTGTAATATATATAAAACTTTATAAATCTGGAGCTCCCTGTTCACATTTGGGGTAGGAAACTGTAGCTTCTTGATGAGTGCAGCAACCATAGCCCCAGCAGTTAAGCACAGGAAGTGAAGAACAATACCACAGACATTTTTCTTGTGAAAAGTTAGTCTGTATTTTACCTGAGTAAGGGTGTGACTAATCTATAGGGCTTAAAATCTTTCTAGGGTGTAACAATCTACAGTGTTCCTTCTTTCTCTGGGATACTGGTCTTCAGTTCTCCCATGAAAACATCATCCAGGATGGAAAAGCCATTTATCAGGACATTGGTGCAAGGGAAAGCCTTGCCCTTGCTGGGTGAGAGGGGGGATGACAGTGTTGGGCTGTACTGGGAACTGCAGTGCCATTTGCATGCAATTTCACATCCATTAACACAACTTCGGGAGAGATTCCAGAGCTTTAATCACTCCGATTGATTGTGATTAGCCATGATTTGTTGCGGTGATTTGCAGTGTATTTCCTTATAATCCAGTTTAAGAATAAATCTGCCTTGCCACTTTCTGGATAATTCAGATAGCCTGTAAGAATAGTTCCTGTGGGAGTAAAAGCCTGGATATTGTAACACCAATTTCCATCATAAGATGCTTTTTAAATAAATCAAAACAATTGTTTTCGCTCAGGTCTTTGCACTGAACTGGCAAATATATCTTGCCCAGCTGCTGCAAACTCTGAACCCATTTTTTAGAAAGCCTGCTGTGACAATGAAATTGATACATAAGCTTTAAAGGAACGAGTGTCGACCAGCTTGTCATACCACAACATTCATAACACCTTCAGGGAGCAGAAGAAACAGTTAAAAGGAAAGTTAGCTGACTCATTTTGTGAGTAGCTGGTGTTACTCGTAGCAGCTTGGAAGTTAACAGATAAAAATGTTATCACAGCCAGCAGCAATATAGCCCTAACGACAACAGACAGACTGATGTATGAAATAAGTCCAATTAACTGTCTTAAGCATGGCTGCAACTTGGATTTGGCATTAATATTCCAGCAGTATGCTGGAGACCAATTGACTGCTGTAGTATGCTTTAGAAGAAAAGTCTCTCATTTCCACGTCTTCTGCTGGAGAAAAATTTTATTTAAAGACACACAGAGGCTTTAAAGTGCTGCTCCTTTCAGGTAACTAGGCCAAATTTTTTATTCAGTCACACCAGTATAACTTCTGTTTACAGTAACTCCATTGACTTCACCAGCAAAATTAAGCACTGCAACAATTTACTTAGTCATGCTGTGGACTCTCCATCACTGGAAACCATTAAGTCACAAATTTTTTGGCTTGTTTACTTGTTTTTTTCTGAAAGAAGGAAAAAGGGAAAAAAAAAAGGTCTAGTTGAAATTAATAAGCCACCCATCTTGCACTGCACATATATCAGATTAGAGGGTTATGTTGCCTCCCTTTGACTTCATGATGCATGAATCACAGTTTGTGTTCCACCTGGGAGACTGAGGAGCTCCAGGGTGGCATGGGATGGCACAGACGTTCTCACTGCCCAGCAAGCATCTTGGTGCAACATAGCTATCTCTGTGCAGGACCATTTTGATGGGCAGGGACAGACCTTCATCCCATGACAGGGATGACATTTATCCCATGACAATCCCTTGTCAGGGACCTTTGAACTGACCTAGCCCTGGATGTCCTGGATTCAAATCTTTATCTCCATTCCTGCTAAAAGCCAGAGCATGCACCCTAATAGTCACAGCTCATTTGTCACCACTGAAAACCCAGCAGGCGAGTGTCTTCCTGTAAGTGTCTCAGCAATTAATCACCCACGTCACCTGGGTTATCAGAGACCACGAGTTATTTGTTGGTTTGTTATGTTTGGCTTCTGTGCAGTAAAATCAGGTGTCACTATCTGTGGAGGTGAGCAGGTCTAGCAAATGGTTCAGAAAAGGGTAATGTCTTTCCACAGCCCAATTAAATCAGGGACTGCTGCTAAAAAGGCTGTCTGAGGGGAGCCACAGAAACTACTCAAATTAGTAGCTGCTCTATCTGACCTAATTATAAGAATCAAAGCAAGGAGAGGTGCATTAACAGCTACATTTAATTTTTTATTGCATTTACTTGACAGCCACCACAGTCATTTACTCCTGGGCAGGGTCACGCTGCCAGGGCAGAGGAGTGTGTTCATCCCTCACCACAGTTATAGCAGACCACAGCAAAGTAAGATTAGTGTCTAAATAGAGCAAGTTTTGAGCCCACAGCCCGAGGTGAACACTTGTGGAAGGCCCCAGGCCCCTCAACTTCTTCTTTTTAACTATAGAGAGAGCAAAGAAAGTAGGGGAAACTTGCCACAGGATTATAATTCCTTCCCATTTCATGCCTGATTCTGCATCCTTTACTTCAGTATCAACTCCTCCCATTGGGTTCATGATGGTGACAACCTCAGGCCACAGACAGGACATAGGTGTGCTGCTCTTTCAGTGCCCCTGACCACTCCCACAGACTGCAGAGCCCAGCCATGGCCATAACCCGGGAGCTGCTGCCACAAGTGACCCTCTCCAGGACCAGCATGTCCTGTTCGGTGCCCAGATCCATCTTATCTGGAAGGAAGGGCTGATTTTCCTTCTCGGAAAGGGTCTCACCCCCACCAGGCATCACACAAAAACAGGCAGGGGCCACATTCCCTCTGCCAGGTTCTCCCTTGCCCAGCTGCCTGCCTCCTGTGCCCACCACCCTGGTGCTTTTTGCCAATAAGTAGTTTTAGTGTTTGGGTTTTTATTTGCCAAGCATTAACAAAGTCTCACCTCCATATTTCTGTGCTGCTCCACCCTTTCTTTTTTTTTTAAATGCCTTGCTCAGCTTTGGTTTGTGTGAGGTGTGTGGGAGTGCTCACCAAAGTGAGAATGGTAAAATCATGAAAAAAATTAAACAAAAAATAAACCCACAAGAATTTAGCTCTTTTTTTACCAGTTTAACACCATCTTCTTTCCTGAGCTGGAGTGACCTTCTCTGTCTGGAAGAACTGGGACAAGTAAAAAAAATAATAATTAAGTGTTATAAATAACATTCAGCAACACCCCTGACACAGCCACAGGTGGGACAGATTTTTCTCTATGTCGCCTTCCCAGTTTGCCCTGTACTGTCACTGTGTGACTCAGGAAGAGCTTTCTCTAAAGTGGGAGTGCCACACTGCAGCCTGCCCACTGCTGTGCCCATTCCAGGTTTCAGCAGACTCCAGTGTGGTCACTGAGGGGGATCTCCATGCCCCAAGCTTCTCCTTTCTCCCTTTCCACATTCACTTTTCTCCTCCTCCTTTCAGCTACATGGCAGTGGAAAGCAAATTCAGCTTCTCTTTCCCATCATGTCCAGGAGAGGAGGGATTAAGGTTTTTCCTTCCCCACTTCCACCTGGTGAGAGGAGGGAGAAGATCTGATTTACAGATCTCAGTGCTTTTTCCAGGGCTGGGTGAGAGGGAAAACTGCAGGAGTCACCCCTCAGCTCTGGATGATGGCCAGAGGTGATGCTGCTGGGTCTCCAGGCACTGGGTATCCTGGAGAAGGGCAGGGATGTGCCCCTTAACCTCCTGACCAGGTAACAGCTCCAGTTTTGGCCTCCTTGGCCATGCCCAAGTCTGCCCAACCAGCACAGTGCTTTGGCAACTGAAGGAGATGTGGGGATGGCTCCAGGAGGGATCAAGATTCCCCCCCCTGTACTGCAGATGGAAATACTTCATTGGTGGTGATAAAACAGGCGAAACCTGTCTGCTTCCTACTTTGGATTCTTTGGATTAAACATCAATTTGGAGGATGTGCTGCAGAAAAAGTGACAAAGAACAAGTTATTGGCAACATCCATGGAGAACTGGGAATGAGCCTTGCATGGCCACATTCAAATTCTAAATAATACTACTGCCAAGACAGAAACTCAAGGGTTTTTTTTAAATTTGGGGAAGTTCGGGGCCCAAGGAGCTGCAGGAATTTCAGCCCTGAGCCTGTGGGAGTGCAGCTGGGCTCGCCATGGCTCAGGGATGAGGGGGTTGTGGGCTAAGCATCGGCCAACCCAAGCTCACCTTTCCTGCTATCTGATGCCAAACTGAAACAAGCCTCCTCAAAAGTGCAGGGCCTGCTTCCTCTCCTCTTATCCATCACTTTTTCGTGAAGAAAATGACCCACCGTGCAACACAGCACATGCCAAGGCTTTGGAAAGCCAGCCATTCCCAGCCCCTGGGCCCACAGAGGCAAAGCATTGGAGCTGGGTGTTTGAGCTGCAGTTTTGCTCAGTGCTATTATCACCACGGTGCAGAAAAACTGCCTGGGTGTTGGTTTGGTACACAGCAAACCCACACATTGCATGGTACACACGTACCCGGGGAGAGGGCACATCCCCTCCAGCCTCTCCCCTTGTCAGATGCACTGCCACAAAGTCTCCTCCAGTAGAGATCTGACCACAGAGGGGCCCCCGCCTGGCTTTCCAAACAAGGTTACTGGCCTTGTCTTAGGTGGGAATTGGTGCTCGAGTCAGTAACATTAACAGCACATCTCCTGTGGCAGGCAACACACAGGGTGAGGCTTCCATGGCTTCCCTGAGGGAGGAATAACCAGCAGCACTGAGCTCTGGGCAAGCAGAAGAGGCACAGCAGGAACCTAGAGGAACAGCCAAGCTTGTTTCAGCAAATTTTAAAAATTATTAGGTCGGGAAAGGAACCTTAGCTTCATTTTTCACATTTGCAGACACTCATCAGAGGAGTATCCTTTCTCCGTAGAAGGGGAGAATAGAAGCTGTGAAACTTAACAGTGGCTTTTAAAGCACCTGCAGAAGGCACTTACCAAGGAGCAGGAGAAGTTTTGGGTCTGGAAGAGAGGGAAGTGAACAGCTGGACACTCAGAGCACCGGGAAGTCCCTCTTCTCTCCACTGGCAGGACCCATGGCAGCCCCACCAGCCATGGGGTGCCTTGAGTGGCTTTAGGCAGCCTCCATCCCTCTCGCCTCTCCGCGAGTCCCACGGCTTGCAGAGACAGAGGAACCAGTTTGACCACAGCCCTGGATTCAGGCAAGCAACGTTTCATGCACCTGGCAGCTGCTCCTGATCTTGAAGCAATCGGAAACTCGGATTTACACCCTCATGACACCAGCACAATCCGTGTCTGGATATTGCTGCTCGGTATCGCTGCCAATCTGTTCTAGCACTGCCACACTGAGGCGTGGAGATCCTGGGACTGTCCTAAAACAATCTCTCTCAAAAACCAGCAATATTAAGTTGCTTTCAGAAGAGAGAGTTACTTTTCAGAAAAAAAGTAACTTCTAATAATTTCATTTCATTCATATTAATCAATAAGAGGGCCTTTTGAGCAGATCACACTGAGAGCAACATGGGAGAAACATTCATTTCCAACTTAAAATTAGCCTAAATTTGAAATATGCCTTATATTTTATTTTCTACCTTTTCCTCTTACTTTCTCACTTTTCTTCTTATAACTTGTGGCTTTTTAAATTCAGCTTTATAAAATAATTTTGCACCTGCTGCCACCATATCTAATATATATATATAATGGAATAAGCCCTGGTCTAAGAGTCTGGGAGGATTTTAGGAGCAGCTGTTGGTGTGTGTTTCCAGTTCCATTCTTCCCACTGGAAAGCCCTAAGCAAATATCTCCCCACCAGATAGGCTTAGGGTGAGTTCAGAGTAAAGCCTTGTCAGTTTAAAACAGCAACTTGCTTAAGCAACCCCATTGATCTCAGGGGGTAATCAGCAACCTGAGGAACAAGATCACAGCTTTGCCCATAAATCTCAGTGGCTGTTTTGTTAGCACCTTTTCCCTTATCCAATGTGGCTGCTGCGGTGCTGAGCAACAGGATCCATTCTATTTTAAAGATTATCTCAAAAGATAAGATTATCCTGTCTTTGAAAACTGCCCAGCTTTGCAAAGCATTCTGGGCAGCCCAGGAGCTCAACCCAGCCAGGGGCAACCAGCGGGCAGAGCCCAGCCCTTGAACAGACAAAATTCCTTAGCCATCAAAAAAATAATTCTCCAGTGAGGCCACGGGTCAAGTGGAGCCCCACAGCTGCGGCAGAGAGCAAGAAATCAGGATTGCTTCCTTGGGAACCCCTTGACCCCAGAAAGCAGTCCCCGGAGCGAGCTGAAGGACACACCAAGAAAAGAGGGCGTTTGCATCCCCTTCTCTACCTGATCTGCACAAGGCAAATGCTGGGCGCGGCTGGCATCCCCGCAAGTTTAGGTGGGCGAATGCTTGCCCACAAGGAAGCTGCGGCACAGCTTTCCCCACCACCTGGCCACGAGGCAGTCAGGGAACGGCGCTGAGCGCCGCCCTGGGCTCCCTCCGTGCCTCCCCACTTCCCCAGTGAAATCTGAAACGCGGCTATTTCTGCCACGGCTGACAAACACCGTCACCTTTCGCTCCCTCCCTGGCGGGTGACAGGGTGTAGCGCCGGGGACCACAATGAATCATCCACTGCCCGGCGCTGCGGGGCGGGGAGCGCAGCCCCAGCTGCCGGGAGAGGCGGGGGGGGCTGCACTGCACTGGGCTCTTAGTGGGGAAATGGGAATAAAGACCAGGCGCCGCAAGGGAGAAGAGAGGAGAGCTGGCACTCAAACACTCCCATGGCTGCTGGCCGTGGCCGCAGCAGCTGGGAGCTGCCATTCCAGGGGAACCTCGGCTGGCACAGCAGTGCCCGGGGCAGGGCAGTCCCCGGAAAGACCGGGCAGTGCAGGGACACGGAGAAGCCCAACTTAGCTGGGGAAGCCCCCTCCCACATGTGATCGTACCCGGGCTTCCGTCAGCATCTCCACCCAAAACTGCTCACTGCCAGCACTTCAGAGAATCCTCTTGCATGGAAAAAAACTCCTCTCTTGTTGATATCCATCTGAATTCACCTCGATGGGCTTTAAAAGGTTTTCCTGACAGGCAGGGACTGCTATGCAGAAGAGTTAAAAGGTCAAAGGGAACTCCCTTTGGCTGGATGCAATGTCCCAGTTTCTTTGCAGATCACAGCTCATTGGGCATTCCAAGTTAACTTTTCACATGGAAAGAAACCAAGTGAGCTTTGGATACCACACAGCCAGCAGTTACACTTCTCCAGCACATTACTTGATCCAACCATTCTCACATCCTTCCTGCCACCCAGGATGACTCTTCTTTGAGTAAAATACATAGCACTTTATTGCACGAGTGCATCTGCAGCTCATCCCTACGGGAATAAGGGTACCCTGATGTGAGCAAAGCATTGCCAGTGTCAGCCAAGAGCTCTGCTCCCATTTCAGGGTGACACTCACACTCCTCCCTCAACGTCAGTGCTCGTCACTTCAATCTTCCACAGGCAACACGTTCCAGAGCACAATCAAACCCATTGTGCAGCTTTAGAACGCTTTTTGCTTTAATCTGTTGGAGGGAACAGCACAAGGATTTTTATATCTAATCCAATAAATCTACACTGACATCTTGTGGAGATCCTGAGACCAAAATGCCACAGCCACTGGGCAGGGTGGGATTTACACCATTGCCATGTCCTTGTTGGACACTAGCACAGAGGCAGCTGGACTTTCCAAAGCAGCTGCAGCTGTGCCTGCAGTGAAAACCAGGCCCTGCAGCCTCAGAAGTCATTGTTCTCAGTCCACAAACCTAATTTTAAGTGATCCTCACAAGCCCGACTAAACCATTTACTCTTAAATTCTCACTGAAAGCAATAAAGTGGGCATTCTTACATAACTGCTGCTTCAGGCTTCTGAAAGCACAGGCTTCTAACGAGGACTTATTTTCATGCTGAAATTTTATTATCTCTGTAAGTGCTAAAAAAAAATGGACCTAAGTAGTACTCAAGGACTTCTTTGATGCTCCTCTTCATCTAAAAATACATGGGTGGAGTAAAAATTTGCTGCAATTTGGGAACCTGTGCAAGATTTTCCTCCACATTCACCCTATTCATTTTAGCCCCTCTGCCAAGTCCAAAGGGTTAAATTAAGCCACTGCCTACTTTCTTCCAGTGCTCGGGTAAGCGTTCAAGGAGTACAGACCACAGCAATGCTACTGTGAAATTACTCAGCTGGGGTTAACACCAAGAGCTGAAATCCCAGCACAGATAATCTCACAATCCAACCATAAAATTTTTGCTCCAGCTTTTTGTTAATACCATCTAGGGAGCAAATGCTCCATCTCCTCCAAGATGGCCAGAGACCCTCTGAAACTGCTGGGGTAGCACCAGCCAGCTGGAAAATGGAGACTACTTGGACATGACAGAAAGTGGGGGAAAAGACCTTCTCATGGTGTAGCAGCCAGGCTGGGGAAGTCATGACTGTCATTCACAGCACTAACTACAGCCACCACTGTCTCCAGCAATGAACCCCTTCAGCCTTTGCCTGCAACGTCCCAGTGACTCGGCCATCTCCACTCAACATCTCCTCTGCTTTGCACCCATTGGACTGTCACCCCAACACTGAAAATGGACAACATTCCCCACAATTTTGGCTCCAGGCCATCTTCTTGCTCTTCTCAGGGCAGCATCAACCCCAGCCCCCGCAAAGCCAGGCAACTTTCCAGTGTGGGTGTCAGGGAAGCACAGCATTAGCAGCACATTACGAGCCCTCAGCTTCATGCATAAAGATGGAAATGGAAGGGTGCAGAATGTAACAAATGCTATTTTACCTTGGACAGATGCTAATGCTGAGCCTGTTAATTTACCACATAGCCTCACCTGACCAGTTACAAGAGGGGGGGAAACTAACCATCCTAAGAAAAGCACAAATGACTCCAGAGTGGGAATCACTAGCTGCAGCACTGGTTCCACTCGGAACAATAGCAGACAGCCTTTATCCTTGGGCTTCAAGAGAAAAGGGGGGATTTTTGTGCTTGAAAGTGTCTAATCTGTAAGCAATATTTAAAAAGGTAGCAAAGCCTACTACCAAGCAGTGAACACCCCAAAAAAACTCTACACATAAAAGTCCTGCCACTTGGACTCTCGTAATGTACCTTGAGCAGTCTCAGAAGCATTCATACATATGTGCAGCTAGGTCTGATTATTCAAATCCTGTTGCCTAGTATTAACTCTCAAATCTATATTTAAGCACCTAAGTAGGAATTACTACAGCTTTCCAAAGATCCTAAGCATCAAGAGCTCTTGTTAAGAGCTTACCCAAGTGGTGACCTCCTAATGAATCTGTTTAAATGGTAACATTCACCTCGCTCCCAGTGCGGTGAAATTCGGTACTTTCATGCACTCCTGAACCTCTTCCAGCAAGAGCTTGTGAGCGTCCTGTCTTTCACATCAAAACACAGACTCCAGGCAAATACACAAGAGGAGCTATTTCTAAAATCCTGCACTGACTTCAAAGTCACTGTACTTTGTTTTAGAAAAGGCTGGAAAACAGCAGAATGCAGGCTGTGCGTTACAGTTTGGTGGAAATTTGGGAAGAATGGTATTTTTAAAGCAAAACATATCTGGGCATACAACCAAAAATTAAAACTATCATAGTACCAAATGGAGATATTTTGATATAATTCTCATTCCATTCCAAAGCCAGGAAGCCTCTAAAAATTCCTGCAAAACTTGAATTTTGCTGTTCTTACAGTCAGAAAGTCAAAAAGTTGCTTTTCCTCTCCACAGCCTGAGTCTTTCCCTTTGCCAGAAGGGCAAACTCACATCCTGGAAATGAGCAGAACACAGCAACAATGTTCCAACTCACAGAAAAACGCAAAGTCTTCATTTTTCCTTCTCTTTTGTGTAATTCTCATTTTAAAATCAATTTGTATACAAAGCTAGTGTTTTACCTTCATTCTATAACAAATTCTATATTCATTCTCCTTCCTGCTTGAGTTACAAGGAAATGTGAGAAACAGACAGGAGTGTATTTTTAGGGCCAATAGCTCCTAACGTGGTTGGGGAGAACAAGGAAGAAGACAATATGCAGGCCTGGAAATGCTCTGTAAATTTAAGCAGCAAGGTGGTCATTCAGAATCCTGGATTACTAGTGAGTAGTTCTGGATGAAAACTTAGCAAAAGACAACTGAACTAATACAAAGGACCATACACATTTAATTGGAATAAAGGACTATCTAGAAAACATGAAGTTGCTTCAGCAGCATCACAGGACTGGACAGAAAATAGAAGTGGCATCATGCAATCTGTAGGCAATAACTCTCCTTGTCAGGAATGTCAAGTCCTCCTTCTAGCCCTGCAGATGCAGGAAATAAAGCCTCAGCTCCAAGCTGAGTCATCATTCAACTGCCTGCCCTAGTGAAACAGCACTTGATGGATTACTTGACATTCAGAGCCTTTTTTAAACCAATCTGATGGAAGTTAGTCAAAAGCTTCAGAATAGAAGTATGGTTGGCAGGAGAGACTTCAGAATCATAGAATGGTTTGCATTGAAAGGGATCATAAGAGATTAACTAATTCCAACCCCTCTTCCACGTGCAGGGACATCTTTCTCTAGTCAAGGCTGCTCCAAGCCCCATCCAATCTAGCCTTGAACATTTCCAGGGATGGGGCATCCAAAGCTTCTCTGGGAAACCTGTGCCAATGCCTAACCAGCAAAGAATTTCTCCTTAACATCTAATGTCAACTATCCCTCTTACAGTTTAAAGCTATTATTGGTGGCATCAGCCCCAACAGCAAATCCCAAGGAACATCACTCCCTTGTTGTTTTCAGTAACTCACCAGTGTTATGCTGTGCATGCATCTCAGGAATACAACAGCCTTTCATTGAGCACATGAACCAAAAAGCATTCAGATCACTTTGTCATTACCAAAAGCTTTAAAATGAACCAATAAATATAATTAGTGAAAGGGGGAAGAAAGGATTGATACCATCCGAACACCAGTGTGATTCAGGAATTACCAAAATGAAAGTATTGCAAGTTTTCCAGAACAGGATGATGATCCAACATGTGAATGCACAGGCCAACTGTGAAGGGTGTAGGAAGTGGAATCAGAGCTAGGATTTTGTATTGTCCAAAGATTAGTTTCAAATTCAAAAGTCAACACTAGTGATGAACTAAATTTTAAATGCACATTCTACAAAAGCCATACTTTTCAGTTTCTTCTTTTGCTGTCAAAAGTATCTACACAATCACGGACAAGCACATGGAAAAGATGACCTTTCAGTTTATTGTTTAAAACACAACTTTCAGGCCACATGATCACTATGCACTGACAGTATTTCCATCTGTAAGAAATCATCCCTCTCGACATAACAATCCTTCATTTCAAGGGTAAGCCCTTTCCCAACTCTCAAATCTCTTGAAGAAATTCCTTCTTTTCCTCAAAATACTTCTGAAACCACTCAATATGTTCAACCTTCTGCTTGACACTGAGGTATGGGTTTTTAGAAAGCCCACAGATGACTAGCTCCATGAAGTGGCGGATAGGTCCTTCCTTGGGAAAGCCTTCGAGGTGCTTCTCCAGAAAGATATGTTCATGGAATTCAGCATCATCCTCCATCCCTAACAGAAAGACAAAGAAAAAAAGATAAAGTTGTTATCATAATTTAACAGTAAGTTTAACCAAGTAAAAAAATAATATAGTTTGAAAATAACCTCAAATTAGTAAAATTACCGGTTCTGCTCGCATTTCTAAGAATATGTAATATTTAAATCAACTTTCTGGCTTGAAATCTTGATAAAAGCTGATGCTGGGGTGGAAGTAGGAGGAATAATTATAACCATAAATCAATCTTCTTGCTAAAATCCAGTTTGTTCAATACTTGAAAATTTGAATTCATCATTGGTACCAATACTTTTAGATTTCAGACACTTTCTTAATAAATTTTTAAAGAGAGCACTGCCTAAATTCTGTAGAGGATTGACGAATACAAGCTAGTCTTGAACAAATGGGGCAACCTCATAAAGTATCAAATACTGAGCAGCTAAGAAACATTTACATGTCCATTCCAAGTCACGCTTTTAATATTCTGCTGCTATCAAATGGGCACAGAAATTTGTTTTTCTGATATTTTCTGAATCTGTGTGTTTTCTGAGTGTTTGATGATGTAAAAGTGTTGTGTATCTCACCAGATGCTTCTAAGTCATAGCCCTCACCAGAGATGGTGCATTCAAAAGCCTCTGCAGGACATGCAACAAGGGGTTATTTAAGATAGGGTAAATTTTTGTTCTTCATCCTGTGATTTTTTTTTGCTGTTCTTCACACTATGATGGTAGAGAGGAAGACTCACAACATAAATTCCTACACACGTGTGTGTAGGCTGCTTTTGCCATTCCTAATTTTGAGGAGAAAAAAGAAAAAGGCAATCTGGGATTTGTAAAGAAAGATTTTTCTTCAGATATACATACATGAAAATTTTTATTTGATCCTAATTTGCTCGCACCATTAAATAAAAATCTGTTATTAGAGAAAAAATATTGCGCCACTTCCAGATGACAAAAATGAGAAGTCTGTATCATACATGACTATGGTGTACATGGTTTTCTAAGCCAGTGACTTATGTTTTTTTATATTATTTGATAAAATTAAATCAGGAGTATTAAAATGTACATAATTAAGCCACATAAGTTCTAGGCTTCCTTCTTTGGTAGAGCTACAGTTTCAGAAGAAATGATGCACGTCTCTGGGATGGAGAAGTCACTTAAACTGTATTTGCTAAGTTTTCATTACTTTTTTCTTGCTTTAAACTTTAGGTACTGCAATATCTGAAGGAGCTGATGCGTGAGTGCATGAATACCAGTTGCACACCACATTTATCTTCGTTGTTCTTGAAACAAGTAAGCATGTCTTCTTCTTCAGAAGCTCTCTCGTTTCTTTATGTTGAAAGTTAAAATAAAAATAACAGGTAATGTCAGCTTCAGAAAGTGTGTTTTTGCTGTGCTTGGAGAACTATGACCACAGACAGAAGCAGCGATGACCCTTTCACTATGCACCCATGCTGGCTTTCGCCCACCAAGGAGAGGTAGAATCTTACTCTACCTGGAGCTACTGGTTGCTTTTTCAAACTAACAATCTTTCCAGATTTCCATACTTCTGCTGGTCTCAAAAATCCAAGAGAACTAAACCAATCAAACTCACTACTGAAAGTATCTGAATAATGCTGACAGTAAAATTTGGAATTCTGGATGCTTTTTTTTCTGCGAACAGCTACAGGGCATCAGGAGAGATTGTGTCTAAGAAATCATTTCACCAATTTTCATCTTGAAGCCAAACTAAACAAGTTAAGAGTCTCACAAAAATGCAGGTCAGAAGGAAATATTACATCATGTATTCTGCTCTCCCATTTGTCAAGGACTGTACATGGTTTGGGGACAAAGTATTAGTCCAAATCTTTCAGTTAGACCACATATTTCAGTCCTCAAAAAAGTAAAGTGTGTATCACAAAAAAGGAGGACCCAACTGCTCAAAGCATCAGAGGCTGAAACCTCTGGTGGGAACAGATTAGATGAGATAATGACTCCCCTCACCCCTAGTAAGCCCTGACTCCTGCTGCAAGCCTGTTCTCAGCCTCTCTTGCATTGTCATCAGAAACATAATTTGAAATAATATGCATAGCAGGAGTCTAAAGTAGAGGATTTTCTTTTTCAATCTCCAAACAAGAAGACTCTCAATATCCTTCTTTCCAACCCCTCACATGCTATAAGACAGAAAGTTTCTCCAGCTAAAACACTAATCCTTCAAGATGTGACCAACCTCATCTTAAAGATATCAATCCAAACACAATGTTAATCTCTTACAAGGAGTGTTGCTGACACGCTATAAAGATGACTGAGTATTCTGATCTAGTGTAAAAATGCCCCTGTCCATGGCAGAGGGTTAGGACTAAATGATCTTTAAAGGTCCCTTTCAACACAACGTATTCTAACCTTTTAGGATTTTTAGAATTACATCAATCATGTTCTTCAGCAGGTCCCTAGAACAGACGCATAGTAAAGAAATCCCGACGCAATGGTTGTGTAACTTTGCCAAGTCTCTTGGCAAGATGATCCAATACTTCTTTGCTGGGAACAGCAGCTCAGCTAACCAGCAACTAGAACAGGACTTGGTGAACTTTTGCCTGCAGAAGCCATCAGAGGCAACCGAGGAATCAATTCTTTGAGACCTTCCTATCAGTTGTGCAGTAACAATCTCTAGTCCACCAAAAGCAGTAGCTCCTCATAATGAGGTGCTAAGGCAAATCAGCACCTATAATCCTTTTTAGCTTTTTGAGTCATTATGGTATAAATGCACAGAAGTAATAAATGAGGTACAAATAAATGTCTTTCCCAACTTTTTGCCATGGCAATGACGGAGCAGCATTGAAGCTACTTAGAAGAAGGAGAGGCAAGAAGAGAGGAGTGAGAACAATGTTATGCAAGCTATACCAATGGTTTGCTAATCTGGTAAAAATTAATCAGAGGCTGGAGAGATGGAGAGGAAAAAAAGGGTAACTTTCTGCCTAACAGTGACTTAAACTGCACTGGACAAGAGAAAGGACATGCAAGTAAGAGCAAACAACAGGGCAGTAAGGTGTGTGTGGGGGGAGGACTGCTGCTGGCCACTGTAGCAAGCCAGTATGTCTAGCCACATCTTCAGATGTTCACACCAAAATCATTTCAAAAACCATGACCTCGCCCTTGGTGCCACAAGGCACAGCACAGTGCCTTGGTGAAGCACTCTAACGAGAACACCAGAAATGCTCTGGAGCCAAGAAAAAGAGTTATAAGAGGTTGTCTTTCTTTTTCATATTTGGTTTACAACTTTAAAGGCTTTCATAATGCAAAAAGCTGAGTATACGTGCTTCCTCAAGAGAAAACTTAATTGCACTTACATTTTTAAAGCCACATGTTTGTGGCACAGAAGAATAATCACAGATTTCTGGATGCAGAACAAGCTGAAGTAATGTCCTCCTATTGAGGGAAAAGGCTGTTACAAAACTGCAAAATTAACAGCAGAAAGGGGCATCTTTGTTTTGCAGAGAAACTGGAATTACAGCATGTTGATACACTGGAGCGAGGTTCCCGAGCTTTTAGCTGTGCTTTGACACACCTGACGTGATTAACAGCCCGTGGCTGGCAGCCTGATAGGACACAACCTACTGCCTTGGTATTTCAGCCCGAGAGGTGACAGGTTTTGGAAGGCTCCACTGGAATTTTCCACATGACTAGTCTTTGTGGACAGATCAATAAAGATTCCTGTTTTAACTATATGTGAAGAGTCTTTGTCCGCTGCCCGCCCATCCCAGACAGCGCGGTTCCAGCCGCGCGGCTGCCACCGGGAAACCATCGCCCGCCAAAGACACTCTGTCAACTGACAGCCCCAGACAGCGCGGTTCCAGCCACATTACAACAACACAAAAACCATTGGCCACAGTGGTTTTAGGCTTGCAAAAACATGACTAGAGTATACTTGGATTTCTACATGATGGAACAGATCAATTCTGGGAGCAGTGATTAAATTGTGTGAAGAAACTGCCAAATAGGATGAGAATAAACATTAAGAAACAATGAAGCACATTATTCAATTTGCAACTCGGTATAGGACAGATTTTCAAAGACTCCCAGCTTCAGATACTAACCTGTTTTGCTCTCAGTGACTCAATCATTACAAAGCAGTTCTGTTTGATGTCTTTAAAGTCTTAAAAAAAACCCCAAAACCCACAGCCAAGCTCTCCCTGAAGTTATGAAGTCCCCTTTCCTATACTGCACACTTTGTGTAGTTGTTCTTCACTTCCTTAACATTCACTTTCTCTGCTGGCATAACTTCACACGGAGCTTTTTTTTTTTTTATGGTAATAAAAGAAAATACTGTGTACAAAGATGCCTAATTAACATAGATGCCCAGGGTGAGTGAATATTGTGACTGTTTATTCTTATGAAACAGACAGAACAAAGGGAGCAAACAACTGTTTGACACTTGGCCGGCCCAGATATGGAACTGGAAGATAGCTGGCTGGGATCTGGCGAGACACTTGGTCCAAGAGCCACACCAAAGAACAGAATCAGCATTATAAAACACACACGGCAGTTTTAAGATTCCCCAACTTCCGCTAGAAGTTTAATTTAAAGAAGTTGTGGAGTAAAAGGTATTATGTAAGAGACCTGAACAGCCTTTTGGTGTTAAACACATCGGGGGGGAGGGAGGGAGTCGTCCCCTTTTTGGCAGCAGTCAGTCCTCAGAGCAGCCAAACCACCTGCAAGACTTCACCTGAAGAGTGCCAGAATGAGTTCATCTGAAGCATCTCTGATCTGGGACAGTCGGGAAGTTATGTTTGTTTACTATCAAAAGCATGACTCACAGCTGAAACACTATGTTAAAACAGTCAAAGGTCAAACATGCTCTAATTTTCAGAAAAGAAATTGAGACAGATAATAAAAGCTCACAGTGCACATACCAACTTCATTGTCAATTGGGAACTCCCACAGTATTCCTTCTTTTGTCCACTGGATCATCTCCTCAAAACCGTTTCGGGGAGGCTGTGCAGTTACTGCTGCAACCTCCTTGGCAAACTCCAGATCCCAAATTGTTGGTGAAGATACTAAAAAAGAAATTTTGTAAAGATCTGTCAGCAACCAAAGACTTCTCACTAGCTAAGACAAAGTCCTTTACCATCAGTCTTTACAGAGACTAATACTTTCAGCTGTGCAAATTTTTTCTACCTTAGATACCAGCCTCACTTTTCTCAAATGAAAATTCTTTGTTGACATGAAAGTTCATTAAGTCTTATGTCTTTCACATAAAGCAATAATTTAATTATTCCACAATCATTCTTCAGTTTTGTCTTTCAAAATGGTGGGAACAACAAATTCTGAACTTGACTGGTGCACTGTGCTAAAGGAATCTTACTTCTACAGGAGTTTTGAGGTTCTTCACAACTTTATTCTCCTTCAGGGAAACAACTCAAATCTACAAATGATAGCAATTCCTTCCCCAGTGCTCCTAAGTGTCCCAGTTTTTGTCCCCTGGGCTCAAGAAATCATGATTTCCCATTCTTTTCACAAAATCAGCTCCTTTAGGGATGTATCTTTCCTGATGCTTGTATTTTTATTTTTTTAAAAATCCAAGTGCACTGGTATTGCAGCAGTTACTCTTCTCAAGGAGTTCCTGTCCCTCCACCCAGGAGAACTGGTCACGAGCCCAGACTGAGCCGCTTCGCTGAACTGAAGGGAACAAGCTGTTACCACAGGACAGGGAGGGACCTCTGGGAGTGCCCTGGGCTGCTGTGAGCAGGCTGGCCTAAGCTGCACTCCCCTTTGTTTTCCTGTCTCCCTCTGTTATCAATTCACCCTAAGCTCCTTGGAACACAGATCTTCATGTGAATTCGAGTATTAGAGTGGATCATGGCCACTCAGCTATTATTTTGCTACTCCTGAGTGTAAGTACTTGTGGCCAAGATACAATTTCATCTTTGGCTCAGTGGCTTACAACTCAACTGAATAAAAAAAAAAATCTCCCCCTCCCTCCTTTAAAAGAAAACACAATGAAAGGGCAAATAGTATTTTTACATACAGGGAAGTGTTTTCAGTGGGTTTTTTGTGTTAAATCAGAATATGCTTATTCAAATTATTCCTTAGGAGGGAAAATTCCAGAACTATATTACCAGGCTGACTACTTTGATTTGAGGGCTGCAGGCAGGAATAAAACACAGCTACAAGACCACACGAAAAACCGTATCAGAATGAAACTATTGTCCACATCCTAAAGAATCTAATAAATCCTCTAATAAGGAAAGCAGAAACTCATTTTTCAAGCTTGCAGTAAAGGTGATAAAGACTGCATTTTCAACTTGTGAAACAAAAGATAATACTGACATTTTACATTATCAGTTATGAAGAATATTTGCAGGATGAGAATCGCCTTTCCAGTTAACATTGAAATTTTCAAAGTCCGTAGTCAATACTTAAAAAACAAAATTTGCTTTTCTGTTACGTATAAACAAATTTTAACTCATTATCTACATTAATATGGAACAAGACAGTGAAAACGAATCAAGGTATCAAGTATCACACTGGTATTTTCTGAGATTAACGCCCAAAAAATTGTTTGTCATCAGGCTTAGTCAGTAAGCCAAGTAATCAGCTTCCTGGTCTAGAATATACTATAGATTTCCTCAAGGCTACCTGGAATCAAACAAGGAAACACCACACAAAAAGCTGAAAGAAGCTCACTTCTTAACATCTAATTACAAATTAAAGTCCACTTGCTCTCTTAATTTGTACACATTTCAAATTTGTGTTTAAAAAAAACAATCCATCTCAGCTTTTACCTGACGTGACTACTATGAGCCATGTGTCTGCATTCTGTTCATGGGAAAAAGAAATCTTACATTCTCCCCATTTTACCTGAATAAATTTGATTCAACTCAAAACCATTTTCTTGAACACCACTTTTGTTAAGACAGCTAAAAACAAACATTACATCACTCATTATGTTTTTTACATGTAAAATGGATCAATTTTAAGGATATTTGCAGTCTTAAAAAACAGCAAACTGGATTCCATTCTAATAAACAACTTTCCCAGAGGTGGCTGTATTCAGAAAGTTCACAGCTGCTTGAAAATATGCAAATAGTACTATTTGACATTTTACTAAAAAAATTAAGTAATCAAATTAATATCTCCCTGCAGTTTCAAGTGCAAAAAAATTATAAAAAACTACTCTGCTAGAATCTGGCAAAATCTTACAGTTCTACTCTTGAAAGAGAAACAAATCCTCATCATTTTATAAGATATCAGAGAGGACTACTATTGGTGCTGCTGGCTTTACATAAAGTTCTAGGTCACCACACAGGAATAAAGTTTTTTAAAAGGGCCTAAGAACAGCTGAGGGAAAACAGCATATTAAAGATCAATGCTAACAGTGCAGTCTCATTGTTCACAAAGAAACCTGATGACTTGTCCATATTTACACACTCTTGGCCAAGCCCAGCCCGTACTAAAGCCAAGCCTTCATGAGTGAAAGCTATCCCTGTTAGGAGCATTGAGACTGTTCCTGCACAGCTGTGCCATTCAGTGAACAGGAAGGTGAGTCACACCTGCTTTGACTTTCGTTTTGGTATCTTTTATTTCACATGAGTTTTGACAGGTATATTTGGTGGATAAGGAATTGGTTGGGTGGTCACAGCCAGATGGTCTGGGCTCATGGAACATTCCAGGGCTCTATCCAGACCATGCATTCAATGGTAAAGAGCTCAGTGTCTGGATGGAGATCAGTGACAAAGTGGTGTTGCTCAGTAATCCCCACTGGGACCAGTACTGTTCAGTGTCTTCATCAGCGCCACAGACAGGGGTTGAGTGCACCCTCAGCACGTTTTCAGGTGACACCAGGCTGAGTGGTGCAGCTGACACACATGAAGGACAGGATGTCATCCAGAGGGACCTGGACAAGCTCAAGAAGTGGCCCCATGGGACCCTCATGAGGCTCAACAAGGCCAAGCGCAAGGTGCTGCACCTGGCGTGGGGCAACCTCCAGCATCTACACAGGCTGGGGGATGAAGAGCAGTCCTGCCAAGGATTTAGGGATACTGGTGGCTAAAAAGTGGACATGAGCCAGCAATGTGCATTCACAGCCCAGAAAGCCAACTGGAATAATAAAATTAAGTGTGGCCAACAGGTTGAGAGAGGTGATTCTGCCTCTCTGCTCTCATGAATGCTGCATCCAGCTCTGGGGTCCTCAGCAGAGGAGGGAAATGGACCTGTTGGAAGGAAGACCATGAAGATGATTAGAGGGATGAAACATCTCTCCTAAGAGGAAAGGCTCAGAGAGCTGGCGTTGCTCCTCATGGACAACTGAAGGCTCCGGGCTGACTTTATTCAATCTTTTCAATACTTACAGGGGAACTTGTAAGAAAGATGAAGACAATTTTTAGTAGGGCCTGCTGCAACAGGACAAAGAGTAGTAGTTTTAAACTAGAAGAAGGCAGATTGAGGCTAGATAAAAGGATTAAATTTCTTCAAATGAGGGTGGCAACATACTGGAACAGGCTGTCCAGAGGAGTGGTAGATGCCCCATCTCTGGAAACAGCCAAGGTCAGGTTGGGTGGAGCTCTGAGCAACCTGATCTAGTGGAGGAGGTACCCGCTCATTGCAGAGGGGTTGGAACCAGATAGCCTTTAAAGATCCCTTCCAATCCAAAATTTCTATGTTTCTAAATACATATGAAGAACTTTACAATAGGTGAAGCAAGGTGTCATTTGCTGCCTGATGGGATCTTCCCAGCTCCATCTGGAACACTAAACAAGAGAAGGTCCCTCAGCAATCCACTGTGTAGTCCTGGGTTCCTACTACCCTGCTTATGCTTAGCTAGTTGCAGAGCATGCTTGTTTCCTTAGGATCACAGCCTCACGTTTCCTTGAAACTTGACCAAATAAGCTGGAGCCAACACATCCATCCTCCAGGCTGGCTTTACACTCACAAAAATAAGACTGACCTGTGTGACGAAAAACCTGTAATACCCTTCAAGTTCACCAACAGAGTGCCCTGATCAGCACAGAAAACATTCCGTTACACTGCATGGAAGTTTCACTTGGTAAAAATCAGAGCTACATCAAAGTAGTAATTTCTTTCATCAGTCTGAAAGCAGAAAGTGAGCAGGTCATGTCTCCTCACGAAAACAGATCTCTTGATATTCTAAAAATGCAGAACTTAGCCTCACTGCATTTTTCATTACTGAATTTCCACTAACCTGTTTTCAGTGCGTGCTCTGGTTCTGTAGAAGCCTTAGTGAATATATTAAGCCTCTTTCCTACTTTGAGACTTCTATAAACAAGAAAGAAAACCGATATTTAGTATTTCACAACACCTTACAACACTGCCAGATAAATTTAAAAAGCACAAAATATTTTCATGAACTAACAGATCTCTGGAGACAGAAGAAAAAAAAGATAGTGAGTCTCACTAAATCTTCAGGCTTTTAATCAGAGAGTGTTTATGGCTTTACAATTTGTCTCTAACAAAGCTTCTCAAAACATTTCCAAGTGAAAAAATGAGCATAAATCAAGCACTATATTTGCAGTCAATTTTAACTGGAATATTTAGGAATCTGAACAAAGGTAAACAGTATCAAACCACAGTACTTAAGTGATTTTACAAAGTTGTGACTATCTGAAGTCTTGGGTTTTCCCTGTAAAAAAATATTGCACAATTCGGGAACAGAAAAGGCAACAGCTAAATCAAATAATTCCTGCTTTATGACATAAATAGCCCTTTTGGAAGATTACACAGCCACCTTCTCTGCCATACGGCAAACAATCAGAGTATATCCATATGGTAGATTTTCAGTAGCATCACCCTGATGCTCTCTCTTCTGAATATAAAAATATTTCACTCTGACCATCTATTTTCAAACACATTTATCATTACCGTAAGCTTATACTAAAAAATAAAATTAAAAAATACAAGAGTTCAACAAGTAATCAAATTCTTATAAATGAAAACAAAGAAAAAACAATGTATTTAGAATCAATTATGCTTTTAATCATGCCATCTTCCAGGTTTCCACTGAAATTCTAACAGTTCCTACCTTTTATTATTACATATCTACTGTTACCCTGGCAAGATTTACCCTTTCTGACCTTAAAATTCTACCCTTCTGGATTTACTGGGGATTTCTAATGGCCTCAACTACTTCTGCAAACCTGCTCTTGTCATATTACTTTTTAGTGATGAAACTGCCCTGGATCTATTTCAGCACAGAGCAATCTAGTTACAGAGCCTTAAAAGAATGTTGGATTTAGGACTGTATTTTCCTATCTGTGTGTAACTCCCAATGACATTGGCCAAAGATACATGCATGTCTTGGATGAACACTTATTTTTGAATGACAAGTTTAAATTACTATAAAGCAACATCACTCATTTCATTGCAATGTACTGTCGTGATTTAAATTTAGGTATTCTTCCTAACCTATTCTTTTCCTACTATCAGTTGTTTAGTACATCCATGAGATTTACAGGTATGCAGGAGGGAACTTAGGCCTGAAACTGGAGACAGTTTACTCATTACAGGGATTTTATAAATTATTTTAAGGTGTTGTTTCTGAAGTTACATACCAAGTACAGTTCCACCACACACAGAATACTGTACATCTACTCACCCACAAACTTATGCTTTTCTTTTCCTTTGTTACCCAGATTCCGTCTTTACCACAATCTATCTAAACACAAATTATTCCCTTCATTTCCAGGCCCTCACCTCCAAAAACAGGGATTAATTTACAAAGTAAATTAATGACAAGAGAAGTTAATCTTACTAAAAACTGCTAGGGAAAGAATACATTGAGAAGGAATGTGATTATGAGCTGCCATGGGAAAACTGAAAGATTACAAGCAAGAAAGCACAGCTTACAGGAGTAAACCAAAATTGTAAGAGCATTCCTTAATTCACTAAAAATAGAGTGGCTACATAATACAGCAGCAAAATACATAAATTAAAAAGGTAATTTCACAGACAATTATAACATCGCAGATAATAAATCAATTACAGAGTGAGGTGGTAATAAATAAATAAATAGAGCACCTTTAATTTCTCTTTAAAATCTCAACAGAATGGATGAAACTTTTCTAAACATAGAACATTATCAAGTTTTCCAGAGGAGAAAAGCAAGCTTTCAGAGCCTCAATTTCCCAAGAAGTTAAGAAAGTGACATAAAATTGTATTACACATAGGTGAGAAAAATTTAAACTAATTAAAACAAGCATAATTACATTTCAGCACCAAGTACTTTTAATTATCTAAAATGCAATATTAAAAAAATGCACATTATTTGATTAGCTGGTTGCCATTAACTACCTTGTTCTCACAATTTATTTCAATGCTAACAGTACTCTTCTTGAAAAATACTTAAGTAATTTCTTTAAGCTCTGAAGTACTGCAACATATGAATGTGTACAACTAAATTTAAAATATTATCCATTAGTAACTGCATGCTCCTTCTTTTGTGAGTGAACACAGCAAAAATACCTTCTGGAGTCACCAGGCTGAGCTGATGGTCTTTCTCGCCTCATTCTTTGACGATTCTCATTCAACTGCAAGGAAATGCGACCGGATACCTTTGCACCCCACTGGGCTGGGGACTGCCTTTTAACTGTCATTTCTGAAATAACGTTGCTGAAATGAAAAACGTGAAATGTAAAAAACAGATTGCAAAGCAGGGAAGTTTGTCATATGTATTAACCAGAAACTCTATTCTCAATTAATAAGCCTCTTTGAGACAAAATTATACACTCCTCACAAAATACACCCATCTTTAATCCATCAAACATTCAAGGCTAATGTTTTAAACCATTTGTTACATTCAGTGTATGAAAAGTGCTACTTTAGCCTACTAAATCTACAGTGAATATTTTCTTTTAAATTATTTAGTTTTAAACTTAATAAAAAGATCATGTATCTGTATACCAATATTCACAGAGTGCACTAGGCACATTCTGCTGAAGCAAATGGGGAATTTCTCTGGATACAAGAAATAAGCTGAAATAGGGAGGTAAAAATCACTGGTTTATTGGACAGGAACCAACACTGCCCAGGGACAGAGCTGTGCTGCTGCAGACCAAAAGGAAGCCTGCCTTCACACATCAGCTGACATGGGCCAATCATGCCACCCTAATAAGTAGGTCACCTTTCCTGATCCACTGCAATCTGTTGCATTGCATAATCATATTACAGCATTAACAGACCACATCTTCCTTCGTAATTCTGGAGTGAAAATCATACGTGAAGAGCAAACGCTCTGATTTCCTCCAGCTCATTCTGACGAGAAAGGGAAAATCACAGCCCCTGCCTGCCCTGCCTGTGAGCTCCCTTCACTGGCAACTCTGCTGGCTGGGAAAGGCCAAGCTGCTGACCCTTCCTCACAGCCTCCTCTCCACCCAACCACTTCCAGTCACACACAGTCATCCCAAACTGCGGTGCTCAAGTTTTAAGACATAAATATGGTCTCAAAACATAAAAATAAGCCAAGTCGAAAATACTGTGTCATCCATCTTATGAAAATCTGAATGAAATTCAAACTATGCTTTTGGCAGCTTAAGTCAAAAGACATTTTACTGACAAGAAAGAAATACTTCTGGAAAATTGTAAAAGCTAATTGCCACAGAAACACAGCATGATTTCTCTTCAGGCTTAGATGTGGTTTCAAATGGCAGAACAAGACTAGCACAGCTCTTCCAGTATCTATTCAGAAATAAAGGCATCTGAAAACAAGTTTTAAATAATTTTATTTTAATTTTAAATAAAAAGCAACCTCAGATTAGTTGCATATCTCACATTAGAAATTACTCTGTGAAGTGGCTACTGGCATTAGTAAGCTGGTGTAGGGCCAGAGGCTTGACACACTTATGAGGGTCAAAGGGACATAATTCCTAAGGTCAGCCACACAGAGCCCAGCCCAACAGCTTGACTCAGCTGTGACCTAAAAGGCTGGTGTGTTCCCGTGCTTTAGGGAGGTCAGGATTGCTCAGAGCAGCTCTCTTCCCTGATATACTTGCACTTTTGCACTGCAGATGTGGAAAGAGTACACTAGCAAACTATCAGAACACTGAGTGAATGGTATCACGTTCCTCCCTAAGAAATCCTGATGTCACCCCACCATTGATATATGTAATGTTTCTAGCAGCAACATTCATCATTAAAAGTGCACCTGTACTAACAAAAGTAGAACTACAAGGATTTTTAAAATACTTTCTGAAACAAAAAAACATTGATTTAAAAAGTTACACTCCAACCCCAGTGCACTCATAGTGGTTAGATACTATGTATTACCTCATGTTCCAACACAAGGTTAAAAGCCAAAGTTCCTAAATACACCTGTCCTGCAGAGATGGGAAGTGAAAGGACTTTTGTAACAACCACAGACTCTCTCTCTTTTTCCCAATTATCAGCCAAGAATTATAGTACTTAAAGTGGAGACCCAAGGAGCTTTGGATATATTCTAGCCAAAGCTCTGAATTACTCTTCTTGTTCATCCAAAACAGGAGCTGAAATTGCAGGGCCGCAGATTTTATTTTGGTGCAGTGCTGTTGTGATTTCCATTGAGTGAAACTTCAGCCCACACTGAGAAAAATAAACTCCTGTATCGTTAATATTTTCCCCTCCTAGTGAATGTCCTGTCCTCGTGCTTTGTACAAGGCGATGACTGCATGCAACAGTGACCTCTGGAGGTCATGCCACAACCTGGTAAATATGATTTTTATAAAAGATCTCGACAATATAGAATTCATTACATACTATAAATCACAGTAGCAGTACCCAGCTTTTGCAGTTCAGCACTATATGGCTCTATTGCTTATGAAAGTATCTCATTTTAATATATTGCAAATAACTGAGGAATATATATTGGCTTTTAAAACACGCAAAACCTTTATAGAAAAAAAACAGAAAGTTAAATTACACATTTTCTCTTACTGTCAAAAAAAGCTCAACACAAAATAATCATGCAAGGACAAAAGTGAATGTTCTCTAATATATTAAAAACATTTTCGTGCATTGTGTGAATTGAGGTATCATGGAGCATAAATCATGCAAAATCAAGTCTGAGAGCTGTTTGGCTTTGTAAAATCAACATTTTAAAACACTAGTCAGAAACATGAAAAGTACTGTATTAATCTCAAAGAACTAAAAGGTCAGTACTGACTCTAAGAGGTTACTACAATCAAGTTTTTTGTCATGAAAATCAGCACATATTACTGGTCTTTCTTGAAAACTCACCCACTGATAAGAGTTTCTGCTGCCTAACTCTTAAAGAAGAAAACTAAAACTTTTCAGCAAATGGCAGCAGGAGGAGGAGTGTATTTGCTGGGGGAAACCAGCTAGGTCACAAAGCTGCCTCAGGGAATAGAACTTGCCAACTCAGAGCACAGCAAGCCAGCCATGACATTCCAACAAGGCTGGTTCTGGTTGAGGAAATTGCCTTTTTCTAACGATAGCGCATCATCCACAAGCATGTCATAAAATATTGTAACATCCCAACCCACCAATCAAAAATACAGAGGCACTATATAGCTGCAGCATCTAGATTTGTGAAGAATTTGAACTCTCTTTCAAGAGAAAAAAACCCTTTTTGCTTTGACAACGACTTCCTTAGACACCGTCTTTTTTCCATGGCAGCCAAAGCTGGATTGGTGCTGCAGGGAAAGTGCCACAGGTGATGAGAGAGAGAGAGAGAGAGACTGTGATGCCAACAGGCAGGGAAAGTGCCACAGGTGATGAGAGATGAGAGAGAGAGAGAGAGAGAGAGAGAGAGAGACTGTGATGCCACCTAGACCAGAGCATGTGCACCCTAAGGAAGGGAGACAGACACATTTCACGTCAGCCACTGCACATTATTAACTCACTCAGTATCTCTGGTCCTCCAACATCTCGGGTACTCAAGTAGCTTCAGACTACATTTAAATTGACCACCCACAGCCCATGCCTGGGCACATTAAGACATTTGGGTACTCTATCATTCTAAAACGTCTGGTGACAGAGAGGGAACAAGTTCCCTGGTAATTAACAGCTGAATGAACATATGTTCTATATAAACGATCCTTATATTTTGGTTGACAAAGTTATTCACTGAGCATTGTACACCCCAGTCTCTGTGCAATCCTCTAACTCAATCTGTTTGCAGCATCTGTCTCTTCCTTAATTTCCACTCAGGCAGACATCAGCCACAAACATCATTAGCTCTGTTTGCAGAACATTGATAATCATTCCCGCAGATCCTTTACTGATGCCTACAAGTAATAATACATGTAATCTACAAATGATAATAGATGGGTCAAGTTGAGATCCTCAGCTGGGACAAATTCACTTTCAGTAAATAAATAAATAACTATAATAAATAAATTATTTATTATATTTAGTTAATAAAACTAAGAGAAGCAGTTTGCAGTCGGCACTGCAAACAGACAAAGAAAGGTTTCACATTTATATTTTGGTAAAGATGCGATTTTCTGTTTGGCTCAGCATTTCACCTGGACTTAATGCCTTGTTTTCTGAGCAGTTATTTGAATACTAGCTGAAAAAAAAACAGAATGAAAAATCTGTCTTCAGCCATCATCCAAAAGAGCCGTATGCACAACTGTTTGAGTTTCCAAACAAATGTTTCTCATCTGCTTGAAAGCCACACTGGAAACAGAGTTAAGCCAAGAGATGAGTTTCATGCGTTGACTGGAAAGTTTTGAAAGGAAGGGTGGGGCTATAAACAGAGCTGCTCTAGTGAAGTTCTGCAGAGCTGTCATGAAAATTCACCAGTCCAGACAGAACGTCTGAAACGTCTACAAATCCATCCATTGTGTGAGAATTTTGGAAGCTTGTGGCAAAAAAAAAAAACAACAACAAACTCACAAAAAGAGCAGTTATTTTTCTAGCCTGTCCAAGAAAGCAATGATCCTGGGCATGAAAGCAATTCTGTTTCTGCAAAACCATTTTAGAAAGACGATGGCAAAATTTAAAGTGTTTGGTATAACCAGATCAATAAAGTTACTAATATTCATTAATCCCAAGGATAAAACTGTCCAAAGGTATCTTTTAGGGCTTTCTTCCCAACACAGAAGGCAGTCACCTTCAAGACGACAATGCAAAAATCAGAATTTCGAGCGTAATTGAGAAAAACAATCAATACACAGACCTTATGTTAATAGTCTCCCCTTTCTTCTGTTTATCTGTGGTTTCTTCATGTCTTCTTAGTTGTGCAAGGAGTTCTGATTCTGTCTGTTTCTTGTTGCGTGGAAGGGAAGATGCAACTGCAGAAGCAGCCTTCACCAATTCTGGATTTAAAGTCTTGCCTCTGTAAGAGACACAACAGACGCAGAAACAAAACAAAAAATAAATAAAAGACTTTAAACTGTAATTTCTGTGCTGCCATTTTATATCTTAATAACTCAGAAGCTAGTCAGATATTTTCCCAAATGGGGGTGGCCAGTGGGACAGGCAGGTTTGCCCTATACTGCCCTAATCATCAAATGCTGATGACTCTGACAAGCTCTTCCCAGGCTGGGGAAATGGCAGCCCTGTTCCACCTCAAAGTCCCCCCTGGACACAGTCTGGAGACCACTGCTAGCACAGATCTGTGTAGTGATAAATACGATGTAACACATCATGGACAGGAGCAGCTCCAAAGACTTGACAACCATGATACCATTTTTAACTTTTTTTTCTTTTTCCTCAGTTTAGCTGTATTTTATCAGAACAGGATTTCTCCTCTCCCATTAAAATAACTTTGCACAGGCAGGTGCTAATGCTACCTTTCCAAAACCTCACTGCAGGAAAAGGCAGGACATGATGGAAAGAGCACAGTACATTTTGTCCAGATTCTCCCCTGTGATTCACTCCAGTCTACAACTGTGCACCACACACCTTTACAAGATTCTTTTCCTCTGTTAAAAAAGGTTTATTTTGTCCTAAATAATGGCAAAAAAAAAAAAGTTGAAATAAGGCTAAAACAGGCTAAGAAAATTTGTTATACTTTACCCTTGGGTGTCTTCTGTAGTTCCCTGAAGCACAGACCCTTCACTGTCCGAGCCTGACCGCTTGTTCATGGCTTGCTTCCTGTTCTCACTGGCTTTTAACTGTTGGAGTTTCTTCCTGTAGCTCACTTCCACCTTCATATTACCAATAATGTCTAAGAGCTGCTGCTTTGGTGCTTCTGCTCCATCCTCCTGCCTCTTGGCTGTCCCTTCAGGTGTGCTGTCTTTGGAAGCAGCAGACTTATCTTTGTCAGCAGAAAGCACACTGCTTGTGCCAAAGAGTTCCTGTTTGCTAGATGATATACAAAGTTAAAAATCAGAAGTTAAAAATAAGGTCCAAGGCTGAATATTGTAAACCAACCAAAAACCCCAAAACAACAACTGTCTAGGGCCAACTGAGTGCAACCTGAGTATGTAAAGTACGTGTCAAACTTGTACCTTTTGACTTTTGAGAAGGGCTGGGACATCATTTCAAACTCTTGATTACTTACGGTTTCCTCATCACAAATACGAAGTAAACAATTTGACACACCATTTATTTGGGGAGGAGATAATACAAGAACTTAGAACTTTTAGAGTATTTCTGCAGAGAGAGTTTGAATTCACTGGTACCTGATACTTGAATTCATTGGTACTACAGGAAACTCACCAAAACCCTTAGTATGAGTCAATAGAGAGATCACTCCCAGCCATCTGAGAAAAGACTGTACACACACACAACTTTACATGTTTTCACACTTCTGGCACTGCTACAGATCACATTCCCCTACTCTGCAACATGGATTCTGCTGCAAGGTAACTCAGTCACAAACAGAAAAGTTATTTGGGTTATAGCTCCTCTGCTTAGTTTAGCACATCACTGCAAAGAAGCTGAAAGTGACACAGTGCAGCTGAGGATACGAAACCGGGGACAGCAGGGAGCTGCTCAGGAGATTCTGCAACACAGACACAGTTGCATTCTCTAGAAAAACTATCATAAAACTCAAAGAGCTGTTCTCTATAACATTCTTAAATGAAGTGTTTAAACCTTTACACTCACAACTACTTACTTTGTTTAAAATCACCCTCAAGTTACAGAAACAAGGAAAAAAAATTAAACATTTACTTTGATTAAAAAAAACCAAATTTCAACAGACGTTAAAACTTTTCCACAAATCTGAAGGAATTGTGGCATATCTCTCCTCCTCACACACATCTCTCTTTGGCTAAAAAAGGAAAATCTGCCATTTTCAGCAGGCACTGCATAACGCTTTGGTCACTCTACACTTAATAAATGGTCAGCATTAAGCCCTAAATTTCAATGCTGAGAACCAACAGGAAAATTTAAGGAAAGCTTCAGACCCACATTACTGGGAAGATGGTAGGAGCACTGCTGTTTTACATTGCACTGCTCTCCACACATCCTTGACAAACTCCTTTATCATTAATTCAGGCTGCATTCTCCTTAAAACTATGGAAGCATTCAGAAACCACAGAATCATAGAATGTTAAAAGGTTGGAAAGGACCTTAAAGATGACCTAGCCCTAATCCTCCCTGCCATAGGCAGGGACACCTCCCACTAGACTGGGTCACTCAAGGCCTTAAACACTTGGGCACGGGTTTGGGGCATTCACAACCTACCTGGGCAACCTGTTCCAGCATCTCACAACCCACACGCAAAAGCATTTCTTCGTAATACCTAACCTAAATTTCCACTCTTTCCATTTGTACCCATATTTCTGATGAAGCTTCTCTCTCCAGCCTCCCTGTGGGCCCACTTCAGACACTGGAAGGTTGCTATGAGGTCTCCAGACCTCTCTTCTCCAGCCTGAACAGCTCTGACCTTCTCAGCCTGATCTTTGCCTACAGCATCAGAAAAGCACAGCAAGGCTGAAAGCCTCAGGCACTTAAAGCCAGCAGGGCATTGCAGCTTGCATCCCTGTGTTTCACCTTCCATCCAGTCTGCCTTCTTCTGGGGAGCTTGGCCTCAGAAAGCAAACACGGCTACCAAAGAGCCCGAGCTGCTTTGTACGTGAGGCCGTCACAGCATCCGTGTGTAATAAATAAGTAAATGATAAATGTTGGTTTTCACAGGTGCTTGCTCAAAAATATCAAGGAGTTTTGAAATAAAAAAATAAATAAATTAAGGCACACTGAGCTGTCATTAAAAGCAGTTTAAAATCTTTTAGGAAAAACCAAAATTAACTCTCAAGTACTGCTTTTAGCCTGTTTTTCTGGCAGGCAGAGCAATGCCCAACACGCAGCGCCGCTCTGCTGATACAGAGTGCAAAACTACGGTCAGGTCACACATGCGTCCATTCACACCGCTCCAAGATGGGGAGGACAGCAAGGACAGCCACACCAGAAACGCGGCCCACGCCACCCCCTCCACCCGGCTCCATCCCCCGCTGCCTCTGCCCACCGGAGCCACCGCC